>OY740772.1:80476270-80796293 GCA_963513935.1 Aphrophora alni
TAACTCGTACAAAGTTTATTACAAAACGCAACCTCGCATGATCGTTTGGCCACCACCAAAATATAAATAATATATTTGTTAACATGTTTATTTAATAATTCCATAAATGTCTACACCCAAATATTACAATAATTAAAAACAAGTTCTGTTCCTTTCGAGTCCTTGATCATTTTACACACGACAAATACAACACAACATTTAAGCAATACTATAAGTTACCAACAATGGTAGTTACAAAAAATAAGGACAAAGAGAAAAATACGAATCAAATTTCTAAAATTTTGCAAAGACAAAAATGCTTAGCTTTTTTCAAAACTTTAATTATATGATTTTTCCTTCCGGTGGCCTATGGCTAACTACGTCGTAATGCAACTTTGGAACCTTGCATCTTATTAGTTGTGTACTAAGTTGATAACGGAGGGGAGTATATAATCCTATGATTTCTTTTATTTTATTTTTCACAAAGGAGGAAAGAAAACACTTCGTTGTGAAAAATTTCTGTATCAACTGCCATGATGCTGCTTCAACAAGAGGTAGTGTAGCCATGCATTAATAATTGTAACCCGTTAAAAATATTCTTTAGATCAAAGATGTTTACATAATTTTGTGTTCATGAAAAAGTCAATATTCGTAAGATATTTTATTGTATGATTTGATCATTCCTAGTTAGATAATTGTATGAATAAAGAAATAATAATATTTAATCTGAAAACATAATAAGGACCTACATAAAAATAATTCTCTTTGCCACATATATTTGCTGTATCATCAACTATTGTTACGTTGTTTTGGGTTAGAGCCTTTGTCTTTCACCTTTCCCGCTATTGTATTTATCACAGATAAAAATACAACAAATGTATTTGGTAACAATTAATACTACTATATACATTTCGGGAAGGATTAAACTATTTACTAAATACATTATTTTACAATATAGTTGGCAATTTATAGCTAATCCTTACTTTAAAACCACGATTTCCATTTCTTTTTCCTCTTACAATTAAACGAAAAATTAACTTTTTGTCTCATTAAAAATTTTAAATTCAGTCATATGTCCTTTATACATTCCAGTTATTATTATTATCTGATCAAATTAATGAAAAATATTCAACTATTAATTGCCAACTATTTACGTCTGTTTCCTTCATTATTATATTGACACATATTTTGTTTTGTACAAAAATAATAATGTTTAATTTCTAAATAAAGGAGTAAAACAGAAGAAATATATATATGTATATATATATATATATATATATATATATATATATATATATATATATATATATATATAAGCATTTGATATTTGGATCCCGATTTTAATACAAAGGTTATTATAAATATTTAACTGTTTCTGTTACAAACACTAACAGGCTGTCAAGCATGTAAAATTTGATTTTCATAATGTTCATAACAATTATTCTGTAATTCCGAAAATCGACAAAAAAATCAACATGTAATGAATTTTGATCATTACATATTATCAAATGTTTTAAAATAAATTAATCAATTTATTTTCAAATCTGAAAAAACACCAAAATCCGGTACATATTTTTACTACTTCTGACAGAAGTTTGTGAATTACAGAGTTTTTTTAGTGACACCACTTTAACAAATATGTTTATAGATATATTCTTCTTTACAATAAATATTTTAGATGAAATTTTATATTTAAAAATTGTGCTTGACCTCATCAGCTAAATTGTATTGTTTCCACGGATGCTATAATTACATGTACACCCTTCCCCTTTAAATATATTGTTACACCTGATACAACCACAGTCTCATATATATATATATATATATATATATATATATATATATATATATATATAGAAAAAGTATCTAGTTAAGTTGGTTTGACATTTTATTTATACAGTCGGATGGACAAACTCATAATATATTCATTCCTCATTCATATTCATGCATTTATTTATAAAGAGTTATATGTTATGTTTACCCTAAGGGCAGGACTGTTACAAGTAATGGAAGAAATGTATTTGACATTACTTTGAAGTCCAGGAAAAGAGTAACAGTCTCTTTACCTATTAATGAAGTTGTAAACAGATTTTTTTGTTCAAGTTCTGCTCCAAGCTATTGAACCAATTACTTTGTGCATTCTCTCTTCCCAGTTATAAATTTGTACAAGAATAGGAAAAAAAAATGGGTTTTATATTTCATTTAAAAAGGTAAAAATTATGTTTAGTTTTAATTTAGTTGTGTTTAAGTTTAATGTATTTTAAACTCTTTATTCGTCTCTTAATTTAGTGAATTTACATTTACCAAGGCTTTATTGTTTTCTACAAAATGGTTATTTATAATTCAGAGTTTATACTTAAGTTAAGTAGAGCCAAAGATTACTACAAAATATAAATACATTGAATAAAATGTAAATTTCACTTATGTTATATATTTGTTTAATTGTGATGAAATAGTAAAATATAAAAACTTAAAATAGGTTATGTACACACAAAAACTATGATATAAAAAAGTTCAAACGAAATTTGGACGAGGGTGTGAGATGTGTAGTATTCCGATGCTAAGGACTGAGATAAAAAATACGGTTTCCTTCAGAGAATTTGTTTTTCTTTACACCTAAAGCAGACAGACAGTAAGTATATAGTTTATTTTACATTTTTTTCACGTTATGTTTAATTGGTGGTGTATTCTTTTTTTTATTGTTTTTGGAAATACAATTGTAATACAAAACACAAAAACATTTCAAAAAATGTTTCAGCTTTATTAGAAAGTTGCAGCGAGATGATTCTACTTTTGAAACGTTTATGATCGTTTTAACTTATATAATGTTTTCTCAAAAAAAACTAAAATAACTCAAATGACTTTAAAAAATGTTGTATTTGTTTATAAATCATAAAAAAATTCTTTATATACGGGGTTTTTAAAGCAAAACTGTGACTCTATCGTGTGATGCATACTCGAGTAAACATTTTTCCAGTACACATTTTGTTTAAAAATCAATATATAGTTGGTAAGTCTGTTTTCAACTTATCAAGTCTGAGACATTTGTGTTTCTGTGCAATTAAGTTTATTATTATAAATAAATTATTTGTTTTGAGTAAATATTTCTTTTGTATACCTTTTGTTAAACAGTCTGTATTTTAAATGTTTATTATGTTGCTTTCAACATAACTTTAAAAATGCACCATAAGAATAATGATTTACACATAACTTCCCCCACGATACTATTTTCGTAGACTACAAGCAAATTAGAAAGAAACTGGCATAGACAGTATAGCCAACTTTAAAAACTATATATACACTTTAATTAGGTTGTTCAGAGTAAAGTGTGAGTGAAGTTGGTTTCTGTGAATTATAAGAAATTTCAGTTTGTGTCTTACAGTAAAGGTTTTTGGACCACTGGCGTACAATTCTTTACGCAAATTATGCACGGTACTATAGTAATTTATGTCATTATAGCAAAAGGCAGTAAGATTACAGCAGTGATAAACTAACTACAAAATACAACACAAAATCTGTTACTGGAATAGGAAGTGGTGTTTTAAACTTAATGCAAGAAAATTGATTACTATAATTGTAACATTTAATCGTTAAATACTTATTTTTAATGATAAACCAGCAAATAATTCCATACAAAAATAGTGAAAAATTGAAGTGGAAAGAACTCGTTAAGAAAAAGAAGAAGAATTTAATTTATAATTTATGAGAATTTATGAGAATAATTTATGGAATGGTTAATCGATAGGTATTGCTAATATATACACAGTGTTACAAAACATGTGGCGCTTAGGAGCACAATTGTCGGTGTGCATGAAAACTGTAATATTTTAACCACATAGAATAAAGTACTGTAATGTGTTGTTTAAGCACGGTGGTATTAAGTAATTCAATACTTTACCTAGCCACTTTTCTAGGTTATATAATTGTTTGTTAAGTATAAAAACTAATCAATATTGTAATTTTGTTTTAAAACGGACATGTTTGGAAGGAATAGAATATTTTATTTTATTTCTTTATGATTTACCTCTAGCAACAAATGTTTTACTAATGCACCATGAACATGAATATGGGTTTTATTTCAGAAATAAATTAGTTTTTATAATTACTACTTTTGTTGTAAGCATTGTTTTGATTTAAGTCTTCCTTTAAAATTATTTTCGTCATGCAACAAACAGAATTTATGTCAGGAAGGGTTGTGGTAGTGGGAGGTGTAAACTGAATACCGGGAGCAATAATGTGTAGATGCAATTCTATTTAAATAATAAAGTAATCAGGCCGGTGTATTGGTAAGGGGTAAGTTGAGGGAATGGTGGAACACAGTTCTAGTCGATTTAATATTACATCATAAATATCTTTAAAAAATCGTTTTTTTATAAGAGAATATTTTTCTTATATTTTTAGTATTACTAAATAATATCTATTTTTCACAAACTTCGGACAAAGTAGTAAACATATTAAGCGGTTACCGAGAGGATTGATGTAATAATTTACGTTTTATCATTTTATCTGTTTAAGTAAAGTAAAAGTAAAAAAGAAGTTGAAATGTGAACATAAATATCAATACTTGTCTGTTAAATATGTGTTATATTTCGTAAATTAAGGGTGCCATTATTAACGTTTTAGATACTTATAAATGCTTTTTTTACATATAAATAAAAACAAACAAGACCAAGCTGTGGAGAGCTAGCTGAATAATTTAGGTTGCATTATAAAAAAGTAAGCAACTGATTAGGGACAAGAAAAATACGACAAAAATAGTTATCTCACTCTAAATTTAGTATTAGTACCTTAATTAGTTTAAAGAAAGACTCTTTAGGAATTCTGCAATTGTTATTACTTCAAGCTTATAACTTTGATATTTACTTACGATTGTTAGTGCCTTACGACTCATTTAATTTACAGGTTGGATTTTACACTAAATAATTTCCTACAACAAAATAACACCATAAGCTGTCGTACCAATGTCATTTTGTATATCTGTCCTTATTTTAAATATTTATTTGTAAAACTGATTTACTGTACACCAATCCTTGATATCCTTAAATGATATTACGCCTCATATTTAAATTTTAAGTTACAACTTTATTATAAACAACCACTTAATGATTCACTAACGTCGTACTTATAAATGAGAAGTTAGGTACTCACAAACACATTGTTTTAACGACTTTAATGTTGAGCTAAATAGTTCTAATTTTGGAAATACCAATTTTCTAAACATTCGTTTATTATTTAGAATTAAGAATTATCACCTCTTCAATTTTGTTAACAACTCATCTTTATTTGACGCTTAAATGATTACATTGTAAATTTAAACTAAAAAGGAATACAATCAGAGTAGAATACAAGTTGATGAGTTCATTGTGGTACTACCCAGCCCTTTTAATGTGAAGTCCAAAAATTGGTCACTTTGGCCATTTGGCGAAATTAAAAATTTTAATATTAGGTCAAGGTGGGTGTGTTTCTTAAAAACAGTTGTTAAACTTCGTAATTGTGCATTATCACTAGGCCCTACTTTCTTGCGGTAGGTTAGGCTTTAACGAGCCTCGTAGTTATGTAGTTTATGTGTTAGTCTCCAATCACTTTATTTGTGTAATTGTTTAATAAAAACTTGAAGCTTTACGTATGTGATGGAGTTTCTACTCGCTGTGCTCGTGTCGGTGAATCTCGACTCCACAGGATCTCGTATCTAGACGAAATTATATTTCCTTAGAAGGTCAGCGTTCGAAATTACATCTTTGACATTACTTTAACTTCACTATTTACCATTGTAGATATGCGTGGTTGGTACATAATTGAAATCTGAGATATTTAATAATACATGAAATTAGAGAAAAAAGTTTTAAAATGTCGCATTTTGACATTTTCAATTATACCTTTGAGAATTTCAAGAGGGTTCGATATAAGCATAACATTATCTACTTTACTTAATTTCATGTTCTTATCTTTATTTTGGTGACAAAGAACTTCAACAGTAACAACGACAATCACGTCAAAAATCAACCATGACACGTTGAAGATCAGTCAATAAAATGGAGATAGAAATGTTTTTGATTGCCAATCTCAACCTGTACTATATATTACGGAAGAAAAATGTAAAAATATTTGAAATATAAACGGAAAGTTAAAATTAAAACCGAATGGAGTCTTACGAAATTCATGCTGTCCTTGTTTAGCAAAACCTGAACTGTATTTAAAATTCTCCTCGTATTCATAAATTGCACTGTAACCAATTTCAAAATCAAATGTCGAGAATAAATAAAGCTCTTCGTATTGTAATAAATTTAGCTTCAATACGTTGTAAAGGATATCTATGTAGAATCACTGTAGTGTATAATCTTCTGCAATCCACACGAAGCTTTGTACTGTTGTCTTTATTTTTCTTTTAAAGTACCGGACTTACAAGGTCAGAAACGTTTGATCTAATCACTTCCTTTGACAGTCTTTGATTTGTTTATTTACGTCAACGTTTTCACAGAAAGACAATCACAAATTAGATTCGTTTAATGATGTTTTATCTTTCAATAATATTTAATTTTTATACCAGTTCACTTGATGCTAGTGAAAGAAAAATTATTATTATATATATATATATATACAGAGTGACAATTAAGTCTGGAACCTCTTTTTTAATTTTTAAACCACAATAGAAAAAAATACCAAAGTTCACACGTGCTTACTGGTGATAGTAACGCACACATCTGCCCAATTACCGACCGGATAACCCATTTGGGGGTCGGTCCACAAGGAGTCAGACAAAATTCTTAAATAGCAGCATAGGTCGAATTTGGTATCAAATTAAAGGTCTCACTTAGCAGAGTACAATGCCGCAAACCGGACTTCAAAAGGTGGATTCATTCAGTAGTTATAGCTGTTTGAATTTTAAAACTCGAACAATGTAAATTATTAAGTATTACAAGTAAACACCAATTTGTAAGTACCTGTGATCAAAGTAAGTGTTTAAAATGTTCCCCTCCCATCGTCTGACAATGTGGTAATCAAAGCCAGGAATAACTCCTCATCAATAATTATTACTAATACCACAAATACTGTTAGAATGTGAAAGTGGCTCTTTGGGTTTTCCACAAATTGAACTTTGACTGCAACCGTTGTTATCTGTATTTTGTTAGGAAGGTAACAGTTCAGTTGCACTGAAGCTTTTAGCGGGTTTAGTTATGCAGATGGAATAATTTTCAGTCATTAACAAGTTTTAAAATTGGCTATTAATTTGTTTATTTACCGTTATGTCACTTAGTGAGCGTGAAAGAATAACTCTTTGAATGATGCGTGGGTGGGGAGATAATGAAAGATCATATGAAGCAGTTAAAAATTTATTCAATGATACTTTTCCTGAGAGATATCCTATCTCTAAGTCCACAGTAATAAAGACAGTGGCCCGTTTTGTAGAGACTGGTAGCGTTAAGGATCGTGTCAGAACTGGAAGACCAACAACAGTGACGGGTGAAGCCGCATCATTAGATGTTCTTCAGTCTTTCGTCGAAAATCCAAATGAATCAGTTAGATCCGCTGCAGAAACTCATGAAATGTCTCGTGAGTCAGTCAGAAAAGTGTTAAAAAAAGGCAGCTTTCAAGGCGTACCGAGTACATCTGGTTCAGGAACTGAACGAAGATGACTTCGATCGGCGGCTCGAATTTTGTGAAGTAATGATGGATAGAATTGACAGAAAACAAATCCTTTTGAACGATATTATATTTTCTGATGAGGCAACATTTATGTTGAATGGCAATGTCAATAGACATAATTGTCGGTATTGGGACAACAGCAACCCGCACTGGAAAGAAGAGAGTTATATACAGCATCCACAGAAACTTAACGTTTGGGCAGGTATTATAGGGAATCAAATTGTGGGCCCATTCTTTATCAATGGTAATTTAAATGGTGACTCGTATCTAGTATGCTCCAAAATGAGATAATTCCTGCACTACAAGCTGCGCTTGGTCGACAATTTCAAAGAATTTATTTCCAACAAGATGGAGCGCCACCACACTTTGCTCTCCTTGTTAGGGAATACTTGGATACAATATTCCCTCACAGGTGGATTGGAAGACGTGGTGCAGTAGAGTGGCCTGCTCGTTCCCCTGATTTATCTCCGCTGGATTTTTTTGTTTGGGGATACCTCAAAGATAAAGCTTATCGTACTAAACCTCGAGATTTGGCGCACCTAAGATATCTCATAGTCCAAGAAGCTCAAGATATTCCTCGTGACTACCTTCAAAATGCAGTGGATGGCTTTTACAACCGTCTAGGACATTGTCAGACGATGGGAGGGGAACATTTTGAACACTTTCTTTGATCACAGGTACTTACAAATTGGTGTTTACTTGTAATACTTAATAATTTACATTGTTCAAGAGTTTTAAAATTCAAACAGCTATAACTACTGAATGAATACACCTTTTGAAGTCCGGTTTGCGGCATTGTACTCTGCTAAGTGAGACCTTTAATTTGATACTAAACTCGACCTATGCTGCTATTTAAGAATTTTGTCTGACTCCTTGTGGACCGTCCCCAAAAAGGGTTATCCGGTCGGTAATTGGGCAGATGTGTGCTTTACTATCACCAGTAAGCACGTGTGAACTTTGGTATTTTTTTCTATTGTGGTTTAAAAATTAAAAAAGAGGTTCCAGACTTAATTGTCACCCTGTATATATATATAATCCTTTCTTTACTACTTTCTTGAACAGTATACAATGATATTCATAATATCTATAACTTCTGCAGATGTTTTTATTTGAAAAAAAAAAATCTTTTGAAATCAAATCTTTACCAATAATTATAACTTTAATATTCATACGGCTATGAACTTTTTTTTTCTCAAAGCTATCTTCGTTCACTTAATAATCAACCTAAATTATTCGTCAATATTTATGATAAATTAAATTATCGTTATAACTCTCAACTATTATATCATTATATTTCTATTCATTATTAAATTCTATTTTTTTATCAAGTTATGGAGAAAGTATTTTTCATTAGTAAAACGAGGTAATTAGTAATTTTATTATTACTGATTTAAGTATCAATGAAGCCATTTGAAATTGCAAATATCAGACGTCATATATGTCTAATATATTGTGCTGAATGAAATAGTCATTCATTTTATTATTGTTTCAAAACATAAAAATCATTATTGATAACTAATAACAAATTTGACTACTTTAAAACACAAGTAAACATTTTAAAGCTTCGTCCAAATATTTCTAAATTACAACTTTACCCTCACTGTATAGCCTAATTGAAAAGTAAAAACACTATTAAAGCAAGTCATCTTTCATATTTAAAACAGATTTGTAGACGTGGTTAATACTCCTGCAGCTGTGAAACTTTGAAAACAATCAGGTAATGGACGAAGTAACAGTTTGAACGAAATTAATTTCAACGAAACTTGTTCCATAATGTATTTAAAATTACTTAAGATTTGATCAAGTAATTAATCCATTAAATTAAAATAATATTTTAAGTAGTTATTTTGTAATGTTCATAGTTCTATTGCTAAAATTGTTCTTGAAAACTATTTCTGCTACATAAATTCACTTTGGTTATTAATAAATACAAAAAGTAATATTTTTAAATACCTTGGGTCACACCCATCGGAAACTTGATGTTTATAGTGCCCTCCATACTCAATATGCTTACTTTGTAAATGATATAAACTTATGAACATAACCTCCAAAAAATAATAATTTAAACTGAAGAGAAAAGATATTAGCTTCTAGATTTAACAAATAAAGTTATAAGTTCGTTCACCATAATTATTATTAGGTCAAGAAAATTACGTTTTTATGACGAAACTTGTCTCAATTGAATGTATTATTTTGACATTTATTTTACAGATACTTTACATCATTAGCTTAAAACTTTACAATTACAAAATTAGAAATGGGAGCATAAACAGTTTTTTTAAACAATAACTGTTCAAAGTGTATATTAAAAAATAGTTTTAAAGTGCATAAAATGTCCGTTACTTTAAACTTCGACTCATTCGGGGAAAAGGCGACCGAAATAAAAAGTTACCATGGAACTGTAATTTGACCTCTATGGACATTTCTTCTGGTGTTAAAATAAAGACATTATCGACGATAAGAAAATAAAGACCTACGCCATTAAGAGAGAAAATCACTCCTGCTATAGAGGCTGTTTCTCTGGTATGATTGAACTTATCTGGGTGTATATAGAATATTTACAGAGCAAATTAGTATGCTTATAAAGAAACTGGCTAGGTAATGTAAAAAAAGATTGTTTTCTCTATCGGGTTTTAGTTTTACAAATAAACATTTTTTTTTTGTATGTATAAACATACAGTCAGATTTCAAGTTGTAACATAAATTTTAGTTTCTAAAGTAAACAATTGATTTGATGATCAAACGCTTTATATAACGACCCATGTGTGAAGCTGTAAAATTCGTGGAATTAATTTCAATTGCGGGAAACACTAGGTATTGAAAACTGAATTACGAACAGTAAATAAAACGAAAAAGTATAATACCAACTATAATTTTATAATAACAAACATGATAATAGTTGATATGGAAAACACATGATTCCTTGCTGGGTATATGTATAAGTCAGTTTTAAATTATACATCTAAATCTCATAATTTTTGTAACTAAATTGTATTATTTGTAATTAACTGTTACAGATCGTAATTAGTAATGTACTACAGACATGAATTATATATATATATATATTGGAAGAGTGTCAGGATTCCCGTTCTTGTTTTAACTCTCTACTAATGTAGCTTACCCTAATTATTCACAGGTCAATACTTTTCAATCCAATCTCAGATTTCTGAAAACCGGGAGATAATTCTAATAGTGCTGTCCTGTTCTCCAATCTGTCCTTCACTTCACAGAACGCCTAAGGACACAATCCGTTTCCTTTTTCTGTGCGGTTAAATATCATGTGCTGAGCTGTCTCCTCAGCTTCACAATATTTGCTACTCAGAAGGTCTGTTACATGAAACCAGATTCAGAGTAGATAACTATGTAACATCTAATGACTCGACAACAATCCAATCACTTTCTGTAGGTCTATCTAAAGGCTTCCTTTGTATTGAGTCTCGAATGACCCTTGAGCAACATCTTAGACTGTATATTGCCTCCGGTTCTCTCCCAAATTTTCTGATGTTGTTTCAAGACCCTTAGGGAGACACATCTGCGTGCCAAAGTAAATATAAGTAAATATACTACATACGCGAAATCTGGAACGATGAGGAGGCATTCTCCTGCTGTTTTAGCGCACCTGTCTGTCTCCTCATTCCTTGAAATACCCTTATATCAAAGAACCCACAACAGATTAACATTGTGTATTTTACCAGGGGTTTGTTGCTTGGATCTGATAGTTACTTATTTAATAAACAAATTTACTTTGAGGGTCTATCTCTTACAGCACTGAACGTTATATCATAGCATGTAAAGTACACGTACACATATCATAACATTAACTTAGTAACCTACTTATACGATAAAAGTAAATAATGCAAATCACGTAACAGATGGTAAATACTGAATACGATTACTATAGATCTACCGCAAACTATAGAACGAGCTAGTGTGCATGACCAAGTTCTCCCACCGCATTATTTCCCATTACCCACCTTTATTCCCCTCTGTTCTTTTATACAGCAGAGCCAAGTGTAGTAGGAGGAACCTTACCCTCCATAATCCAATTGTGTGCCTTTACTTCAACGACCATGAACACACCTATACTTACCAATCGAAAACAACATTTCTGTTATCTTTCTTCCCGCCGACACGACGAAAGTATCTCAAGCGAAAATGAATTTATTAAAAATTATAATAATCAATATTATTTTTATTCAAGAACTACAATTGTCTCTCTTTCGTAAATAATTTAGCTATATAAACTAATGGTACAATTTCTAATATTAAAAATTGATCCATAAAGAGGTAAAAACTAACAACAGTTTCTTTTGGTGTTAAAAATGTTCTAACTGGGATTAAACGCGCATACTATATTCCTCCACAATAACAGACACAATACTACACCTTTCTATTTATAAATTTAAAATAATCATTTATATCTTCCTCAGAGACGTTTTTATTTTCTAAGACCATGTATTTATTTATTTATTTTTTATTTTTTTTTTTCATTTACGTACTATAGAACAAAATATTTGATCGATATAAAAATAGATTATTGCTGAGATATCTGCCGTCTTTATGAAATAAAGTCTGCCTCTCAGTTATCTGTGCACTGTTCATCAGCCGAAAGAGTGAATCAACTGAAATCATAATTAATATATTATAACGAAATAGAGGGCTCCCAAAAGGTCAGTGCTCGGCAGGCCATAAATTGTAAAGAGTTGAAAGGGTTGACAGCTAGAAAAACTATTCTAACATTAGTCACAGATCTCAAGAAGTCAAATAAACCATTCCTAAAGTCAATGCCTTCAACCGAAATTGTTTGAAATGGACCAATGAAATAAATTTCCTCAGTCTCGAAATAACGTACAAGATTTAAAATAAGCCAATGAAGGAAGAGGATCGGAAGAAAGCATTTGAAATTAGAACTTATATATAGGGGTGGAAGAGAGGCGCACGAGGTTCATTCTTTTTGGTTGTTACTGATTGTAGGAGGGAGTTCCGGAACAAGTGTTTCTTTAGTAGAAAAGAAGATCGTTGTGAAAGATTTAGCCGAGATCAAACGTCAAAATAAAATAGTATCTGCGTCGTTTTTTATATATAAGTATTAATAATAGTCTCCGAAGAATAGTTTAAAAGATAATCGTCGTTATAAATTTTAAAGTAATCGTCGTCATAGAAATGTGTGATAAATTTGCGTCGTTATAAAAGTGTTTGAACAGGAATATTAATACAAAAAATTAAAATAATCATCGTCACGAAAGTGAGTGAGAAATAAGTGTAAGAAGAAAAGAAGATTCGTCGAAAAGATTAAGGCAAATCTATCCATCTACTAGCCGTCTACACGGGAACCACGTGCACGGAACCAGGAACATCGGAGCAGTGAAAAACTTCCAAGCGATAAGTAAAAAAAATAATGGACCTCAATTAAATAAACTACCGCCAAATTCTATTTTATATGTAAATTATAGTCACCAAAGAACCTCACGAACCCGTAAAGAGAAATTAAATAAAATTAAAATAATAGTACATTTCAGTTAGCCGGAACAATTATATAATAATAAATTAAAAGTAAAAAATTTAAAAGTAAAATTATGATGCACTCTTATTTCTTTATTTAGGTTATGACATGGTAGAATTAGAATTTTATTTTAACTATGTACTTAGAATAAGTAGTAGGTTAAGACGTTAGTGTATAAGTATAAAGTGCATCAGATTTGGACAATAATTGTTTTTGTTATCGTAAAAGATTTTAAAACTTAATTTTATAAATAATTAATTAAAGAAAGTTAAAAAATAATTGTGTCAAGTGTAATTTGTTATAATATGTAATCATATTTTAATGATTTTTATAATATCTCAAAATTTGGAGATAACCACAAAAACACTAAATATTACTTTTTTCTGAATATTAGTTTAACGAGTTAAACTTTTCTTACTAAACACTATTTCAGGAAAATGCTCGATCAAGAGTAATTAACTAAAATTGAAAGTTGTCGTTATAACAGATCTATCTTTATGGTGGTAAAACCCATCATAAAGCTGGTGATCAAAGCTGGTGAACTGTGAAGACTTAAAACCCAAACAAATGTGCCATAGTGCAAATAAGAGAAAACCACTAGTGGTAATTTGAAAAATGCCGAAAGAAATCCTGACTGTTGCACATTGGTTCAAAACGCTTGAAAAGCTGGCCAAAAATTTTAAAAAAAGAGAGAAAATGTAAGAATTTCCCCGGAATTCTTTATGTGGGGCACTGAAGTATGTATTTCCGAAAGGAAAAACATTATACCTTTTATATCCGATCGGTACATTTTGTTGAAGTAAAGTGAAATGTTGCGATACGTGGAATAAGAAACACGAAACAATAATGGACGTTTATGAAAAGTGTGTAACTTTCTAATGAATGTGGAATGATTTTAATGATGGAAGTTGTTCCTACACGTATGTTTAACATTTTATTTAAGTTAAAGTTGTTAATTTTATGTTATAAATTTATTATAAATTGCATCCAAAACAAGTTTTAAATTAACAAAATAGTTGTTATCTCAAGCTGTCCCCGAATTGTTCCACTAAATTCTTACACAAAAATGTTTTCTTGATCGAATACTGTACTCTTCTTGTTTGGGGAAAGAATCCCCATTTTCTTATAATTTCATTTTACTAATAATATAATTAATTTAGGGACCACCATTATTGACTTTAATAATTAGGGGCTATTTCTTGTTAAAAACGGGAAGAATATTTGTGTTAATATTTACAGAAAGCAGTTAATTAGATTCAGACTGCCAAATATTCATTTTGGGTAACAGGTGGCACTGTCTTTCATTGTTCTAGAGAGTGAGATCAGCGTATTAATTAATTTGTAATAAATTGAATAAAAATACGGATAATTAATTGAAATAAAAATCCCCTTTCTTCTTCTAATATATTTGAGTATATGCATGTAATCTTCATCATTTAGTTGTTACTCGGCACGTAGAGGTATTATCAACCTCTGTCTGTAGATAACTTCACCTAACCTAGACCAACTTATCCTAAACTTGCCTAAACCTTCCTACAACAATAGGGCTGTCCGGATATCAAGGAAGTACTTATATACGATTTATGAAGTTTAAAATACTTGTGTAACAACTGTTTTGTCGAAAAAAATACCTCGATCTATCAACGCAATTTATCGTATCCAAATTCCAAGAAACCAAGTTTTGACCATTATTTAGAAGATGTGCTTGTTTTACCTTTTACGATGGAGCTGGGTAAGTACCATGATGACGCTCATCAACTGTTTTGATAACACATTTATCTAAGAAAAAACATACTAACAACCAGACTGTGTACCTCACTACAATCAATTTAAACTTTTTCTTCACGATCTAAAAACATTTAAGTTCCTTGGAATCAAATTCACTGTTCAATTATCCACATTTCCAACCACTGGTGCTGTAGGATGAATAAAAGAGAACAACTAAGTGATCCTGAACTCTTTACTCCATCAATTTCCAATTGCTACCTCCTCCTCCTCCTACTCCTACTTTACACCCTAGAGCTCAGTGAATTGAAAACCATTAGTGAAGTACTTTACAACATTCGTTTCACAGATTGTTAGGTAATTTGCATATTAATTATACAGCTAATACGACCGTTTCCATGGTGACAACTAGCCTCCTAGACCATTAATTATGTACAGATCATTGTTTTTAAAATCTTTTGATGGGTCGTATAAATTTATTTATATAATAACCTTCAACTGTTGCACTATTTTACCCGTTTTTAATCAATTTTACAATGACGCACACTAGTTTAAATAATTTAATAAACAGAGCGGTTTTATTTATTTAATTGTATTTTAAAATAAATTCTTGGCATTACAAATCGTTGAGAGAGTAAACTTACCAGATGGCTTTCCACAGAGTGATGTGTGGTAAACGCATTGAATTCCCTTTCTATAATTCTAGCTTTCACAACCAGGATTCGCTTCCAACTTTAGTTCTCCACGTTTACCTCACGATTCTGGATCAACACCGTACATTTTTGAGCCCCTATGAGAAACTCTGAACATCTTGCACAAAAAAAAATGGGAACACTGTCCACTAGACCAAACGAATGTAATACTTCGTTGTTTTTAAATATATACCCTTTGAATATATTTTGCTTTGAATGATATAATAATACCACAAGCCGCTTAAGCCCAAATACAACTAATACAGTACTTAGTTTTTTTTTTTTTTGTTTTTTTAGAAAGCTCTCATGACAAACTATTGACATTTTCTTTATTTTAGGATGGTATGTACACGTAACGTAGTTATATGTAATTATCCATATATTTATTTTCCTAAGCTTTACTGTTATTCCAGATGGTGAGGCAATCAACATGATCGACTACTTACTAAAGTTCCCTACATTAGTTGGGGCTCAGTTTATTGAGTAGGATGTGGCAATCCTGAGGTTTCTTGCTTGATCTACACTTTTATTTATCTAATCCTGAGTTAGATGACTTTCCTATTAGTTTTCTTTTGGCCAGATTTGGTTCTCTTCCAAGCCTGACGCGCTAGAAGTGTAAAGTCTAAAGATCTTATTTTATGATATCGTTTTACTCTAGACGATCGTGACTGTTAGGTTTTTTCAATAAAAAAGAAGATTATGGGGACGATATAAATGTACTTTTTCAATAAATTCGTTTAACAGAAAAACTTTCTTCAAAAATTTAGCCAAATTAACGAAATTTGATTAACGAAATTAAAAGATTAAAAGGGATATTTTTTGTGTAAGTGTGTGTAAACGGGTGTTAATCTGAATTTTTGGTTATCAATAGGTTGTTTCATTATATTACATACATAATAAGAAAAATGTACGAGGCGTGTAAAAAAATAGTAAAAATAATTGTTTCTACAAGCCTTAATTTACTGTTCAATATAATCGTCCTACAAATTGAGGCAGTTATCATACCTTGCACTAGTTTTAAAATAACATGTTCATATATATCCGCCGACTGTGACGAAAACCATTTCTGGACGGTTCTTCTTTGTTACATTAACACTGCTGAACTTCTAGACGTCAAGATATTCTTGTGGTTAATAAACAGATAAAATTCAGTCGATGTTAAGCCCAGACTGTATAGAAGATTAATGAAGTTTTCACAAATAAATTAATTGTGGTCGTACGTTATAATGCAAACACACAACACCGGAACTCAATAGACCACGCCTTTTGTTCGCGCAACGTAACTTTTTAAGGGTTTATCAGTATTCTTCTACTTTGATTGTGTGGTGTCTTTTCCACTATGGAAAAACTCCACTAATAAAATTCTCTGACGGTAACAGATACTTTGTACATGATCTTTCTTGCGGAAAGATTTGTTTCTTGACTAGTGTGCCTCTTTCTGCAATTACAGTAATCTTTGTTTGCTTTCTGTTTTTATCTGACAAACCCATCTTCTACACCAGTAACAACCCTTTATAGAAAACCATCCGCTTAAAACCGTAGCGAAAATTTTAAGGTAGCTCTCGTGAGTTTTGTGTGCGATCGATAGATTTAGTACCCATTTTGAAACCATTTGTTTTGCAATGTTATGCAATAATGATATTGAAATGTTAGAAAGTTGTAGAAACAAATCAGGTATTGTGAATCCTCTATCAGAACGAACCTTTTCTTCAACTCTTCGTTGACAACTACGTTCTTCGTCATGAACGTTCTTCATTACTGCATTAAACATTCAAACCCACTCTCTCACTTTCTTCGCTTATCACGTTTAACGCATAAATTTTTCGGTTAATTTCCTATGATCGAATATGCCTTGCGTTCAAAATCTGATTATCGATTTTATTTTACGAACAACGATCGATTGTTTTAAACATGTTTCCGACGTGTTGTGGTCCTTAAAGCAAACATAAACAAACTAAATGATTCGGAGTTACTTCATTGTTGGGTAGAAATACCTACACGAGAGCGGATTTTAGATCACCATTTGCTGAGTAGATGTGCGCAGAAGGTACTTATTTTTTGGAGACGTCTAGTATTATTTTGTACTTTAAAAATACTATAAAGAAAGGTTAAGATGAAGGTTATGAGATGAGTCACAATATCGATGCCTAGTATTTTGCTGCTTTGAGTACAAATAAAAATGCTTTTGTAATTATATCTCTGTCTGTCAACTGTGCGATTCTCAACAGTCCAAACGTGTGATCCAATTTTAATCAATTTTGGTATTTGGGCATATAACGGCCATTCTCAAGAATGTAAACGAACTTTTTTGGTAACTCTAAATTTCGTGGTAGCTGTCGTAAGAAAAACATTCAAAATTACAGTTTTCTCAAAATTTTGTCTAACGATTTTAATTATAATTTTGATCAGGTGTATTGTCTATGAACTCAAATATATGAAATTGGTCGCATCTCCGATTTATGAGTTATAAGCAAAAGAAACAAAATGTCGCCCGGCCATGGAACAATTATAATAGGTTTAATTTTCCAAAATCGGTTGTACAACTTTTGTTCACAATTTATTGAAATGCGTGTGCTAAATCGAAAGTCAAAATATTTTTATTGCCAGTAACAAAAATGAACTTTGACAACCGTCATTAATAGTTCAGTTTTAATTTAATACATCATGAGGAAGCATTTGTGCCACAAGCGAAGCAAATATTTAGACCTATATGTTAATATATGTTTTTTTTTAACACATCTTCCTTGGTTCATTTTCGTATTTTGACTGACAACCACCTCACTGGCATTTTTGGTTTTGTCAGGATAGATTTTGGTTTGGTATTATTTGGTTTTGAGTATGGGTGAGTGAGAAAGTTTGTGCAATATTTTAGCAATTACACCAATCATTAGACAGATTACAATTGCTGTAAATTCGAACAAAAAACATCAATAACTTCATTTTGTATTGTCAAATAAAGTTATCCTTTCATTCATCTTCAGTATTTAAAGTGGAACGAAACATTCAATTGATGTGTCTTTGGCATCACTGAGAATGATTCTAATTGCCTTTTCCCTGGGGATTCAATTTTTTTTTTAATACTAATAAAATCTAATTTAGATAATGAATAACAAACAAGGTAAAATAAAAAATTCCATACGAATTAGTATGATTAAGTTTCTATATAAAAAAAAATTGATATATTAATTAAATATATTGCGAAATTTACCAATGATTGTTCGTTCTTTAAAAATTATCGTCTTTTGTAATAATTACCACATTGACACTCATAGTACAGGCGTGGAAACACCTTCATTTATTTAGTCTTGGGTTAGATCCCTCTGTTTTATCTTACTATCAGGTCTTTTTTACCATTCCTTCGTCTGACCTTGACGCTAATAGACTATTCGCAAACTAGGGATTTTTTTTAATGTTATCTCCTTTTATGAGCGATCAGATTGTCCCCCTTTAAACAAGTAAGAATGTCCACACGGCGACCTCTATGACGATCTACACATTTTTTGTATGTATTGGCACTCCTCTTTTCCATCTAGTTTAACAATCATAATATATTTGGTGAGAAATGATATCTTCAAGAATCCCAAATGTAATTTTGGTTCTCTTCAAAATATTGTTGTCTAAAGATTTGGGTTTTTTAGTCGATGTTTTAAAAACTTTTATTTGCTACCAAACAGAAACAAAACGCTTTCTTCGGGTAAACATCTACAACAGTAAAGTCTTCTTTCCATAAGCCTGGATAATACTAAACTGATTGAACAAACGAATGTACATTTTTTAATTTACTAAACAGTCGTGGGCTGAATGAAATAAGCCTAAGACTCATGAAGTTGATTAGAAAACTTGAAACGTTTTCCAATTTACCAGGCTCAACTTTAATAGACAGTGCTCTTTGCAATAAACCGAGTTTTTTCATTTTACCTACGACATATATATACAGTTTCAGTTACAAGTAATTATGTATATGAAAAACTTCTTAATAACAAAAAATGTATGACTTCGTTAATAAATTATTTAGCTATGTTTAATTAACTGTTCACATTATGTCTCTTTTTTTCTTTTTTCAAGTGGTTACGACGTTTCGCCAATTACTCAGCCATTATCAAAAAAAAATTAATATTGTTTCTTCTTGCATTGGTTTAATGCGTGTCACTTGTACAAAATAAAACACATAAACACCAAATTTATGATAAACATGAATGTACAACACTTAACTTTAAACATTTTCAAGTTAATGTAGTAAACACGTGTGTCCGCGATCATGTCCTAATCAATACGTATATTGAACAAATGACACTCATTAAACTATTGTAAAAAAATCAACATTAAAGAGGTTTGATAATGTCTGAATAATAAGCGAAATTTCGAACCACTTAAAAATAATAATAATAATAAAATTTTTAAAAAAATTTAAAAAAATAAAAAAGAAGAAGAAGGACTGTGAGCAGAGAACAAAACAAAGGTAACTGAGTTATTAAAAGCAATCAGTAATAATGACTAATGACTTTGTTGTTAAAATTGGTTCATTTTTTTTTCTTTTTGTAAATTTCTTTATTGCATACTACACTGATATTAGTTCCAAATCAATGAATGTAACTATTATTTTGACATTTATATAATCCTTTAAAAGATCAAATGTATATATTAATTTATTACAGCTTGAATAATCTTAATATGACTAGGAACATAATATTTTATATTTTCATTAAATCTAAATATATTGCACATTTTCCTGAGGCTTCTTTCATACGGGAGCATGTGACGCTTTCATTCTGAGTACATCTAATCAACAGTTCTAGATTGGAGAGTTATAAACTCGTTGGTGTACGAAGATGAAAATAAGTTCTGCAATTTTCTCTTTTCGTTTTACCCCTGGAATGATACATCCCACAGAACATGTCTAATATAAATTTCATGAACACAACTTTCAACAACATATACACACTGACAACGTTTTTCATTGCAAGTTAATACAACATATTACTACAATATTAAAGCAACACTCTTAATCTACTGAGGTAAATAGTACAGAGAGCTTCATAGTAGCTCATGATTCCATTTATAACTATAGTCCCGCATTAAAACAACTGCTTAATACAATATCCTGCAAGTAGGTCTGGACCTCGTTTACATACTCCAGTGTGAAAAAGACCCAATATGAAATCTATCCCGAAATATGCTGAGAGTCCTCTTATCTTTATAAAGAGGGAATTGGTTCCATTGTTGAGTTTCATTGTTGTGTGATAGTACTTCAAGCAATAATAAAGAAACGTTTCGCGTTAAACAACGCATGTGTTGCAACTGATAATCGCTCAAACTATGAAGTACGCTCATTTATGAGACTTCTATTATTGTTTATATTCAACGTTATTTCTGTAAAATTTTCGAAGAGAGCTAACGAATGAAGTGAGGGTAGTGTAAAATAATATGATGCTGTATGTTAAAAAATCGGTCAGCTAATGGTACAATTTAAAAAACTCGACTTTGTAGACATGCGTTTTATAACTGTCACAAGACAGTAATACCAACAAAACACAGACGTGTTAAGAGGGTTCTCAAGAAGAATAAGAAGGTGATGACCAAACACATGAAAGGTCCAATGACGTTAAGAAACTCATTAAAGTGGAAAATCATGAAAAAGAAAAATGGATAAGGGAGGTATTTTTGCAGAGGAAAAGGTTCAGGGGAGGACGTGAGATGTAAAAATTGATATCGTACGGTAACCTGGAGAACAAAAAAATTAATATGGAGCACAAAAAATCGTTTGAAGGGAAATAAAATTCTAATTTTAAGAGGGCACTATTGTAAGGGTGTAAAACTTCAACGTTAAACACCCACTGATTGGGAATAGGGGTTTATAAATAGAAATTTGAAAAGTATATTTAAAGTAAGTTAGCTGAATATGTTCAGAAACTAAGAGCGTGAAGAGCATATCAATTACGCATAGAGGTCGAAATTAGCAGAGGGAAATGGAGGACGATTAGGTACACTATGAGGAAAGGAGAAGAAGATATTGTCAGAGAAGCATTGGAGAGAAGCATGTCGTGGGAGTAGATCAAGATAGACGTCTCTGATCGGAAAAGATGAAGGTGAATAGTGAAGACCCTATGTTCCAGAAAGAACAAAAGGATGAATTCAAGTATGTGCAAATGGAGGACAGAATTAGTCGACCGACTGTAATGAATAGTGAACTGGCTGAAAAGATTAATGAAATAATTTTAACCTTTCATTGATAATTTCAGAGCTTTCAAGTGCCCAACCCCCTCCCAGTAGCACAGTTCCTCTTGTATTGAACACTATATATAACCTTACGTTGTGTGCATGGAAAGTAACTAAACTTTTCTCTGGATCAATACAACAAACATTGAATCTAGGCAGAGTTAAAGTCCTTGAACCGTTGAACGTTGCGATATATAAGCTAATTACGTCTTCTTTGTAACTTATTGTATCCATTGATGAAACTTGTAGTCTCGTAAGAAAACGTAAAAATATGTCAATAGAACAATGTCCATATTAAGTCGCCAACAAATCAGAAAACACTGTCTGTTAAGAACATTATGGCATTTATATTTTAGGGATGGAAGAAGGTTTTGTTATTGAATTGCATAAAACACGGTACATCAGTCAATTCAAGGATGCGTTGTGAGATTAAAGAGAGTCATTCAAATCAAACGTAGGTATGGCTCTCTGATGGCTTTATTTCACGACTCCTCATAACGACGTGCGTATCAGTATTTCTGGAAAAAAATCATTAAAAGAAATATATCCAACCTCCGCAGAGTCTGGATTTGGCACCTAATATCTTCAAATCTAAGTGAAAAATTGAATTGTACTTCGGTGCTTTGAAGATTAATTAATATTAAAGGTCTGGCGTTAGAGCGTGATTTAACAAAAAGAAAGTCAGAATTTTATAAATAAGCTTTCTAATCAGAATATATTTCACGTCGTTTTTAACACCCTTGTATTTTAATTTTTTTAAGTGAACAAATTTCAAAAAGATAAAATTTGAATGCATGACTAACAACTCACATCTGATTTTGAGATTATTTTGATAAAGTGTTCGTCTGAACAATTCTAAATGCTTATTTGTGAAGCGAATTTGTTGCCTATAGAAAATATAGACTTGTATATGCATACACAAATTTGAATGTGTATCAAAACAATTCAACAAAACATAATAACCATCAAGATCATTGAGACGAGCTGTATATTCGATATGGAAATTATTCAACGAACTGTGAAACGACTTTCGTATGAGTGTTCGTCGAGGGTTTGGAAGGATTCGAAATTGGAAATTGATGGAATAAAAAGTTTAGGATCACGAAGTAGTTCTATTACTAACAATATTTCAGAACCCCAATACGTGCAAATAAATTATAAAGTAAATAGTAAATTTTCACCGACTACTATAAGTTTCAAACACGTGCGTAAAATAAGGGAAGTTATAACAAAAATATTAAGAATATAAAATTATTAAATATTAAGAAAAACAGAGAAAGTTAAGATGGGGGGGATCTGTTAGATTTTGGGAGAAATACTCGGTTTTTGATTGTTTGCGCCGTTAATTTCATCTTTTGAAAACGATATCTATCTGTCATGAATCCAGGAATCTACAGTATTTTATTCAACTTTTCAATAACTTAAAATTAGAGTGTAACTGTTATAAGCCAAAACACAAAACATCACTTATGTTTGTTAAAATGGTAGTGTGTTAAAACCTCCAAAAAATGATTGGTCCCCATCTTCCTAAACATGTAAAAAACATTCATGGGAAAAAACATAAAATCAACTTTTATCATTTATTAAAAGATTTTTTTTTTTTTTTTTCAAATCGGATTACGTTCAAACTTTGATGAAATGTGAAAACCAATAACCAAAATCAATTAGAAAATTTGCAAATAAACTAAAATTGTTCATAATAATTGGAAAAAAACCAAACAATTAAAGTACCTCAATATCAATGTTAAAGGTATTTCAATTTATGATTAGGACAACTTTACTCGTATAGTACACGGTTTAAATATTTTTTCTTACCATATGTATATTTTAATTTGGTAAAAAAATGATAAGGACTTCTCTTTAAGAATTTATCTCCTAATGAAAAGTCATGAGCAAAAATTATATAACTAATTATTACATTACAATTGCTTCTTTCTCTTCATTTAAGTAACCTATACATATGACGAACTAATATTACTTTTAATTTTGTGGATGAGTGTTTGAGAAAGTCAGTGCAATATTTCAAGAAGATTTTGTTTTGTTTTCGTAATAAAATTCTCCATTAAATTCTTAGTTTTCTTAAACTAAAAGAACACTGAAATAATCTAAACGACCATAATGAAAAATAATTGAAAATTGAGAGTTTATTTGAAGAATTGTAAAGTTATATTTTCGCTCACAATTTTTGTTATAATTAGTAATATGGTAATATCGTACATTTCCCATCATTTGAGTATATTAAAACTAATATAAATCAACTCTCTTTACCAAGTGTAAAACAAACGTACAAACGAAAACTAATTGAAGCCTCATATATAAACCTCTCTGACATTCTTATCACCAAAACCCGTTTAGAATTAAGGTCAATTTGGCTTTCTTAAATAAAAACTGATTGAAAAATCAGAGATGAATTCTACTTTAAATATGGCTGATATTTGACGGTTACTCCACAAATGGGAATCATGACGCGATCGAGGATAAAACTCTTGAAAGATGAGTTCAAAAATTGTTTATCCCAATAAACAGTTAGGACAACTTTCTCTTGGCTCCTTGATGTAGTGTAGACCTGTATGTTGTGGTTTTAATTGATCACGTTTTTATATAATCTTAGTTGTGACTCCTCAGGCTTAGTTTTAGAATTGAGTTCTTCTCTTATATTATAGAGTTAGCTTTAGTTTGCTAAACTACGTTGGTGTTTTTCGCTTTTATGTTATAGTCTTACACTTAATAACGAGAGTTGATTTATACTGTCGAAACGTATTACTTTTCATATACATAAATGATGACAAATGTCCAATTAAACCATTTTAATACTATGAACGATCCATCATTATCAAATAACTATAAAACTATAGTATTAATTTTTGTTATTTTCAAGGGGGGGGTGAAATACTTTATAAGTCTTCAAATTTGCAAAAGCTAAAGTCGCAAAAATTTGGTGAAAACCTACAAATTTTTAAAATTTATGTGCTGATATTAGTCACTATAGATATCATTATGTTTAGAGAATTTGATTTTGAACGACCGTGATCCTTCGACATACTTTCAGACCCAGTTATCACCAAATTAACGGCTGCAATTGACATATGCAAAATAGCCCTCTGAATCGACAATTGTATGAAGTTCTTCAATAATGGTTTTCAATTCTTCGAACACCAGGATAGGAAAGGGGAGGAAGTAATTGGAAATTAATGAAGTAAAGAGTTCAGGATGACATAGTCACTCTCTTTATTTGGCCTACAGCAGCGATGAGGTTGGAATCGTGGATAATTGAATCGAATAAACAAAAATAGTTTCTGTATGCGCGTGAAACAAAATGATCAGTAACACCTATATTTATGTTGGATGACGATGCGATTAAAGCGGTTAAAAGTACCAAATTTTTAGATCTGATGATAGGAATTAGTCTAAAATGGAATAGCCATTTAGATGTTTTATGTATCAAAATTAGATCTGGAACCTAATTTTGTCCTATTATGAATTTATTTAGCCACATTTTTTCTTGTTGTTTAAACGCAAATATCATCACTTAATAAACAAAATGAAGAAAATTCCCCTAGACCTTCAATGAAACGGTAAAAAGACCGATAACCTAAAAATGCATGAAATTAGAAATAGATCCTTCAAACGGGATGTCCAAACCTGTACTCATTAGAATGCTCACAACTAAATTATGGAGTGGTCATGTGGGTTACTTTCAGCAAAGAAGTACAACAGTGTACTGCTTGCAACAAAAAAAAAGCCTGTAAGGTTATAGCTGATTTAAAAATAATGAATCATGTAGGAAGGATTTTAAAAAATTTAGAATCTAGAGATGTTCTCAAGATTTTTTTTTTGAAACCACTATATCATTGGATCATACTGTATGTAAACCAGATTAAAACAAAGATTTTTACACCAGAGGAGCACACTTTTTACTGTATCAGCCTTATAAGCAAAATATTTAAAGAAAGTTATCCTCATAGACTGATGTAGCAAACTTCCAGACCAAAGTACATTTTAGGACATTTTAAAACATCCTCAGACAATTGACGTAGTTCTTCTACTCAATGATTGCGTTTAATAGTCGTGAATGACAATCATAAATTTAGTGACATACACACTCATATTTAGTTTTGGAAATAAAGTTGTATACATTTAAAAAATATTCTATTGACATTTCTGAGTATAATATAATGTTATATTTTTTTACTTCTATTCAAGTGAGCTGCAACAGTCGCTACTTACATTGTTTCTTTTTTAATTTAATTACTTCGTCATGTATAATATTTCTTTTAATAAATATTGATAATCCACCTCTCGCCCTTACCAGTATAATGTAAAGCTTAGTAACTAAGATAACTTTATATTTTAACTTACGAGTTTTTAGTTCAATGACTTTATGATGATGAAAGAATGTCTATTTTATGTTACATTTTTGAAATATAGTTCACTTTTTTTTAATTACATAACTTTTTTCAATTTTCAAAAACCTGTCTATAATATAGTTAAAATATGTGTAACATTATGGGATAATCCATAATAATCCATTTTGAAATTTGCATTAGCTTTAATTGAAGAATTATCTTAAGAATTTAATTAGATCTGCGCAGATTATCTGCCTTTACCAACACTCAAAAGTAATTATTCCCTTCCTTTGGATTTGATCACAACGGATTAAATGTTATATTGTTTGACATAGAACTTCATTACTTAACATAAACAATTTGCAGCATTTAATTGGATAATACTAATTCCTTCTCCATTGTGAATTACTTGTGTTGATATGACAGGTACTTCGCTCACAGAACTTCCAACTAAAGCTGGCAACAGAGAGCGCGCTAATGTCTACCAACTAATAGTATAGATAGGTTTATGTGCCTACCAACTATATCTACCAACTAATAGTATGATAGGTTTATGTGTCTACCAACTATATCTACCAACTAATTATGATGTGTCTTATAATCGTTTATTCATTTATAAGATGCATTAAACAATGTTCGTAGTTATTCGTGCGTCTTCGGTTGGCGTTCTAGGTATGTTGGAAACTAAACGAACGTTCCTTATTAGTGTGAGCTTTCAGAAAAGCCCATTTATTAAATTTCATTATTTAACAATTTATTTGTATATTATCATCCACAATAATAACATGTTGTTTTATTTCGTTAATAACTAGCAAAGAAGATGTGATTCTTTAAAATTAAATATATAAAATTTCCGATTTCGGTGAAATTAGGATTTTAAACAAGTCTTAGTCCCGCGCATATAAAATCGTTATGGCATCTGTCGTTCCATGTCTATGAATCCATATGTCTTAGAAACAAAAGAACCGATTTCGAAAAAACTTAATACAGAAACATTCCTGTTATGTACCTCTGTTGATTTAAAAAAAAAAGTAAAATCCATTCATTTCAAGATGGTGGACACTGAATTATTGGTTAATGTTACTTACGATCGATACAGTTATGCCAAAATTTAAAAATATTAGATATGATTATACAATTAATTGTAAACTTACTGAATTGTAGAAAATTATTATTGACACCTGTCATAAAATCACAATTTCAATAATTTATTGTTTGTGCTTGGGATCAGTTAATGAAGACTCCATTTCAAATCTAATTAATTTTTTTCAAAAATTTGATTTTCAATTAACTAAAAAATTATAAGGGTGGACTAATTTATAGACCTACCAAATTACTTACCTTAATAAATACATTGGGAGGGGGTATCAACAATTTAAAAAAAAAATCGTTTTTATTTTCTCGTGTGAAAGTAGTAAATATTTTTTTAAGACATGGCATCTACTTTTTTTTTTTTTTTGCTTAATATTTGGTTTTGTGAATAGGTGTGTGAAATATTTATTGTATACAGTATATTTTTTATTAGTACAGATTTATAGTTTTAGTTTGTTACAACTAAGCTCAAGGGCTGATCCCATCAGGCAAGAAAAACAACTTTGTTAAACGTAAAATTCACATTATTTCTCAACAAGGTTATTAAGTGTACAGATATTCCTTCGTTCCTAAGAAGCGAGGAAGTTGTTTGTTTAAAAAAAAAAATATCTCAGCCCAAGTAATTGGTCCTTTTGACTTGTTAATCTCTTTTCAGTTATAATTTCCTCCAAACGATGAAAGCTTACATTTTTGATAAGTTAATACAATTTACTTAAATGCTAGGCTTTTCCATTTAAAGCTATCAAAAGTAATAAAGCTTTCATTATACGTTCATTCTTATCAAACCTTTGCAATTCACTTTTATTTTAAGATTTTAAAATAATACAATTCATATAAAATTTAATTGAAGTTGCTTAATGCTATTGCCCTAGGTGAATTTCTTAATGGACATCTACACATTGAGTAATCAAGATAAAGCGATGTTAATACTGAACTTGCAAAAATGAAACAAACAATTTTTGCTTGCTTGTCATTATGAATCTTTTTGTTTCAAACCTAAAATGATATTCATAAAACATCATGGATGTTTTATACATGGATGTTCTATACAAACCAAAATCCTGATCTAATTATTATGCAGTTTTCACTATTTCCGTTTTACTTATGTTCCAGTTTTTCAATATATAGCTGGTGTAATGCATCAGTTCTGTAACATATAGCCGGTGTAATACATCAGTTCTGTAACATATTGCTGGTGTAATGCATCAGTTCTGTAACATATTGCTGGTGTAATGCATCAGTTCTGTAACATATAGCTGGTGTAATGCATCAGTTCTGTAACATATAGCTGGTGTAATGCATCAGTTCTGTAACATATTGCTGGTGATATATTTCGAAATATTCTGTGTTGTATATGTCAAATGCAAACGTAATATTAATTTCAATGGTTAATTTCAGTTTTGTAAGCTAAAAACTAAAGTCAGTACTTAATTTCAATGTTGTACACCTGATATTTACATAAAATATTAATGTTAGTGGTTAATTTCAGTGCTGTATCCGTCAAATATAAAGGTACATATTAATTTATTTGCTGGTACAATATTTACACATTGTATTATATTAAAGTAATTGTGTAGGTTATGCAAATATGAGCCTTGCACATATTCAAACAATAAAAACCATCTAATAATTTTCAAGGATACGCCGATCATGTCAGTGTAGATTATACGGCCATGTGCCCAGGAGGTTACTCCAACATGTTCAGATATAAGAAATGAACTTGTTGGATTGTGTTTTTAAATGAATGTGTATGCTGATTGTTAACCAGTCCCATGAAAAAGGAAGGAGAGATATTGGTCTAAACTAACAACTCTCCTGAGATAATTAGTAACCTAAACTAATTACCTCAGCTTTTAACCTAACCTAATCACTTTTCACTCCTAGCGTTAACATCGTTTGTTCCAACATCCAATCACATTTTAAAACATCTACTTCTGACAAATGTTTAGTAAATTGTTATCATTCTTTCTTAAAATAATCATTAAAATATCATTGAAGCTGACGTACAATTTGACATCGTTCCGAAACTTGCTTAAATGTGTTCTTTCATATTTAAAATATTGTTGTAACGATATTAAATCGTCTTCAACATTGTAATATATTTAAAATTTGTAATTGGAAAGCTTTTTGCGTCTTCTTGTATTTGAATTGGTGAGAGTCAAAAATTATTGATAAAATAATGTTGATAAGAATACAACAGAAAGAGTAGCAGAATGTGTTAATCATTAAACTTACATTGTACAGAACTTGGAGATGTTGTGAAAGATAAACATCAATTTGATCAGTTTCACTTTATTTGTTTGAAACTTGCAAGACTGTTAAGACTGGTAGAAAGATGGTATCGGAAGTGATACACTTCTACGAAGCATTTTACTCTATTTGGGAACATACAACCTATTTCCATTCCTATTGATTTACTTCATCTCGTGTTAACTTTAACACAAGTAAACTCATGCAATTTTTCTAATATAAGTAAACTATTTAAGACTTTTGAAAAAGGAATACTGTTAGTGAATTGAGTTTGAATTTAAAATAATGAAAATTTAAATTGGGGAAAGAGAAAGTTTTTAATTAGTTATGTAAATGAAATACTGGAAAATTATAGAAAAATATTAGAAAGAAATATCGATATCTGGTAGAAATTCGCTGATAACTTTGTTAGTAGTTACTTGTGAAGAAATACAGTTTGATCTCTAGAGATCTATTATGACACCCCACCTCTTTTAAGATGGGGAAATCCAGTTACTTTAGGAGGTGCAGCATAAGAAGGAGCCAAGGTTGGGTATCTCCTCTACATCAATATGGTACGCCTAGATTTCTTTTTATTGGTAAAAATTTACTTTTGTTTTATGTTACTACAAACAAGAATGGAGATTTAGACCATGCATTGTTAATATTATTTATACTTCCTTAAATATACTATGTTGAAAATTATTAACAATACAATTATTATTAATATTTATTTATGAAATGTTTATAACGATCTATATTTTCCTTTATGTTGATATTTAAAAAAAGCTATTATTTGGACTATATTTATTTTTTCAAAATCGAAAGTAATAATGATTAACTGTAATATTTGAAAAAATAATAAATACTTGTATGTATATATGTATATATATATATATATATATATATGAAAATATCATATACAATGTTGTATATTCAAATTCTCTCTAATTACTAGTAATTCAATAAAGACAATCTATTCTCTTTTAACAATGATATTATTAAATAACTTTCAATAAAGAATTTTAATTATATTTGTACTGTATATAATTAGAACTCATAATTAATTACGGTATTAATACTTGATTACTGTAGCATAACTTCAAGACTAATGTTTTTATTTCTGACTGAATTGTTTTTATTTAAACAAATTAAAAATAATCTACTACTACGAGATATATAAAAAGTGAACAACTAATTTAATATAGGGAGATATGAACACATTATAATTTCCGAAGGAATAAAGGATGCTCGCAGAGTGACAGGTTATAGTTTAGAGTTGTTATAAAGTGAATTGATACTAATTTGTTTGTTTTAGACTATCTCATTTTATAAATTCTGTATTAGAGCCGCCGTTTGTAATAGTTTCCACAGAAATGGTATATATAAGCTATGTACAAAAGTAATTGCCTTTCTAACGGTCTCAAAAACACTCTCACAGCAATCTTATAAATAATTCAGCAGACCCTAAATATGTTCTTTAAAGAAATCTTCCGCACCCACCAAACCTACAAAGATTGTGATGGTCTAAATGGAAAGCTTATGGTCTAACCTTAGCGCAACCCAACACAGCCCACTACCACTAGGGTATTTTGAAGGGATCTTAAAATGGTTTTCGGGGACAAGCACATTAACGCCTATTTCTGGAGTTTTTTTGAGGCAATTTTCATGCATTTTGTTATAAATGAAAGAACACATTGCCACTATTTGTAAATATATATAAACACATTATTTCCTAATCAACTGTTTTAAGTTTGCATTGTTATATTGGTTGCTATGACAACTAAATTTGTATGTAAAATCACGAAATAAAGTTCAAAACACTTTCCAAATTATTTAGGATATAGTTCTAACATGTTTTTGTGTTCTAATGAACTCCTTCACGCCCAATCTACCCTATATGTAGTTATTGTCTCGTTTGAAAGCTTAAAGCCGGAAGTTCAATGGTATAAATAGAAGGTGACCCTGTGACATAACCTAAAGTCGTAAAGAGAGTTTTGTGGGGTTTTTGAAATGGTTTTTGGCGACATCACTATTATTTTCTATTTCTGGAGATCTACCGGGCCGATTATCATGCAATTTGTTTTCAATTAAAAATCATTTCAAACAAACCACTTGAAATCTCATCCCTATTACCCATACGCTAAAAATGGTGAATTTTAAAATATAACTAAGCTGATCCAGAATAACAAATCACAAAGACGTATCAATGTATGTTTCAATAAAGCTAACTGATATTTTTTATATAGATATTATTATAAAATTGTATTTAAAAACATCTAATTCCAATCTTTGTTTTCATTATTTGTTTATGTAAATCTGAGAATAGGTAATGAATATTGTGTATTGATGTTTACGTGCAGTGAAAAGTTTTCAGTAAATTATTATATTTAGGCGCCTACTTTTAAAAAGTATACCTATAGTAGAAAAAGTATGTGAAGATAAACAATATTTTTTAAGGTGTGTTTGGGGGGGGGGGGTACAAAGTTGTAAATCATTGGCTTACGGTTTGTTGTAAGTCATGAAATTACTTCTTCAAAATGTATATATATTTTTTTTTTATATACAAACACATAAGATTAAAGATTAATGATGGTTTATAATATGTAGGATATGTAGAAATCGCAGCTAGAGTAAAACTTTTCTCACAGATAAAATTCCAAATTTTCATCATAAATTTGACTAAGATCAATAGCAAATAGACGTATATAGGCGATTTAATTTTTTCTGGAAACCGAGATTCAGGCCATTTCGATATTTTGATTTTTGATAATGATATAGAAACGTTAGGGTAAGACACGACCAATGATGTTGAACGTGACCGTCCAAAAAACATCATAATCAAGAAATGATTTCTGACTGAAGAAAAAAACACAAATTATGAAAAGCTAAAAAATCAATTTTCAATTTGAAAATTAAATTTAATCTGGGAAAAAATTCTATGAAATTGTCTTATATAATTCCATTGAAGGCCTAATTTTGTTCTCCCAAAGTCCGGTCAAAAAAACGAAGCTGTTACCCAGTTGATGGAAGACGTTATAGTAAACATAGAATATTCTGATTTAAATAAGTCTTGACACCAAAAATCTCAAGTAATAGTGCTACATCCAGAAAAATGTCATGAATAAAGCGCAGTGGATTTTGTTTAAAAAAAATTATTTCTTTTTTTTTTATTACAACCTATAAAATTATTTAATAAATAAAAAATACGACATGCAAATGTTAGGAAACCCTCGGAAGTACTAGGACATTTTTTTTCAACGTTTCCGAAATAACCGACCGTGTGAATCTTTTTTTTTATTTAGCTTATTACGTCATGCAATGTGTAAACACAAACATTTAGTGTAATATATCAACATAAACAAGTTGTATAGGATACAAATATGAACTTTTGTGTAGAACACACAAAATATTTTGTTTAGTATGTAAAAACATATGTTTAGTAGTACATAAACACAAATATTTTGTGTAAAGTGCTAACACTTATTTTTTATGTACTTTACAAAAAATGTATGTAGTATGAAAAGAAAAACTTTTATGTAAAGTGGGAACAGAAATAATGTACGTACTATAAGAATATTTTCCGTATTATAGATTTAAAAATATTGTTATAGTATGTAAATGCAAATGTTTAACGCATAGGTATAAACATCTGTATGCATCTGTTTGTGTTTTTTTACTGTCAAACAAACACGAACATTAAAATTAACTTACATTTCTTTCCCCTCACCCTGCGATAATGTATAAAAAAACTAACATCATGAAGAGCTAAAATATAATACTAGATAAAATTAATCAATGAAAGACAATAACATAAATAAGAAACAGATTAATGAATTAATAAAAACCTGTTTAGAGGAAAAGCACACAACATTATTTTTCAAATTAGAAACAAACTTTTTCGCAATTATAAAAAAATTACTCCATAATTTTAAGAAGAGAATATCTTATATTTTATTTATAATGTATACAATACTTATTACATTTCTTTACTTACAACACTGGATGAATTGGGTCTAATGGTTTATGAGAAAATAATGTATACTAAAAGAATGATATTTTATAAAAACATGTATTTGTTACAGTAGAAGTCGAATTTATAACGAAATGAAAATTTAAAATGTAATTTTTCGCTATCATAAACTTATATTTTAATCAAGTACCGCAGTAAGACGTTATGATGTGAAAATCAAATCCTGATTGTAAGAATCTCATTTTACGGACCAGAAGGCGATAAACAGAGTGCTACACTTAAACTTAACCTCAATGTGAAACTGCAGAACCGAAAAAGTTTTAAATATTGCGTCGTGGAATTAAACTTATTGACCACTTCAAACAAACTTAGCTTTCTGTCTTAACATTAGAAACTTTATGAACCTTAAACTTACTTATTTGTTTTTCTCTTGCTTAAGACAAGCTTTAAATTCATCAATGAAATACAAAAATATTTTGACACTTTATATTACGAACTTTTTAAAATAAAGTTCTAATTTTTCAAAACTTTGATTAATTCAATTCTAGAGTTAACTCAATGTTATTAGATCATACTCATGCAAAAATACACATTTGTAATACTTCTATTATTATTGTAAATTAAACTAACACAAACTTATAAAATTACTCTGTACGTTCCCTTTTTTAATGTTTATGTTGCAAAAATGCCTAACATACTTTTTCAATGGTTTTAAACTATTATGAACTTTTTCCGAATGATGACGAGTTTCTATCAGTTTTTCTGATAATATATTTTGTCATGCATTAAAAAACAAGTGGACAATTGACATATAGTTTAAAAAATTGACACAGTATATTTAGATTTTTAACTAAAGCGAGGATTTGGCGTGAATATAGTTAGAAAGGTAAAATAACGCATCTAAATTGTTCATCAAAGAATAGTTGAGTAACCTAACATTTTGAAGAGAACGGGTTTAGTATACAGAGCTATGAGTCTAACAATGATTTAACAAAACAAAACATATAATAACAAGAAGAATCGTGCAAATAAGTATGCCGAAATGTCTGTAATTATAAATTTTGGTGAGAGGTAAAGACCGCACGTTGGAAGAAATGATTATTAAAAAAACTGCATTAACCTTTTTATAAACGTACTTGTTTAAAAATAACATAACGTATTACATGTATTATATGTTTAAGGATTTTTGTTTGTTTAAATTTATTTCTTTTTATTGAGCTATATAATTCGAATACGGCATTGGTTTGTAAATACCTGACCTATAAATCACAGAACAACAATAACAACAACAAAAAACACAAAATGTTTATTATTGACCGAATTTTATAAAACTCCTTAATTGTTAAAACATTAGAAAGATCTTATAAAATTCCACATAACACCATTACATACATAACGGAAATTTAAACAACTCGTAAACGAAAAAGAATATTAAATTACTCAAAAATAAAAAAAGTATTAAAATCTCCTTTAAAAACTAATATATAGATAATAAATTTGGGTTTTTCTAAGAAATTTTAAATTCGGCCTCCATATTTGAAAATTGCTGACTAATTATAAAATTTAAATACTGTACACCATTTCATTACAAAGGAACAATAGATAAGGTACGCAATTTGAATTTTTTTTTTTTTTTTTTTTTTTTTTTAATCTTATGGTTTTTGAGCCCCAATAGTAGCCCAGTTAAAAAGTACACTCTGTATATTGACTGCTATAAAACCAGAACGGTTATATAGAAAGTAATATTCCTAATCACAATTATGTTTAGGTAAAACATTATTATTTTATAGCAGTATTGTCTATACCAAAGAAAATTCATGAATACCATATGGTATTTACCTAGCTCTATTATGCAAGTAATACCAGCAGATCCTCTAAATATATTGCCCACAAGTTGGTTTATCCAGTAGTGGGTGTTTGTTTAAAATAAGTGTTACACAGGTTTTCTAAACCTCGTAATTATGTACAGTACATGCATAACTGGCCTCGTAAGTGTCTATACAGGGGTGGTGAAAAGGACCCGGAACGGGTTAATATTTTTTTTAACCGTTACAGATGGAACTATATAACTTGGTACACTGTTACTGGGCATAAAACACTATTTTACCACAATTTCAATGAGCCGCTACCACTTCGGGGGGACGGCCCACAATGAGTCGGAATAAAATCTTAATTGAGAGTGTTGGTCGAGTTGTACATCAAATTAAAGGTCTAATTTAGTAGAATACAATGGCGCAAATCCGACTTCAAAAGGTTCACCCTAAACAAAATGGCGGCGTTTTAAAGTTTATGAAAGTTACTATGGCGTTTAGTGTTAAGATAGTATTCAAATTCATGCCATCTTTGAATGGCTGCCATTTCCGGCTCGATTGTCCGTTTAAAGTCTGATTTGTGGCATTGTACTGTGCTAATAAAGACCTTTAATTTGATGTACAACTCAACCTATGCTCCCGTTAAAGATTTTCTTCCGACTCCTTGTGGGCCGTCCCCCATTAGAGGTTAAGGGTCAAGTGGAACTCTAAAAAATAGCTTTATAGATTCAACACTGATTTCTGGGCGTTTGTTTTGAAACCTGTACCGAGTAAACATGTTCCATCTATCTTTAACACTCAACGCCATTGTAACTTTCATAAACTTTAAAACGCCGCCATTTTGTTTAGGGTGAACCTTTTGAAGTCGGATTTGCGGCATTGTATTCTACTAAATTAGACCTTTAATTTGATGTACAACTCGACCCACGCTCTCATTTAAGATTTTCTTCTGACTCCTTGTGGGCCGTCCCCCCGAAGCGGTAGCGGCTCATTGAAATTGTGGTAAAATAGTGTTTTATGCCCAGTAACAGTGTACCAAGTTATATAGTTCCATCTGTAACGGTTAAAAAAATAATAACCCGATCCGGGACTTTTCACCACCCCTGTATATTAAAGAATCTCTACTAGCTCCTCTCTTGTGACATTCTCAAAGCTGTATTTATTGAATGAGTCTCCATTGGTAACGCTCATTTAGCCTGTCGGATCTCATAACCTATAAATATTTGCAACTAATTTTGTATTTGAATAACACGCTAGATTTTAACAAAAAAAAAGTATTTTAAATGACCGCCATTTTGACATTTTAAATTTACATATTCTGAATTTCAACAGACGTTTAAACTAAAACACTTTAGTTCTCCATACCAAATTTCATGTTCCTATCTTAATTATTGTGGCCGCTATCGTATTTACGTACAGACGTCTATGATAATAATGAAGGACGAACGCCGTGTCAAAAGTCACTTTTTAGGTTTCTATGAAAAGCGAAGATCGGTCAAAAATTTTTGCAATTGCTAAACTTGTCCTATAGGCTACTTCGTAGGGTTGGTGCATGTTTTAACATTGAAAATCTGCCATCATTTGAAAAAATGCAAACTGATTTTGATTTTAACTGTCTGGATTTATTGGACAAAAATTACCACACCTAGCGTGTTAACGAACCATATAGTAAACCAAAATACATATGAGTAGGATCTGTGAACATTTCATAGTTACAACTGTCGGAGATTCTACTAGTGAGATCGCAATAGTTAAAATTATTTTATTAATTAACCCACTACTAAGCTATTGCAACAGGCAAGTCAGACTCGACTGTTTTAATATAACTGCAACAGTTATTTTTGAAATGCACTAATATCCTGATAAATTAATTGTGTATGCTTTAACAGTGAGTGTTTATTTGAAAGGCAGACTACGTTTATGTGAACAGCGACTGTAATCTACAGATAAGTACGAATTTCACTCATGTTTGTTATTTTTTAAACCGTTTATAATGTTCAGAAAAATGGTGAAATAAGTGAATTTCAATTTTCATGAGAAAACATTTTAAATAAAACTTAACTTATTTTAACCGTATAATCTGTTTTAACTGAAAGATAATAAATCTCTGTTCATTTATATTTAATTTATTCATATTAAATATACACTTAGGGGCTCATTTATAGTAAGTACGGACTTGACAAACCCGAGGTAACGTAGCTGAATCTACACCTTTATTCATGTAGTCTTGAGATCGTTGTCTTTCATCCTTACTGTCTTTGTTTTTTTTTACGACCTTGAAACAATTAGAATATTTTATGAGGATTAGAATATTGTTAAGATTTAGGATTTAAGTTAGAAGAAAACTAGGCTGTACAAAATATTCCTTTAGTAGTCACCAGAACTTTACCGTTCGGGAAACGAATTTTTTACAAAAGATTGAAAGTCGTACTGAGCTCCAAAAACAAAAAAAAAAGAACGGTCATGTCCAGTGATGGAACCTCTAAGTTAGGTCGGTTCCCGAGCTTAACTTCCTTTGTACCTGAGTTCACTATTTACAGAAAATAACAAAGCAGATTAACAAATAACAAGTCAATTTATTTCCTTCCAAAATAATTGATATATATATATATATATATATATATATATATATATACTTATTTAAAAAAAAGTTAATACGGCCTTAAATAATGAAAAATTTATTTAATGAACCCTTAAAGAAAATTTAACCACAATGAAAAGATCACACCCCAAAAGAAAAGAAAATTTAATAAACCCTCCCTTTTTATTCAAAATTACAAAATATCTTATTTTTATTTAAGTGGTAGCCACTTGAAATGGTTGTGACGTACCAGTCACAACATGATTTTTGATACAAAAATTGCATTAAATATAACCAAAAAAAAGGAAGTATATATATGTTTACATGTGTTCGTTAATCAGTTGGCCAACAGTAAAAAAAAACTAATTTATATAATAAATAAGGTTTTGACGTCAATATTTTTTAATTTAGAAAACTAACCCCTTTGGGGTCGTGTAGCCGAAAAATTGCTAGCATGTCCCATCCTAATTGAATAATAAATTTTTTTTTAAAATGAGGTTAATTTGCCTTATTATTTGTTTTAGAACATTTCACAAACAGTTAGTTTTTTTTTTTTTTTTTTGGTAAAGACGAATTTTCACTTAGCTTCTTGTTACTGACGACAATGTTACCTCATTCTCCGACCAGTTTAGAACTGGAACAAAGCGAGGTGATTCCTGAGACTATGAAATATAACTTTATTATTTTATACGAATTAACACCTATGGGTTTTTGGAAATCAGATCGTTTATCCGTTAGTACTACTCTCAATGGCAAATTTGAAAACAAAATACAAATACAATACAAAATTAAATTAACATTATTAGTAGAGAATTTTTTTATAAGTATTACATTTATAACTTATTTTACGTTACTAGTCTAAAAATCCGAAAATTGGATTTTAGGCTTTCTTAACCTCGCAATTATGTATATGACTACTTTCTTGACGTCGAATAGATCCCAACGAGCCACGTAGATGTATATATGTTTAAAAATCTTTACTCGCTACGTTCTGCTGGACGACTCGGCATTGTTGGATCTTGCAACTATGCGAATATCACACTTTCTTCGGCAGTGAGGGTTCGATATTAAATTTTATTCAATAACTTAGCAATTTGTCATGTATAGAGGTATAAATATATGAAAATGTGTATCAAATTTAGCCTGTTATAAGTTGAATAATACAAAAAATGTAAACAAAAAAACTTACAGTAACTTCAAAATTTTCCATGCGATTTTTCTGATTTTCAATAGCATTCTATTTTTATTATTGCTGAAAGACGAAAACCTTTATTATATTATCATCACTTTATTTAAAAAAATGAATGAAGAACATAATAAGTTCCCTTAGCCCTTGAATGTTTAACAGCATCAGGGTTAGAAAAAAACAAGAGTTGGTCAGGAGAGATAAGACTTGAAAGGGAGGGCTCTAACCCAAGACTACATGTAAAAAGAGTAAACCTAGTTATTGTCCCTTGGTATCGCCAAACCAGTACTCACTAGAGTGAGCCCCTGAGGGCTTAATAGGGATCTATACGAACACAATATAATCCACTATAATAATTTCATATTTTAATTTTTGTAGCCTCTAACAACGGCAACATGATCGGCATATCAAAAATCACTTCTTATTTTTCCTGAGACCATGTAAAAGCAAACATCAGTAAAAAACCGTATTTTAAAGCTTCCGGATTACCAAACTTACCTTATACTTCATATACAGGGTAAGTAGAAATACTTGATTACTGTAACACAACCTAAAGTCGTATTTTGTTTAGTCCCGACTGAATTCATTTATATTTAAATAAATTCAAAACATTCTACTAATAAGAAATATACAACTAGTAAATAACTAACTTAATTTTTCAATTTTCTATTTCATGAACTGATATTTATAATTTTTGAAGGGATAAAGTAGTTATGGGTTGGTATACAATGCGAATCGACACTAATTGGTTCATCATAGTTAGCGACACTAATTGGTTCATCATAGTTAGACTACCTCCTTCTATATATTCTGTAATAACACAGCCTACATTTGTAAAAGTTTCCATGCTTACCATATTTAAGAGTTATGTACAAAATAATTGGCTTTTAAAAGTTCTCACAATGACTTTTCCAACAATATTGTTATGCAGAATACACTTCATGACGTATACAAACACTTTTACAATTTTATATTTGTAGTTAGAATTTTTTATCTAGTGTATGGTGTACAGATATTTTATTCAGTATGCAAATGCGTATATACAATATTAGATTCAGTATATAGTAAAAGTTTATGTAGTAATAAATATTGTATTCAGTGCGCAAACAACAAACATTTCATGTACTGTACAACAATGTTATGTAAGGGAAACACAAATATACTAGGTAAAATATAGATATTAAGTATATAAACAAAAATATATTTTACGTAGTATAGGCCTACACGCGATTTATGCAGTAGACAAATATAAACTACTTATATAGTACGTATACACAAAAATTTTGTAGTATATAAACACAAACGTTTATTTAATATATATACACAAACATTTTATATGAAGTTACATATTGTATTTTACGTAGTGTAAAAACTCTAATTTTGATGTAGTACACAAATATTTTGCGTAGTGTACAAACACACAAAACTCATAATAAAAACTAACCAAAAATTATTTTATAAAAGAAGAATAGCTAAAGAGAATACTTTTCTTTTAAACAAAATAAAGAAAGAAATACAACGACCATGAACTAAATATAATAATTAGCATTCTAAATAATTCTACGTAATCAAAAATAAATTTTGTCAAGTAAAAACTTTTTACTAAATATGAAAAACTATGATATTATTTTTTTGTTTGGTTTATTTTTAGTCAACCAATAAAGTCTTTCCCAAATGAAAAACAAAATATGATATTATTTTGTTTTGTTTTTATTTTGTCATCAAATGGTGCAAGATTGTCTTTTGAAACTTCAAAATGAATTAAACAAGGGTAGATGTTAACGTCAAGGATAATTATTACTTTAAAATCAATAAAAAACTGACGAGAAATAATACTAAAATAAAAAACTTCTTTTTTAAAAATCTAAATGAAAATGTAAAAACAAACCAAATCTATGAAAATTAAAATTAAAACTAACAAAAAGTGGTTTCTTGTCACCGTAACTATTTAATATGTTCACAATACCTGCTTTATAAATTATAAACGATACAACATATAACTCAAAATTTCAAGTATAACATTTTCATACATCAGAGATTATCCAACATAAGATAACATAAACGTAAGACAATAGAACACAAACTTACAACAAAAGCAAGACTGGAGACGCAGTTGTCAGTTTCATTGATAAAGTAAACATTTTAATTGAATATAACATTAACTAAATTAAATCTCGAAGTTGGAGGAACTCCGAATCGCGTCAACAAATATAAATAATAATAATGTGCAATATTTGGCAGAAGATTGTACTCAAATTAAATATGAGCATTTAAAATTTCCCTGGATAAATAACGTGAAGAACGGGTCTAATTCGTATAAGCCAATTGAAGATAAACTGAAGGATCAACTGTTGTTCAAGACAGGATCAAGGAGTTTACATTTATAACAAGAAATGTTCTGGAAATTTCTCAAATTTTATAAATATCCAAAACAAACAAGAAATTTATTTATAATCTTATCAACATTGATTTATGAAAATACAAATTAATTCAATACACGATAAATAAATAAAACGTAACTAGAAAATTTAAAAATAAATAATAAAATTAAAATCAATTCTTGATACTTTCTCCAGAAGAATTACAAAATTTAAACCAGACATTGGGAACAAGTATGGTATATTCATTTGTAATACACTTGTAGAAACTCGTATCAACAAATGAAAAAAACACGCAATTTTCATAAGAAAATTTCTTATAAAACAAAAGTTGTATTTTCTTATAAACAAAAGTTTATAAGAAACTTTTGTTGTTGCGAAAAGCCTCTAGTGAGGTTTGCCTTATAAGACAAGTTAAAAGCGCCATAATGTTACTTATTCTGCTACATAATACAATGTAATATAAATAGATCCTCTGTAAAAATGTATTACAGAGGAACAATAAACGAGTTATGAAGGAAAAACTGTTTTAAAGAGTCACCATTTTTACATTATCAATTCGATTTTTCTGGATTTTAATAGGTTTCTATAAGAGCACGTCATAAGTCCTCTATAATAAATTGCATGTTCCTGTCTTAATTTTTGTAGCCTCTATCGTCCTTACATACAGATGACAAAGACAACAACTACAACGACGGACGGCAAATCTAAAATCACTTTTTCAGTTTCCTGAAGAGATGAAAAGGAAGGATCTAACAAAAACTTCTTATATTGGTTAAGTAAAATGGAAGAAAAGAACATAAGACAACAAGCAATAACATTCTTTAAACGTTTTGAAAAGAACATGAGTTGGTCAAAAGAGACCTATAGAAAAGATGAAAGGGAGGGATCTAACATAAGATAACATAATAAAAAGTGTAGATCCAGCTAGGCTTCATCGGGTTTGCCTTTACCTTACTCACTATGTGAGCTCCTGATGGCACAAGACGACGTTTCAATGACCAATTCATCATTTTCAGTTGGTGCATGTACACAAAGAAAGTTTGTATGTATGTACTAACTTGGTTACTGAAATGTCGATTATAAAGTATTCGCGGTCAAAATTTGTTTGTTTTAATGATTTGGTGATTAAAGTACATTATGCTAATGCAAAAAGTAATTAAAAATAGTCCCGCTTTACGTACTTCTTATAAAAAATCTAATTTTAAAAATAATAATAAATAACATTTTAAAATAATTATTTGTAGTTTTTAATAAAGTATTTTAAACCACTTGAGGATAGAGTGAAAAGAGCATGATAATTAACAATATATACAGCAAGGAAAGCATTGGATCTTCATAGTGAACCTCTTGCGTTAAAAATATTATTAGAAAACCCGCAACTGATTTTGATACAAATACAATCAGTATGTATTTTCTTTTTCAGAATTGTATTTATTTCTTTACAAATAATTGGATATAATGTTAATATCTCCTGAACAATAAGTATCTGTTGGCAAATTAAAGCGAAATGAAATACGGTAGCTATTCATACAAATTTCAACTAAACTTAGTGTGGACTACAAATTGCAACCTACCAAAGAAAACTGGCCAGTGTACCAGAATATCAGTTTAGAAAATTAATCAATATCAGTTTTATTCTCGATAATTTTGTATGAATAGTTTTAGATATATGATGTGTTACTTTTTAGTTTACCAAAAAATACTGGTCGGAAGGTTGTAATTAGTTATATATTATAATATTGGACCAAAGAAATTGTTTAAAGATACACATGAAGGGATTTTAATACAGCCTATATTTGCTTATTGAGTTTTGTTTTAAATCTAATTGTCTAGTTTTGTAATAGACTGCAGAATTTTAATTTGTTCAATTAATTATAAATTTGCTGAGATTGCAGTATTTGTAGTTATAGAAATGTTATTATTGGTGTTGGTATATGAGATAAATAACCACATGGTCAACAGACTCTGTTACACACTTTGTACTTTCACTCGATGGTGGGGGTTGTGCTGTTTTATCCGTTTATTAAAAGTGGTGGCTACCCAGTATTTTCGATGACTAAAATATATAAATTTACCTAATTTTACAAAAAAATTCAAACTGTGTAAGGTTTACTTCAGGGTATATATAGTCAAAAATTGTCGAAAAACCATCTTTTGAAAATAAAACTTCAAAATTAAATATAATTTTTAAATTAACTGATTTCTAAAAAAAATGTAGCATTATACACTTAATTCTAATTGATAGACGATTTTTTTCTTTCTTTGTGGCTGTTTAGTTTACACATTGAGAATACTATAGACGGGTAAACGACTTTATGAGTCCGAAATCCGAACGACCAACTTCATGAACTCTATATTAATAAATTCTTCTTTTAGACAGACGCCTTTACCAACGATATGACGTTACGCCGTTTCTGTAAGAATAGTGTTGTGGAAATCAAAGTTTAGTAAATTGGTGGTAGTTTAAAGTTTGTTATAAAGTAAAAAGTTTATATCCACTTTATATTTGATTGATTGACATATCCTAGAAAGTGAGAATGGAATCGTAGAAGTGCTGGTTTTCTTGAAGTATACGAGTAAAATAAATATTCGTATATCATCTTACAATTTTTAGTTAGTTTTACATGAAGTAAAGTTTTTCTTTCTGAAAGGAAACGAGGTAAAATGAAACAAAGTTATTTATAAATTTACATAATTATAATTTGAATAAATAAATATAGATTTATTATCTTTTAGTTTGCAGTATTATACTGTTAAAATAGGTCGAAATATTTGTCTGAAAAATTTCACCTCGGAAATAAGAATCAAGAAATGTCAGCAATTTCCGAGTAATCAAGTTTTGGAGATAAAACAAAAATGTGTATAAATCGTGTTTATTTGGCGAGTAGAGTTACTGTCCAAACAAATGTAAAAAACCCTTCTTGTTAAACAAACATTCAATGTTAAAACACACATAATTTGTTTACACAAGACAAGAGTATAACTCAAAAATTACTGTTTTAGTCATTTTTAGAGTCCGTAAGTAAAACGAAAAACCCTTAAATTCCACGAGCGTGTCTGTCCGTCCGCTTCAAAGACTTCGACTTTATAAAAATAACTGGACTCTAATACGTGTGCATTTGGTTGACTTATTTCATTAATTTTAATTTAGTCTTATTTAAACACAAAATGCAAAAAAATTCACCTCTAACTTTTGTGCTGCTGTTCTTTATTAGTAAATTTCTAAATGTGGCTAGCTATTTATCCTAGCTGTATATTACACCCACAATCGAAACTCATAAAGTAATGATATACACAATTACGAGGTTCAGAAAATTTGTGTACCAACTGTTATAAACTAACTAACTGTGCTTAACATTTCCTACAAGACGCAAGAAAACAAACTTTAATTATTACATTAAGAGGACCTGTTTGTATGACATTGTAACTACTAATTTGGCGCCTATCTACTTTTTTCCTTTTTTTTTTTAATTTCTTGTCTAAATAATTGATTTATATTTACCACAAAAAATTGTGATAAGTTAATAATTTGTTGAGTCTTTTTAAAAAATGTATAATTTTTAGCTAAGCAAGATAACAATTCGGAAATCTCAAAGTTGGAGAGATTGAAATTTAAAATCAAGTATAAATTTTCAAGTCTTTAAAAAGTCAACGTTATTTTCTGTATGGTGTTTGTTTATTAATTTTGTTCGTTGAATTTTAAAATAACAAGTGTCAAAAACGTTTATGGTTAATCGATAATTAACTTTTTTTTCTATTTTAAACATTTGAAATATATATAACTCAAATATGGTAGCAATTTGTTAAGCAGGTTTTGTAATATATAACCGTATATGAGAATAGGCTACAATAATTTGCTTATTTCCAAAATCGGGAGGAAGAACTCACTCCTCCCCCCTCCCCTGTTGTTCAAAAAGGAAAACCGCTTCATATAAAGACAAAAAATTGAAGACCCCTAATTCTCGAATACTCAAATAGCGTTAGGGTCGAAAAAGAACAAGAATTGGTTTTGAAAAACTGGGATAAAAAGATAAAATCGAGGGATCTAACCCAAGACTAAATAAAAAGCCTTAAATCCAGCTAAGCTGCTCGGGATTGCTACTCAATTATTTACTGTATGTGAGCCACTAAGTGAAAAACATTATGTAAAAGTTACCCCTAATTTTGAAGATAAGCAAATCTTATCTTTTATGTATACAATATGGATAACCTTTATTTATACGCAATGCTGGGTAAATTTGTTGTACCAGTTTAAAAGAAATGGTCGTGTATAATAAACAAAAGAAATTGTATAAAAACCATTTATTTGTTGCAGAAATAATTAAAATTTATATTGACATGAAAACGCCAAAAGTCATTTTTCGGTATAATAAATTTATGTTTCAAGTATTGTAGAGTAAGACGTTATGATATGAAAATAAAATCCTGATTGTAAGAATCTCATTTTACGGACCAGATGGCAATAAACAGAGTGCTACACTTAAACTTAACCTCAATGTGAAACTGCAGAACCGAAAAAGTTTTGTGTTGTGGAACTATACTTATTGACCGCTTCAAACAAACTTAGTTTTCTGACTTGACATTTGAAATTGTTATAAACCTTAAACTTATTTATTTGTTGTTCTCTTGCTTATGACAATTTGTCGGTAGAGTACAAAAATAGTTGACCCTTTTTTGGATATTGTCCCAACTAAAAACAACAAATAAATTTATTTAATCAATTTTATAAAACCATACAATGAACCAAAATATTCTCTAATCCCTTTGCTTTCTTTCTGTCTCTTCACACTCACTCTTTCACACTCACTCTTTCACTCTCTCTCTCTCTCTCTCTCTCTCTCTCTCTCTCTCTCTCTCTCTCTCTCTCTCTCTCTCTCTCTCTCTCTCTCTCTCTCTCTCTCTCTCTCTCTCTCATATTATTTGTATTTTTCAAAATTTTCTAAATAGTAACAAATATATATTTTGTACGTTCAGATAAATTTCTGATCGTTTAAGTTTTGAACAAAATGTTTGTTCACTAAAATGTAGTCAACTGGTGTGTTTGTTATTCATTATTGTTATTTTTGTTTTATATGTTGTTGAGTTTATTTTAGGTGATTTTTTAGGCAAGAAATAACGCAAACTTACTGTACACATACAATACTGTCAAATGAACGTAAAATCTAATATAATATTTAATGTTGACTAGTGTGCAATGTACATCTTCAGTTCATGATTGTATCATTGGTTTTTGGCTATATTTTTAGATTCATATTATTTCCAAAGAAAGTACCTTAATTTCTGAGATTTACTCCATATTCATTTTTTATCTAAATTCATTTATACGTTCAGAATTATTTAGAGTGTACGGTATTAAAATGGCTTGTTTTTCTACAAATAAATTTTGACACTTTAAAACAGGTTGCTTATTTTCTACTTTTTAGTCTTTTTTATTTTTGAAAGTTTGAGAAAGCTGCAAACCATTTCTTGAAATCATACATGTCTAGGACACTTAAATGGATAAAGTCATAAGTGGCTTGTTATAAATGTTGAATCCTTGCTCCTGTCAAGGACAACAATTAAACTTCAGTTTATGCTTCTTGACTTTTACGATCTAGATGTTGCTTCATATTATTTATACAGAGAAATTCCATGTCAAGTTATCTTCAGTGAAATGTTTGCATTAATGAGTAAGATCTGCTGAATAACTGCGTCTCCACTTTACCTTATGAAAATTGTATGTTTTCTTATCTTATATTGTTGTCATATGATGTATGAAAATGTCATGAGAATGTTTCAAATATAAATATTGGTTATTATAGTTTGTATGTTTCTTCTGAGTCTCTATTTTTTATTACCATTTAAAAGAAACTGTGACAAGAAATTGTTCTATATGAGTTTTGCTTTTAGTGCGTAGAGACATGTATTTTTCTCTTTGACATTCGGAGTTTTAAAATCTTTAAATTTCTTTAATTTTTTTTTATGATTTCTTGTTTCTTTTCAATTTTACGGTCTATTTCTTTTTCACATTTAATACTAGTGTATTGTAATTTTTTAATTATTTTATTTCTTATCACCTATTGTATATTTCCATTTTTTTTTTTTTTTTTTTTTTGATAAATGGCATCTTTTATATTTTCCTTAATCTTTTCATTTTACGAACACTCAGTGTTAAAAAAAATTTAATCATAATTCGTGGTTTTTGTTTTTAATCAGATATTTTTATTTTTGATTGGGTACTATAACTTAATAACATTACAATTAATCTAGTTCCTATTCCCATGAAACTGTATTTTTTTCATTTGGCAAGAAGCATTGTCTACATTTTTTAAGAATTTTTTTTGTTCTTTTTTATCTGGTTGTTCAATTAAAATCTAATTGTTATTGCTCAACATTATTTTCGATTTTTCGGGTGGAGTAAATCATGGTAAATAACTTACAAAAAAAACTTAATCTAAATACTTATGGATTGAGGTGTGATCTGATCCGATCTCATAGGCTTCTCCACTACAACACTAGGTCTTTGTTGAACCACTTCGGCGCATACCAACTAGCGGGGTGGGGGAAAAGGCTAAACAGACTATGGTTATAGGTACAGTAATCTGTAAGCTGGTGTGCGGCAACCCGCAATACCACGGAATCCTAGGATCGACTGCACCCGCGATTGAAGGGGCAAACGATGGTGTAGAAAACATCACAAATTAGTATTAATTTAATTTATTAATCTGCTACTTATTTATATGGGATACTACCATTATTTAAATAGTCCTCTTCTGGGGCTCACTTACAGTGAATATAATCCCAAGGTATCCAGCTTGATTTACACCATTCATTATTTAATCATCACTCTCTTTCATTTTTATCATCAGGTTTCTCCGAACCAACTTTTCCTCTCTTCCGACCCTCATATTATAAGAGTATTCGAGGGCAAGAGGAGAATCTCTATTAGATGATAAGAGATGCAATTTTTAACTTTGATGTTTGTTACATAAAAAACATAAGTGTTTTTTACATAGAGTGTTTTTTTTTTTACATCCATCTTAATTTATTAAAAAACTAAAGGAAACATGAATTTCTGGATTGAGGGAAAGGTTAATACACACAAGATGAACTAGTTTTGTGAAATCTAGGTAACCCTATTACTCACCCTACTCCCTTGCAACCCCCAATTAAAAAATTCCAAATGACAACCTGACCCTTGTGTTATCTGTAATTAAAGGACATAAATCAAGAAAATTTTCGATGAAAAAATAATCAAATTGGATCAACCTTTATCGAAATATTGCATAATAATAAATTAATTTTATACTTACACATTTAAGCTATTGCAAAGGTGTTTGCTCAAACTCATGTCGGTGAAAACGATTTATGAAAGAAGAACAGTAAATTTTTAACTATCAGTGGTTTAATAACAATGAATAATAGGAGTTTACAATTTTTAAATTCTGGAAAAAATGTCGCTGTGATGACAGCTTATTAATATTATTATTATTGGACTGTTGAAATATTAAGAAGGTAAAACAATTTGAAATATTGCGAAATATTGTCTGCTTATAAATAAGATAACAATTAATAAAGAGACAGATGCTATAACAATACAGTACAAAAGGTTAACTATAAAACACCGTCAGTAGATTTAGCGGTTCTTGGAAAACGAATAATAAAAAAACTGTAGAATTATTCCAAAAAAAATATTTCAAAAACTCAGAAATGAGTTTCAGAACAGATTGTATTATTACAAGAAAATAAATGGTGAAAATTTCAAACATCTTCTATGAAATTTGAGAATAAAATGCAAAAATACTAAGAGTGTAATGTTACAACCGGGACATTTATTACTTTTTTTTTTTGGTTTTCACAAATATGCTCAGTCTGTATTATTAACAATTAATTAAATTTTAAGTATTTGAACTAAACTCTTCTCACCATCAGCTTGTTTTTACCAACATAAAGAGTTTGGCCTTTGCAGTAGCTGAAATATGCAAGGATAAATTAAAGGTCGTGGGATTTTTCGAGAATGGATGGTCCAATTTGAATATTTTTTCACCGAAAATCTTATTTTTTATCCCCTTTAATTATAGGTGTCACAAGGGGTAAGTTGGCAATTAAAAATTTTAATTTGCTGTTGAAAAGTGGTGGGAGTGAGTGGAAGGTTACTTAGATTTCACAAAACTAGTTCATCTTGTGTGCATTAACCTTTCCCTCAATCCAGACATTTATGTTTCATTTAGTTTTTTATTAAATTATGTAACAAGTTTATAACACTGTTTATAAAATTAAATAAATTTGGCTTTACGAAATTATAAAATGTAATCTATGTATATTCTCTAAATATTAATTAAACACATAAATACAATCATCTTACTTTAGCAATTATTTTAAAGAGGGTTCCAAATACTTTATAAGCTGTTCCAAATATAGAGTATACAATATTTTTTCGAAATAGGTATTATCCCATTAATGATAATTACTATAATTGTAATTATTTATAATTATTTAAGGGGACAATATCGTTTACCTTCTTTTATATTTTACAATAACAAAAATTTATAATTACTTGATCAAAAGTAAATAAATAAGATTTTTAATTTAATGTTCCCTCTTAATTGGAAGTATTAAATAATAAAAACGCATATAACTGTTGCCTTAATCTGGTATCAAAGACTCCATTTTATTTTTAATAAACTTCACGTGTAGTAAGATTTGTTAATTTCCAAATTATATTTTAAAATGTATTCCTACCATTTACAATATTTTTGGGAAAAGTATACCTTTGATTTTTTTTCATTACAACACTAATATTATTATCTACTTTTATAACATCGTTTTCGTTTGTATTCATTCAACATTGTACGCTTTATTCACAAGACTAATTTATAATTAAATAATACTTTGATAAATGCATATTTATACATAATTGAACACTAAGTTTCCTATCGTGTATAAGAGTGCTCATGATCACTACAGCTCTACAATTTTAAGTAGTTTTAAATTAGCTCATTGAACTAAAAAATAACTAGTAACAATAATAATGTAATAAGAACAACGATTTTTTTAAAGAATTTTTTTTAACAGGCTTAGCTTGAAGCTAATAAGCTAAAGTAAAATAATATGGAGATTGACTTGTAAGATGTTTTAAAATTAAATTGATGTAACTTCTAACTCACAAATACATTTATATTATTTGGTAGTCTTGGTAATCCCGAGGGTTACATGAAGTCTAAGGTTAGATCTCTTGCTTTTTATCTTTCTTATTAAGTCTTTCTTGACCAACTCTTGTTCTCTTCCGACCCTGAGACTATTGGAGGATTCGAAGGTTAGACGTCTTTACTTTATGTACTTTTCTTTTTTTTACAAATCCATTGATGACAGAAATAGTTTTCTGATCTTTGAACAAGACAAATCAACGTTAATGTTACCATTTTTAGAGACCCATGAGTTAGAATAATCTAACTATAACTGAAGTTAATAAGCGAATTATTTATAGACATTGTGTTCGTTTTTAATTTAACATAGTTCTATAGTTAAATTAACATAGTTCTATAGTATTAACATTTAAGCATATTTTCGTTCAATAGAAATTCGATCTTTTAAATTTTATAATATAATATAATACAATTTTTGAACCTAAATCTTGTTTCAGAGACGTTCCTCTGCCCAATGACACACTTCAAGTGTAACAATCACTTCTGCGTCCCGCTTCACGCTGTTTGCGATTTTAAAGATGACTGCGGGGATAATTCCGAAGAAATCAATTGTTGTGAGTAATTTTTTAATATTTGTATTTATTAGAAAAGAATATCGAATTACGCCGTTAGTCCCTGTTTATCTGAATTTCATCAAATTTGGAAGACAGGCTCCCAAGAGGGTCTAGTTGTGCCCTCTATCTTTTCAGTTTGATCGGAAACACAAGACTACTAAATCAGTTCAAAAATTACCAATTCAATTTTATTTTTATTTGTAGAAATACGAATATTTATGAATTATATCATTTCTAGTTAGTAATTTTTTTCTTCATTTAACTAATATTATTAATAATTATTAAATAGTTATTATTTAATATTATTCATGATTTCTAAAATAATGAACACGTGCGTTTTTTTTTTTTTTTTACTCGTTATTTAAACCCAAAAAATGAATGTTTAATTTTTTTTATTATGCTACAAGAAAAGGAATAGTATTTTTGTGATTTACCAATATAAAGAAAAAGCAAATATGAAATTGCAATGTAAGAAATATATTTTGTAATCCAGAAAAACTGATGGTTTTTAAAGACAAATAACATTAATTATCAGCTCTTTCTATTTCATCAATAATTACAAGTGGATATGGATTCGTACAGATATTTTCATACTATTGTGCAAGTACACATACTATTCGTACACATGCTATTGTGCAAGTAAATACATTCTTTCTGCATCCACAATCAGACCCACATCCTGATTTACAGGTACAAAAACATATTTTCAGTAAATACTCGGGGGCTGATCTCTTATTCATAAATGTTGGTATCATAACATCTGGATTATTTTTCCATCCCCAATTTTCCGGTAAAATATCTTAGGCTAACCACACTTGCACTTGTAAATAAACTCCTTCAGATGTTCAGAAGCTGCATTCTCTGTAGTCTCTAATGGTGCTAATTAGACACTGCTATTTTTTCGGTAGATTTTATAAACTAATTGTATCGAACTCATTCAAATTATTTAGACTATTCGTCTTGAGTACAAAGCGAGAATATATTTAACCCCAGATTCAAATAGTTTTCCTTCATCCTGGATTGGTGTTTTAAATTTGTTCGGAGAGTCTTGCAAATCTTTCGGTACTTCAAAATTTTTAGCAAAGGTGAAACTTACCTTTTCTAAAATTTTACAGGAGTGCAAAAGTGGGTGAAGTCTCATATAATTGTGCTTCTTTGTATGAAGCAAAGAACACAAGTTCATTACTCTTATATATATATATATATATATATATATATATATATATATATATATATATATATATATATATATATTTATTTTATTTTTTTTTTTTTTATTTATTTAATCCAAATTTATCTTTGCAATCTTACAGAGTCCAACTTTTAAAGAAGATAAAAAAGATCCGATCGTAGAGTCTTGTTAATTTGTTAAGACTTTTCTTTTTACTGGTTCAAATTATTTAGGATAACAGAAAACTTATTGAATCAGATCAGGTCATTAATGTTTGCAAATATTTTGAAATTAGCTGGGTACAATTCAGTACAGCACACCTGTGTCCGTATATATCTACGATTAATTTCACCTTCAGATTTAATAAACCTATATTCCTCTACATCAGTATCATTGGACTTTTTATTAGATCCAAACTTACTAAAAAATAGAATAATATCATTAGGAATGGGGGCACCTAATATGTTATTTTTTTACAATGAAAACTACAGTCTTTATTTTCCTCTACATATTTTAAAATTGTATTCATTGCTTCATCTACCTTTAAAATTTTTGGTTAACTGTCTGTTCGATATTACTAGCCTTGGCGGAATTACTTAACTAATCATAACAATCATTATATTTCGAACCAAATGCTACCAAATCCCCAACTCCTGAAAGCCTTTTATGTATTGCTCTCGAATAATCGTCTTTCTGTAGTGGTACTAATTTCAGCATGAGATTGAAAAAACAATTAAACACAAGATCTAACAAAAAAATAGGTTTACTTTATCAAAACAGTTTCAACTACAAAGTCGCCATCCTCAGTGCTACAATAACTAAACTATAATTTCTGGTTTCACGAAATTTAACAACTGATATATGTCAACGATACAAGTCACTTTTCTATCCCTCTTTAATTAAATCAGCTGAATATGAAACCGTTCTTAACCCAATTGAATTTTTTATTTTTATTTTGGTGTAAAATATGCTACTTTGTTTTCCTCCTATTTATGTAGACTTAAATATATTTTTTTAATTGTATATTTAAGTCGATATGTTGAATGGAAATAAACAAAATCACCATCAAATAACATGTCGTGTTGTATATTAGAAGAAATATTTAATTAGCTGTACTTCTTGTGACTTTTGTTATTTCTCCAAGTGGTTCATTTGGTTGTGAGCCTAATACTAATTTATTGCTTAGGAAACAATTAAATTCGATTTATTTGGTTTCGTCTTGTTGTGAACCCATTTTGTAATGATAAACTACAACGAATAAGTTTCAAATAGGATATTTTTTAGTTTATGTTGAGATTTACAATTTTTTTTAAATCAATTTTATTGGATGTTTGTTTATTTTGGTTAAAATAATGAAAGTTAGTTGAAACGATACATGAATTATTTTATTAAGGATAAATCATGATTCAAAGTCAAACTTTTATAAACGATAATCATCAAATAATTAAATACTTAAGGTGTTTTTTACGCTGAAATTTTATGTATCAAATATTTTCGTTTATTACTAATGTAAACTTGATTGAATAAAAATTTTACTCTAATTTTACAAAGAATCGACACTGAAATTAAAACTGAACTTATAAACTGTAGTCTATCAAACAGTAACACAATACCATTCACATGTACCTTGCTCTTTTTACCTGAACCTTGGTCACGCGATTTTATTTTTTTTTTTAAGTAATATAATCTCTCGTTACGATGTTTAGAAATATAAATTTGCTTTATACTTCATTTAAAATTATAAAATTTACAATAAAATCGTTTTTGATGTAAACACAAATTAAAATTGTTTAAAAAAAAGAGCTCAAAATTTCTCAGAGTTTAATTTATAATATTTGAGTTTAAGAAGAAAAAATTCGGTGGTTTCGAATAAATTCATTGACCGATAGAGCAGTCATAAGTTATAACCCTTACGGCACTCCACTAAAGTTGTTTTCTTCCTTGATGATGACAGTGAGGTTTTCATCTTTTAAAAAAAAGAAGAAGAATGAATACTCCCTCGTTAGATATTAGGCTTACAGAAGAAATAGATGTTTTTACGTTTCGTTTTTGGTTTCGATCAGAAATATATAATACATACATATATATATATATATATATATATATATATATATATATATATATATATATATATATATATATGTATATATATTTATTTATTTATTAAAGGCGAAACATTTTTAGTCATCATCGCCCCATCAAAAGCATTAAATAAAGACCTCTAGCGATGAATATATTAATAGAGACAGGATCAAAAATGAACAAGAGTTGGTCAAAAAATACCTTATAGGAAAGATAAAATAGAGGGATTTAACCCATAGTTATATGAATAAATATGTAGATCCAGCAAGGATTCCTCGGGTTTGCCACACTCTTCATAAGATTAATTTATGAGTGACCCCCTTGAGAAATAAATCAGACAATAATTATTCAATTGGTAATATAAATGCCAACACTTATTATTATTTTATAAAGTATATATAATTATAGCCTTGGACTGTTTAATATATAATATAGTTAATTACCTTAGAGGTTGTCCTTAGTCCCTATTATAGTTATGGCTACAGCGCTGTTTCGCCGAACAATGTCGGCTTCGTCGTGTTTATGTGTTAGTGCGGGCCTGAAGAAGCCGACAGTGTTCGGCGAAACAGCGCTGTAGCCATAACTATAATACGGACTGGGGACAACCTCTAAGGTAATTAACTATATTACTTATTATTAACTTTATCAATTACATGATTAATAAAATAAATCTAAAACATATATTTGTCTACGAGATTTTTTTAAAAGCGAAACGTTAGATAATTATTATGGTTTATTTATAATTATGGAATTTTTTGAGTTATAATTTTTTTGCTTGTTTAAAACTCGTTAAAATAAATTAATTTATAACATCAATAGTTTTTACTTTAGGAAGTATGCCCGATGGTAATAAATTTTTAAACCATCACTGAGTCAAAAATTATATTTCATTTAATTGTTTTTACCTATTCTTTTTTACAATTTAAAAAATCAAAAATGTAAATACATAATTTTCTTTAAATGTCGTTAATTATTTTATTTAAGAAATTATCGATCTAGTATGTCGTTCTAAGAAACATTACATCCACTAACAGTACAGTACGATTCAGCACTACACATTGTTGTCACCAGATGGAATACAAAGCACACTGAATATAATTAAAAAAAGTATCTAACCAAACATTTACCACCCACTGTCAGTGACTTAAATTAGGTAGTAATCCCGTGGGATCTTAGATGGATTTAAATGTTTTTAATGTGGTTTTTTTTTATATCCTTCTCTTTCATCCTTCCTATCAGGTCTCTCTTGATCAACTTTTGTTGTTTTTTGATCCTGAACTTATTAGAGTATTCTATGTGCATGGGTCTTTATTTTACAATCTTCCTTGTTTATAAGGTGATGATGATCGAGAGGTGATTTTTTTAAAAACTATATATAAATAACGAGTATCTCAAATTTCATACTGTTTTTGTTCTTCTTGTTTAAAAAATAAAATTCTAGAATAATAATTAGTCAAAATAAGAGATATGTGAACGATTAAATACTGATGTGAATATCTGAGAACAATATCAAGCTGGATTAAAAGTAGTTGTTTTCTTTGTTATTAAAAGACGACAAACGTATCGGTCATTACCGTCTTAATACAGAAAGGAGGAAAATCTCAAAAAAAAAAATACCCTTAGGCCAAAATAGCTCCAAAATTCTGAAAAGAAAAATAGTTGGTCAAGAGAGACCTCATAAGAAAGATGAAAGAGAAGGATCTAACCGTAGACATAACAAAAAGAATAGATCCACCTGGACCCTCAATGTTGCAAAACGTAGGCTTATACTTACTATAATGAGTAGCAGTAGTTGTACTACTTAATAATAGGGGTATACTATTGTTATAATATGTAACGTTGTATGAATCAAGTCGCGATTACGGAAAGAATGTCCCTGTAGGACTGAACACCGGAAGGTATCGGGGATTCTGAAGTAATGAGCCGGGTAGCCAGGCTATGGGCGAGGCGGTGAATACGTGCGACACTTCCTAAAGCGAGTGCGTTGAGTTAACAGAACTAAACAATGGACGGTCCCTACTTCACTTTCGGCTAGTCTATTTTTTATCTCCACTTTTAAATCCTTTCTTTTCGATAGTCCTTGAGGTTAGAATGCAAAAACCACATGAGCAAACAGACCTCATCCCCATCCCAGAAACAAACAAACATCTCTTAACCATTTAGGAAATTCGGCGTAGCTTAGATTGTACTATTCTCATCGTTGTTCTTACTTTGAACAGTCACAGGTTTCGCAAGTTTAAGTGCGATTGATGACGTCATATTCTTCTTTGTGTTAACTACTCCCGTTTCAACACATTTCACACATTTCTTTTAAATTTACTTAAATTTTTTAATAGCGTTTTAAGCAATTTCATTGACAAAATATGTATTGTCAGTGAAAAAATTGGTACACGATTTGAATGCTTTTTGGAATTGAAAACATTTTTGAAATCAATGCCATAGTTTCCCACAGTTTATTGCTGCTGAAAAGTAGAAAATCCTAATTTTTGAACTCTTTTTACTAATATGCGTTGAATATACTTAAATTTGCTCGACACGCATTACGCAATTTCTGTCACAACATATGTGTTGTCTGTAACAAAATTGGTACATGATTTGAATGCTTATTGGAACTGTACACATTTTTTTTTTAAATCGGTGCCATATTTTCCCAGTTATAACAATTTTTTTCTTCTGAAAAGTAGACAATTCACATTTATCAACACATTTAAAGCGTTTCCTTTAAATTAAATTAAATTTGTGAAACACGTTTTACGCAATTTCTGTAACAATATGTATTGTCAGTGACAAAATTGGTATATGATTTGAATGCTTATTAGAACTGAATATATATATATATATATATATATATATATATATATATATATATATATATATATAATAAATCTCTACAATAGTTTCCCAGTTGTGTTCAACCATTTTTTGTTGCTGAAAAGCATGAAATCACATTTTTCAATACATGTTAAGCATTTTCATTAAATTTACTTAAATTCGTTCCAACACATTTTTCTTGCAATTTCAGTAAAAACCTTTATATTCGTCAGTGTTAATTTTTTTTATTATCTGAATGCTTATTGTAACTAAAAATGTATTTTTGAAATAGGTGCAAGAGTTTACCAACTATAATTATTTTTTGCTGTGAAAAGTAGTAAATTACAATATTCTGACATATTTTACCTACTTTCTTAAAATGTTTAAAGGTCGATATTTTCAATGAATAAATTTGTATAGTTTGAATACCAATCAGAACTGAAAACTTTTTTTTTTTAATTGCTTTAGTACTCCCAATTAAATTTTTTTTTCTATATTCTCTCGTATATTTTTCACATTTCAACGACATTATTTATATCAATAACAAAGGTCAGAAACATAATAAGGTAAATTACGTGCAAACCCCGACTATAACGTGGTTGAAGATTTTAGTTATTCATGTAAGGATTTTTATTAAACAAGCTTGATAACAAATATTTTAAATTTACTATTGTAGAGTCTTGCTGGAAAACAACAACCCAAGACATGTTTTAATACATTTTGTATTTGAGTGCATCGCTAAGTGAATAGATGACGTCACGTATCTACCAGTTAATTTGATCAAACCCAGTTATACGAACCAGGAATAAGTAGGTCGACATTAACAACATAGAATATAGAAAAACAAGTTCAGAGTAAATTGTTGACTTCGGATAAAAAATATATTTTATTATAAAAATATATTTTATTATAAAAATATATTTAATTATTCGTGTACGGACTAATGTATAAACTTCACAAAACTGGTAATACTTCAGTTATGTCTAATACCAGCTGCTAGGGACTTAGAATATTATTTTGTCTATTAAACATTTTAACTCAGATCAAAATGTTCAATGTGTCGATGTACTAAACAAGTGTATAAGCGCCATGGTGGTATAATACAATACAAACCGATCCTTTAGATATAACACCCAAAGTTTGATTTCTTGTCCCTTGTAGGAAATGTTCAATTGTAGTGACCGATCAAAGGGTCTTACCTAGTGGGGTGAGTTTGCTTAAAACAGTTGTTTCACTCGTTTTCTGAACCTCTTCAAATTGTGTATATAACTACTTTCGTGTAATCGACTAGACTATAACGTACCTCATTGATGTCTACAAATTAAAAAATTTCCATTCCTTTCGCTCTTGTCAGTGTCGTGGTCCAAGTGGGTATCGAAACTATACTTATGTGAAATAACCTATGCTCACTAGGCTCGTGTCAGTCACTCGCCTCTACCAGATACCGTAACTATAAGAATATCAATTTTCATAGAAGGTCAGGTTTCGAAATTACATTTATTGACAATAACTTCGCTATTTGTTATCTTAGAGATGTGCTGTTACTAATATTATATTCAGAATTAGAATTGAAATTTGCCTATTTTTATCTAATGAGTGTCATAAGTTCACTCGGCTCTACCAGATTTCGTAACTATACAAAGATCAACTTCTCATATGAGAAAAGTGTTCGAAATTATGATTATTGACAATAACTGCACTATTTGTCATCTTAGAGATGTGCGGTTACTAATATTACATGCAGAATTAAAATTGAAATTTGCCTATTTTTATCTAATGAGTGTCATAAGTTCACTCGGCTCTACCAGATTTCGTAACTATACAAAGATCAACTTCTTATATGAGGAAAATGTTCGAAATTACATTTATTGACAATAACTGCGCTATTTGTCATCTTAGAGATGTGCGGTTACTAATATTACATGCAGAATTAAAATTGAAATTTGCCTATTTTTATCTAATGAGTGTCATAAGTTCACTCGGCTCTACCAGATTTCGTAACTATACAAAGATCAACTTCTCATATGAGAAAAGTGTTCGAAATTACATTTATTGACAATAACTGCGCTGTTTGTCATCTTAGAGATGTGGGGTTAATAATATTACATGCAGAATTAGAATTATTGAAATTACCCATTATTATAAGTAAAATCTGCTCTGCTTGATCTCGTAGCTATACGAATATCATTTGCATAAGAGGTCAATGTTCGAAAATAAAATTTTGACTATAATTTTACTCTCATCTTAGAGATGTGGAGTTAACAATATTAGATACAGAATTAGAATTGAAATCTACCATTTTTTATCTAATTAATGAGTTATAAGTTAAATAATAACACACGAGATATGAGGGGGAAAAACTATTTATATTATGGCGGCCATTTTGACATTTTCAATTCATTTTTTTCTAAAATTCCATAGTTTCTATATGAGCACACTTAGTCCCCTATAGAACATTAATTTCATGTCCCTATCTTAATTTTTGTTTCCCTCTACCGTGCTTACGTACAGACGACAACGGACGGACGAGATGTCTAAAATAATTTTTCAGTTTCCTGAGAAGATGAAACCTAAACATCAGTCAAAAAACGGAAGTTGAAATTTTATGCAATTACCAATTCTCACTATTCCTTGTACACTGCGTAAGTACGAATGTTATATAGGCTATGTGATAATATTATAATGAGGTAAATTATAAAACTCAATACAAAAGTTAAATATTATCAGGTGTTTCCAACAAGAAGCAACCCTATTGATAAGATAAAGCTCACTAATAGGTATATTTGATATCATGTCATTATTCAGTTGGTAACACTGCTTATTATTGACAACATGTAACTATTAAATCATCCCGGACATACGTCAATGCCGCCATTCTTGTGTGTTATGTCAACATCTATTATAACTGTAAAGTTATTACATTTATATGTGATTTTCATTGTAATTTGTTTGTTTTTTCTGTCAATAATAGTGCGAATATATATTATATAAAAAAATATTGCGTCCTTTTTCAAACACCCCGTAAAATCAATTTAATTTATTACTAAAAAAACTAAATATAAAAATTTTAATTTAGCTTGAGAATTTTCAATTAGAAACAAAGTTTACGAAGTTCATTTCTATCTCAAATTTGGTAAAGTTACGTCACGCATTACTTCGGCATGATTTGATCTATCACCAAACTAATTGATCAAGTTAAATACGTTTTGCTATTCTCAGAACAACAGCTGACTGTAAATTATTACTTACACAAGTTTACATGACAGCTGTTCTCAACAAGAAACTGACGTTAAACCTCAGTTAAACAAATCTCATTTTAACCCCTGATTGCGAAATAGGAGAGAGGAAATTGAACAAAAAATTCTCAGAGCTCCTGTTATTTTTTTAAGAATCTAATTTTTACCAAACAATTAAAGATATTTATGATAAACAAAAAATGCATACCTTGGTAAATCCTGATTCTAATAATTGATAGTTTGTCAATATAAAGAGTGATTAAGAACTACACGGTGATACTTTTGAAACTGATTATAGAGGTAAAAATATCAAAAATCTTTCATAATTTGTCCAAAACTGCTTCGAAAAGTTTTATCCTTACTTCTGCTTCAAAAATGCAAACCATAATGTAATATTTTTTACCATAATTAAGAAACAAATTTTGAAGTGTTATATGTTTTTTGGCTGGAAAATGAATAAATAGATCTCAGAATTGTAGTTTAAAAAATTACCGAGAAATCTAGTGAAAAATACAAACAAATTAAAAACAAACCTATAATATCATTTTTGACTTAAAATAACTTTAATAGATTCATAAAACGTTTGAAGAAAACATGTAGAGAATTTAATTCTGAAAAAATGAGAAATAAAGTCAATTCTAAACAAACCCAAGTCAGAAATTTAATAGATTATTGTTCTATTTAAAATCCTAACGTGTTTCTGTTATGTTTCGGTCCGTTTTGTGTTAATGAAAGTCGAATTTCTCTAACTAATATTTGTTTTCTATTAACTATATTTAAATAAATTTTCTCATAATTGGATTCTCTGTAAGTTTTGTCCAAAAGGTATTATGCATTTATTAAACAAAGTGGAGTTTTCGACTCCTATGCTTTGTATTTTACTACGATTTTTTTTCCCAACAATTTCTGGAAATACAATAAAACCTCCTAATTTTTGCATAATTTGGGTCCCGAGAATTACAGTATGACTTCCTTTGCTTCTTGAAGCAGATATCGGAATATTTTCTAGCCCTCACTATGAAACTAAAAAGTGTTTACTGGCAAATGTTTAAATGAAATTTTTCTTTATTTTTAGCACTAAAATCAGTTCCCGAAGCATTACCGTAAAATTTTGAAACACCCTTTACATATAAACTAAGAAAATTTTACATGTTGTTCTATTGATAATGAAATATAAAAATCCAGATCGAACCGAGTTTTATACACACAATTTCGGTTTATTGGGTGACCTATTTTTAAAGATTGTCTTCAATTGTGTGTGTGTGTGTTTTTTTCACAATACATATAAAAACATATATATAAGACAAATCGACCAATATTTTACCCACTGCTGGTTTTGAAAGTCCTTGACACCAAATCGTTAGGCAGTGATATCTGGTGGACCGATAATGAGCTGTAACATAACGCTTGGACCGATTTCGTTCATTTCTTGTTTTGAAACTATGGATAGCTTAACATACATAGGACTTTGATTTCAATCCGTAAATCCATTTACTCTCTTAAAAAGAGCCACAACATAGTCTGACGGCTTTATAAAATCACATTTTTGGACTCAAAATATTTTGTGTACCTCAAAAGAAATAAATCCTCAAAATTAATCAATCAATTTTGTTCAAGAATATATAGCCTATTTTAGATACTACGTAATAAAAAAAATTGACCAAAGTAATAATTTTTTGTAGTTAAAAATTAAATAAATATTATTTTCAGTTTTGAGCCTGCTACCTTTATTTTCATATACTATGTTTTCATATATACAATCACCCATAAAAAATGCACTACTAAAATTATTTCCATATTTTGCTTCTATGGACATAAATAATTTAAAAACCTACAGAAAGCTTTATAATAATAAACTATATTGTTTCAAAAGGATACATTTTTTAATATTTCTGTACACTTTTATTAGGAAATTGATATTTGAATATTGATGGATACCGTGTATTAAAATAACTTTTCCGGTTCAGTTTAATAACTTTTAAATTATAAAAGATAAAAAATTGATACTTTATTAATATTTTTTGCTGTAAAGAAACTATGTTTTGGCAAAGTGAATTTACCACTGGCCCAAAATGTGGTTTTTTGGTGGCAGCTTAAAATTTCAAAATAAAGCTTCATCGTCCTAATGTAAAATGTCTTATTTAATACAAAATAACTGCGCAAACTAGATATCGCTTTCTTACTCCAATCCGAAATAGCTGCCGGTCAAATATTTAATAATTCTGTTAACTACTATTTTATGGAATATCTCAAACATAAAGTCCATAAAACAAAACCCCCAAAATTAAATATTACGAATTGTTCATTCCACCTCCAAATACTTTAGTCAACACAATTCGTAATTTTGTTATCGGTAGACATGTACAACATTTGATGTAAACATGTTTTGTAAGCACTTTGATGGCTTTCTTTCATAAATTAAAGAATAGCGTAAAAATAATCATTCGTAAAGCCTGTCTAGTATTTAAACAGCAATACCAAAAATAACTTTAAACATTTTTGGTATTGTACTTTACAATTTTAACTCTGAAAAAGATAAATTTTAAAGTTAAAATTAAACTTTTAAGGTAATGCAACGTCCTTGTTAAATTTGAATAAAATAACAATAAAATTTTTACTGTAATAATTTTGCTCCTTGTTATTTTTCGTTCGGTATATTTTGCAGTAATTTGGATTTTTTAATATTTGACCGAGCTGCCATTTTAGATTGAGGTTAGTTTGAACAGTTGTTCTTTACTAAATTAAACCTTTAAATGAAGTAACATTCGACATTTTAAAACTTTTAGTTATCCCCAAAACTTGGTGTTAGGGTTAATTTACTTTATACTGCCAAAATATATTGTTTACAACAAGTCTCAGCTTTATACTTTTTCTAGTTTAAAAATTATTTAACAAAAACGGGACTTTTTACACTTTGAATATTTCAACAATAGACTACTAGCTTTTACTTTGAATCCCTTGTTAAAATTGAATAAAATATAAGACTATATTATATCCATAAATCGTAAGTTTTCTAATAATGTCACCTATCATCCTAATTCAACCAGATGAATTGATTAATATTTTCCTAACCCTATTGATGTATTTCTGAATATTTCAATATTAATTAATTCTATTCCACAATCAAATAATTAGTTCCTGATTTCATCTAAACCACAAACATCAAACTAAATATTAATTAGTTCTGGGTTTCTAGCTCACAGACCATGTTGGAATCCAGAGTTCCGTTGTAACAATGGGGAGTGTCTACGCCCTGGAGAACTTTGCAACCAACACCAAGACTGTCAAGACAATTCAGATGAATCGGACTGTAAATCAGGTATTTAACCATTTAGTCTAAAGTTTAATCATAGAAATACTGTGGGTAAATTGTTTCTACAGATGTCACCAAAAATTATTTATTATAATGAGTGATAGGGGCCAGCTGCTTCAGTGGAGAATGTGGGTGGTTCATATAAACTTTATCCTTGGTGAACCTAGTAACTCAGTAACTGTTACGTCATAAAACGTAAATATAATTTCCCAATAGAATATTTAAAACCAATTTTATAAATAATTACTAATATTTTCCATTTAAGAATTTTAACAGCTTTGAATAACCGCATTTGTATGGTTATTTCCCCAAATAAGTGTTCATATTTAATTAATGTTAAACCATGTACAGTAGTGAGATAAAAAATGCAGACCAGACTGTCACTCATTAACAATAAGCCATATAAACTGTTTAATTTTGCGAAATGTAAGGAATCACAACACAATGTAAATCCCCACAAATAAAGTAAGATCTATATAAGTTAACCTAAATATAATTTTAAACAGGTGTTATAAATTATCAAACAAAACAACAAAATAAAAGTATTAGAGAATTTATACCAGCTGTTACTAATAATTTTTGTTCTGAAATATGTTATTTACCCATAACAGATATGTTATTTAAATGATAGACTAATTTATTACAAAATAAGTCTTTCCAAAGAAAATGAACAATTTTCGGCAAATCTGTATGTAACACTGTTTAATTGACACCTCAAACATTAAAATCGGCTCGTATAGTAAAGCAATACGCGATTGAAGCAGAACTTCCTTAGCGAATAAAATATAAAATTACAATTAAGACATAATGCAAAGGACACCACTTTTATTTTTTGTATAGATTAAAAAACAAAATGTTATAATAAACAAACTAACTACATAAAATAATAAATAATAATAATAATGTGGTAGGTACTAATAATAAATCAAATTGAAAGTACTACACAATAAATATGAAATAAATAAATGTCTCTGAAATGAATAGTCTTTCTAATAGGTATAGTTACTTCTTGATTATAAATATTATAAACCATCAAATTATTTAAAAACATACGTTTTAAATTATGAATATTGAAACAAAATAACCATCTAGAAATAACTTCAATATTATTATCAAAAAAATCAAAAATTATAAAGTAAACAAATGTTTTAAGATAGTAAATATTCCATAACTTAAGCTTAATCTAGTAGGATATTATCGTCAAACCCATTTACAATTATACAGGTTATATTAACTTATGCCAAACTAAAAGAATGTTTCGTTTTGTTTTTTAAATAGATTGTTACTAAATAATTAAATAATAAGTCACCGTAAATGTATGTCGGCAAGTTTTCAGACACTAATTAAATGTTTATTTACTATGAAATATAAACAAAACAAAATAATAAACTTTAACAAATAACACTAAAAATATTTGTTTATATAAAAATTTAATTCTATATTTTTGAAATCATTCGATTGATAGTAGAATAAAAATTATTCTTTCTAATTTGTTTTTTAAACTCAAAATATCTGTATATTAAGTGCCAAAATTATTAAAATCATTTAAATTGAATTTAAAAAAGTGGGTTGTATTATTATTTTAGGTGCAATAAATTACTTATATAAATTTATCTGATTATTTCAAATTTAGATCTTGCTGCCTCCAACACAATGTTACTGTGTATCGGGTTGATGACGTCATGGTACATTTGACTATAGTTGAGAATAAATTTGTAGCTACTTATTGCAGTGAGAGAATTAACACCATCACGTGGGACTTGATTAATAACAGACCTCCTAAAATATTAATTGGATAAATACGGTTAATTTTGTATTATATAATCTTCATAAATAAATTGTAGAAAAATTAAGACAACATTTTGCCACCTAGTAAGAGCTAGAGAAGAGAATATTTCACACGGAGGACGTGACGACGAATCCTGTCAGACCAGGGCAATCTGTAGTTATTAAGAAAACATAAATACCAATTTCTCAATGGGGGGTTTCTTCTCTGGCGAACATAGAGGACCAAGTTTAAATAAAATGGTTGAGAGAGTAGACGAAATAAAAATTGCTAGAAATGTTTCATATTCATACTTGGGTAATTGCCTATAACCTTATTCTCAGATCCACCGTTAATAATTTTTGATATATTTAATTCAGGATTTTTTTTTAATAACCCATCAACACACAATTGTATTAACTACTTTTGGTAATATCTTAACTAAATTAACTATTCTAATTTATAAATCTTACAAGTAAAATATCTACAATGATATCGAGTGTATTTACATAATTTGAAACCTGGATAATTATATTATCACAGCACATACATTCAATAAAATAAAACATTTAATTATATTAATAAGAAGGTCATTTGAAATAATTATTAATAAACAAAAATTTATGTAGATTATAAAATTTTAAACACTCTCCATCATTCAAAATTAAGCATGTCCCATTCACTCATTTCGTTTTTCTTTTTTTATAGTATTTATAAATTTTTTATATGTATTAATTCAGAACCTATACAATTCAAATCTAGTACCTTTTAAAAATAGATAAAAAATCATAGAATGGTCAAAAGAGGATATCCTGGAAGAAGACAAACGTGTAAGAAGAAAGAAAGATTTAAAAAAAAATTAATAAATATGCTGTAGTTATGAAGTAAACAGTTACTCTAGCTTAAAATAATAAAAAATAATAATTTAAGGAATCAGAAAAGATAGAATATCCACACATAATTAATTAAACAATTGCTGTAATAAATAAATCTGTTTTGTTGAATCAACTTAAATTTATATTCACGACCAAATTTCTGAAACATCGTGTTCATTATATTTACATCATCTTAGAATACGAAAACTGAACTGGTTCACGGAAGTAATAATTAATCAAAGAAAATCAATAATCGACGTTTAAATATACATAAACTGTAGTTCCTTCTTGTAAATATAAGTTATCCATGAATAAATTAATATTCATCTAAACTTTGAATGAATAGAAAACTTTAATATCAAAGTTGCAAACTAATTTATATATATTTTAAAATGATGATGGTAATTTTACTTATGATTTGTTAGATTACAGTTTAATAAAGATTGATGACATCATTCTCTTTCGGTTTTAATTTATTCAAATGACTAGCTTCTTTTTATTTAAATATAATAATAAATAAATACCAGATTGGGTATCCGGCGCAAAAAAAAAATAGAGCTAGATATATTAAAATGTAAGTAACTTTAGAGAATACCACAATCTTTTTTTTAAGATAGTCATACTGTATATTAAGAATGGTGACCATATATGGAGAGTTTGACACCCTAACCCAATATTAACTTTTGCAACTTGACTTTTCTCACGAAGTAAGTGAAATATAGAGGTTTTTTTTTTTTTATTTCTATTGTAAAACACACACTTTGTTTTGTTACTCATACAAGAATTTGATATATTTGGAATATTGTGGAATATACTAAATTTCAATTTAAATAAGATAGAAAATTTATTTTTACTATACTAAATACAGTAATAATAGTCTATTGTTATAAAAACTCTTGCAAAAGATCTCCCTTAATAAAAATATAATGATTCTAAGTCTATCAGAAGCTGAGAAAACATAAAAATGTTTAAAATAGAGCTTAGAGAGTTTTAAACGTTTCGAATGATTTATTCTAGACAGCACAAATAATAGATCCAATTCTAAAACATACCCTCTTGAACCTAAGCGTTGGTCATGTGAGTGGTGTAGTCAGATTGCTTATTCTACCCCTGACAAAAATAAACAATTACCACAAGTTATATTTGCCACCCAACTAACAGCACTCATTAACACTAAATCCCTGCATACGAATTGCAATATCTGTCTGTCGGTAAGCTTATAACTTAAAACCCGCTGTTGCAATTTTAATTCGGTTTTCTTCCCTATGTAAAATTAAAAATTCTCAAACCAAGAAACATAAATTGTCTTCTGTCAAAACGACACTTCAACTGTTTGTAAAACTTTTTTTTACAAACTCTAATTTTGCTAAAGAAAAACCTATTTACACATTTGTATAAATGACATTTCACAGTACAATAATCAACAATTTTTTTTTTTTTTTAATTTCCTCTTAAAATTTAGTTTTATTCTAAAAATATCAAAATCTAATTGATATTAAAACTGTAATGGCGAAAGTGTCTATAATCTTATGGAATATTTCTGTACCCAGATAACTGCTGGATATTTTCCGTAATAATTGTTAAATAAATCCTCCAACATTTATTCTTTTTGTTTACTCTGGGCGACCCTATTAGATTGTATTGCGGTAGGTTTCTTCTTGCGGTGTTTTCTGCCGCTCGCGCCCGCTCGGGTCTGTTTAAGTAAAAGCTACTTTGTTTGCAATATACATCGTTAATTGCGTAGTAGTAATCAATTCATAACAATTCAGAAGCAAACAAAGCTGGTAACTTCGAGCCTACTCTGTACTCCGAGTGAAAGATTTGTATTTATATATTTACTTGTAATTATTGAACAAGGAAAAACCCCAAACCACAAAATAACACAACTACACAAAACTGTATAATGCGTTTATATTACCTTATGTATACCATTCGACAGCTCTGCTGTCATCTTCAGAGGTACACTGAAATGTACATAAGGTAATATAAACGTATTATACAGTTTTGTGTAGTTGTGTTATTTTTGTAATTATTGATCAAAAATATTATTTTTTAATTACTATTAAGTAGTTAGTTTTTTTACAACTATATATTATATAATTAGGGGTTTATATAATTATAAGGGGTTGCAAGGGTTTCATTTTCATACTTATTTATTCTCTATGTAATATAATTCCAATTGCATTTAGTTTATAATTAAAATCAAGTTCTATGCAAAATCCTTTTGTATTTTCATAGGTGTAATGCAAAACGAATTCATAGTAAGCTTTAAGACAAAAACCAATAATAAAATATTACAAATTCCCTACAATATACAATATTTCCTATTGTTCTTATTTTTGAAGAGGAAAACCAATTTTTATTTACTGTTAAAACCATGGTAACATTAATTTATGTTGATTCAAAATATCCATTATTGTGGAGGATATTAGCCCCGCGTACCTTGACAGAACTACAACCTGCTACCACGTCCGCGCACCATAAAAAATAGCATATCTCGATTAACCTTCTGTCAATCTTCATAAATAAGTTATCGTTGGATTTGTTATAAAAATATCTAAAAACGTTAATCATGTAAAATGTTGATTTATTACATAAAATGGGAAGTAGTAGCCATTTTAAAGTAATTCCTGTACAAAAACCTTAAATGGCCGGCATTGTGGTTTTGGATTTCGGAAAATATTGAAATTTTTCGAAAATCGTTTTTGAACAAAAAATAATACGTGGAAAAAATGGCGCCTGTGTTTAGTAACTGGGGACTTACGGACGATTTCAATATTATTATTAGAATTGCTTATGACGCAGAAACAATGTGTTGAAACGTTGGTAGAGAGTTCTGAACCACTCTGTATATATGTACAGATTCAATGCCCGTTAGAGCCAAGATACTTGCACAATACCGAATTAAGTAAAGACGTTTAATAAATATACATCAATAAGGCTCGTTAGGGCAAGGCCGACGTCAAGAAAGTCCACAATTCAGAAAACTTTTTAAAACAAAGTTACACTAATTGATAAGACCCCCTCGGGTCTACCAATACAAACTTAAGGATCTGCTTGTATTTCATTGTATGATGGGGCTTGCTGGAAAAATACCATGATAGGACCGTCAACTTGTTATAATAGACCTTAATGTGCTAGGGTTCCTTATTCCCCAATAAAGGAAAATATTCACGTTTTTTTTTTAATAAGTTCCTGCATTATCTGTAGCCCGCAAAACCGTTGTACATTGCTGTAAGTATACCTTCGCCTCAAATGTTATTTCTAACCTCAATAGATTTGTTCAGAGGAATAAAAGTTGTAAATGTAGTTTTATTTTTAAAAAGGAAACGCTTAGATTATTAAATACTTTTCAACGGTATAATTTGTTATATCTTATTGTAAAGGACAACAGGTTTTGTTTAACTGCAATTTTTTTTTAATTTCCTTTATTTTATTTATACACTATTTAATATCAATGTGTAAATCTGAGGGTATATTTTAATATTGTTACAACTTTTAGGTTAATTAATATAATCTAGATACAATCTTGTTGAGCACTGCGGTGAAATTCACAATAATAAAATCGATTTTGCCCCTAACCACAAACATTAGAAACTTAATAAAACACAACTATCTGATTAATTGTTCTTTATTAATTATTTCCACTTAATGCCATGATGTGAATTTCGATAACATGGTACATGTAATCTTACATATATAAATTGTAAAATTGATAAAAAAATTAATATCGAAATAAATAATACATAAATTAGTAAAGGTAGAACTTTCATCATTTTCCTAAATATGTACAACATTACTATTTTTAACATTAAACTTTATTTTAATTAAAATGTAAATTAAACGGATTTTTTATTGAAGTGAATATTTTATGCAATTATTATTTATAATACAAATATATTATTTTTGAACAGAGGACTTTGTTAAGTGTGGAGATGGTAACCTAATACATAGATATTACTGGTGTGACGACTGGCCAGATTGTCCTGACAATCACGCTGACGAGGTTAACTGTAAGTAAAACTAAATATATGGCATACACTGATAAATTATATGTTTTGTTTCCTTGTTTTTAATGAAAGAATAGTTTGTACTAAGAAAAAGAAATCATGTACTTCGATTTTGGAAGGGGAGGGAGTGTAATAATAGATACAAATTCGAAAATGTTGTGAATATAAATACAAATAAAAGCAAATAACTAGTATACCTCCATTAGAAGAGACAACTAGAAAATGCACTAAAGTTTTGAAAAGGGAACACGTTAGGTCACTACTCCGTTGGTACGCAACCCCTATTAGTTACCAGTCTTGTTGTTTGCCGTTCATTCTGTAGCTTCAGTCCTGTGTTTTTTTCATTATATTACTAGTTTTAGTTTCTAACATCTTCCTAGACTACGAGGCTGTGTTGATGTTTATCATTTAATAACGGAATTGATTTAATTTAAACCTTCGAATCGACATATATTATTCCGGTTTATTTGATAATGATTCATATTTTAAATGGTTTAATCGAATGTTTACCATCATTGTGCATTTATTTGTACACAACGTTTCACGAGTTAAAATCACTTCTTGTTATCGAGTGATAAACTTAAAGCATAAAAGCGAAAACCACCAACATAGTAACCTAGGGCCAAGTTGGATACTGAAACTAAATCTATAACCTATGACAGGTTATATCTAAATCTAGGCTAGAACAGTAGAGTAAAACTAAATACAATTAGGATCAGACAAAACCACAAGACAATGAATGGCAAACAACTGACTGTTAAAGAGGTTGTGACGAGAGAAAGGGTCCTGTTTATCAAGGGGTGAACAACTTTTTGCCCCTCAATCAAAATTTCAACATAAATCTAGTGATTAAGCAAAACCTATAGGTTTTTCACTTTTATGCTCTAGGTTTATCACTTAATCCCAAGATTGTGTTTTGGTATTTATATACACAAATGATAGCAAACATCCCGTTAATTCATACTAATCAGATCAATAATGTAAGATCAAAACACTTTAAAACCATAAGATATTTGTGAATTTTTTATGTGGTTTCTTTCCAAGTAGTAAAAAAATAACTTAGAATAATTAATTTTGTATTTCTTTTATCTTTTTGTAAATTCTACAAAAATGTTAAAATATTGCATTATTTTAAATGATTGTTTAACGGACTTTTAAGAAATTTTTTTAAACTCTTTCTACTGTTGTCATTTTATTGTAAATTTAAACTTTTTCATTACAGTTAAAAATAATCTTGTTCTTTCTCCCCAATGTCTTTACAACAAAAGACATAAAACACTTAGCTTGTTTAGCAACCCAAAGCAAGGCACAGACTGCTTCAGTATATTTGATTACATCTGCTCCAAAATTTAATTAAAACAATACTTTAGTATCAACTTACTACTACAAAGTTCCTTCCCTGCCATAAACTTAACTTCCTTGCCGCTCTCAAATTCAAAAACACTTATGTTAATCCTTCCATTTAAAACTTGATTGTGTTTTGTAACTTTCTTGAATTATAAATTGTCTTTTTATATTTATTTAGGTATATAAATTTCATCTTTCTTAAGCATATGTTATTATTTATAGGTCGAGCTTGCAAAACAAATGAGTTTGCATGCCCTAATGGACGCTGCATTAGACAAGCTAATGTGTGCGACTCACAGTGTGATTGTGCTCCTCTCACAAACTCAACAAACAGTTTCTGTGCTGATGAAATCAATTGTGATGATGTCTATACAATAGAAAATGGTAAACAACCTATTGGGTCAATAAAATAAATATATATATTTTATAAACGAAATTGTATGTACCTCTAGCTAATACTACACAATAGTATTGGGCATGTATTTTTTCTTTACCCAGTGCATGTAATATAAGTGGTTATCACAAGAATATTCAACCTTCATTTTTTAAAGGTCTTCACATTTCATGTCCTCCGGAAAATGTAAAAAGTGATTTTCAGCATGCTTCCGTCCATTGTCGCAGTGTAACGTCCTTCAGACATAAATATAATCTGCTTCATCCTTATCGACATAAGCAAACCAACTTCCTAATCCGGATATTGTGCTCGGATCATGCCACCTGCCGTGTGCTGATACCTGGCGAGTAATATCATAAATCACGCATCACATGTTCGGTGCACTTCGTACTCGGGATACCGCTAGCAGGTCTAGTTGCTTCAAAATCATTTAACTGAGCAGCAGTCTTTACAAGATGAAATCTCCGAAATAGTAAAGTGCATCATGACATTAATTACACAGTTTTCTTCTTTTCTAAATTCATAATGTTACAGTTATATAATATCACACCTCTAGTTTGTTGAGTGAGTTTTTTTTTGTTTTCTCCATGTTAACTTTTCGCTTCACGATCACCTTCATGGACATATCAAGCTTCTAAGCTTCTTACAACAAGTTCCAGGTATTCGAAATTAAAATTGACCATTCTAGATATAACTCTGTTAATATTTTTAAGTTTTGATTACTGATATATATTTTGTTCAGAAATAATTTAACTACGATTATTTTCTTTTAAATTGTCAATAATTTATTGAAGGATAATGTCTTGTAAAAGTAGAATAACCTTCTTTCATTTAAAAACAATTTACTAAATCAAATTATAAATTTAAATAGTCATAAAATCAAAGAATTAACTAGTCAAATGTTTTTCTTAATTAATATCTTTGTTTTAAAATTTCCTAGCAGCTGTTACAATTCTTTATCTCAAACAAAGATCGAGATACATTAGATTCTTTATTAATATAAGAAAAACTTATTTATAATCTTTTTTTAGACACTTTGTAATTCTGATGATTTTCCTTTTCATTTTAATTAAATTAAAAATCATTTTTTCGTTACAAAGACTTGTCGAACAACCTGTATGAGTTTGTCTAAATCTCTTTTTAACTTGCTTTTTGCACAGCAAAAGCTGGTCCGAGATTGCAATTGGAGACAGGTTCAAACTCACTTTCAACATTTTCTAAGTGCACCAGATCATCATGTATATATATATATATATATATATATAAAAAGAAATATAAACTTTTCAAAAAAGACACTTGTTAATTAAAGGAACTTTGGTTGTGAAATTATTCTTTATTAAAAATAACAAATTTGTTTAAGAAACAAAACTCTGTATAATAATGTGTCTTCATTTCAATTTTTTTTGTCTGTAAAATAATGTGTACTAATTTGAAATCAAAATAGTACTTGGATGGGACTGCATGCAAAATATTTTGACCTTCACGACCCCAAAGGGGTTATTTTTCAAAATTAAAAAAAAAATATTGACGTCAATAGCTTAAAACAAAATTAATTTCTTTTATATATCATAAATTTATCTTTTCTTCTCAAAAATAGTATGTTGATCAACCTAGTTTTAACATGTATCTCTATATATATAAATGGTAGTAAACTAAGCATTTGATAATACAAAATCTTGTTAACTGTAATACATAATTTTGACCTTTTTTTATATCTAAAATTTAAATTCTTTATATAAATTCATATTAATCTGAAATCTAACTTTTGTAACTTTTTTTAAAAGGATCAAGAACTATGAAATGTTTGTTAATGTAATTATTTTTTTGTAAATGGTCAAATTTAATTCAAAATTTAAACTAAATAAATCTCAGCATTTGTTTTTTGAAACTTGTTTTTCTTTTTTTTTTAAACATGTTTACCAGAAGGTTCCAAATAATTTTAATTCTCAGTCGCCTGGTAACAGCAGTATAGGTGACCATCGAATAATCATATAAAAACCTTACTCTTTATTGAAATTTATAAATCGAATTTATAATGCATAATAAAAAATTGCAAATAGTATTTCTGCATGTACCAATCTCACCTCTATATGATGACGAATAGGGAAGTTATTGTCCAAAATATAATTTTGAAATCTGATCTCCCAAGAAAATGTGATATTCGTATAGTTATGAGATGCTGTGTGGCTGAGTTACTGACATCCGTATAGCGAATGGACCCTCCTTCACATATGTAAAATTTCAAGACCGAGACTTTGACAAGAGTGAAGCAAGTGTAGACTTTAATGTATACATATCTATGAGTCTTGTTTGGGCCTTGCCGACTACAAGAAAGTAGTGATATACGAAATTACAAAATTTATAAAATCTATGCAATTTAACACTTCCTACAAGCTCCTAGAAACCAACTTTTTGGTAGGCTATTGCATTCCTTATATTACATTGTAAATTTGGCTGTACCATTGGCTTTGCACCACTAGGATTTTTCCCGATGGTGCAATATAACCTTGAAGTTAAGATTACTACAAATTGAAAACATCTGTTAACCTTCGAGACCTGGTGAGACTTATAATTCCAATCACATATTTTTGTAAGGGGGAGTGGTATATGAGGCCAGGAACATATAAACGAACATCAAATTCAAATTCAAGATACTAAAATACATGAATTTCATAATGTTCAACTAAATTGGACCACCTTCATCCATGTTAATAAATTTGTAAATGAATCCTTGGTATTCTGGTAGTCTATGTATTCTGAGTCAGGACATATAATTAAGGTATAGATTATCCAATCTGACTACTATACTTAAATAATGTTAAAATAGTAATTAACATGTTCTGGTAACCAAGCGATTTAAGCAGTCACTTTCTGATCAAAAGCTGCACTAATATTCAAATCGCACTTGTGACTTAAAATTTTGATGTAAATGGATTTTTATATTTACTGGTGATTACAGAAAATCCTATGATAACAAAATCAGGGAATACAATTTTGTATTTCATTTAAAATCAATTGTTTACATCAAAAATCTAATTACACCTCATGGAAATTGTGAAGATATGTAATTTTGATTACATAATTTGTACTACTACATTTTATGATTCGTGTCATATGATGAGGTGTCAGGTAGTTTCCTACAGACAAACAGAGGGAGGCGAAGAGGGTTTTCTTTCATTTCAGCCCATTTCTCATTTTCTTAACTTTGAATTAACCGCCGTTTTATTTTATTATATTAAAAAATACAGTGTGTGCAATATTCATAATCGTGTACGTCAAAGTAATTTAAAATTATAAACAATACTGATGGGGTAACTGTACTTTTTCTTTGTATATGAAAAGTTATTATTTTCGAAATATCCCCACTTAAAGTCTCATAGCACCGTACTTTGAAGAAACGTTGGAAAATTAGATGTTAATATGGAAAAGATTTGAATTAAGAGACATTAATCTGTTTTTATATTGTAAATCCACAGGCTATACTGTATACTGAAATTGTATGTGTTTTTTTTTTTTTTTTTTTTTTTTTCAAATATCAAGTAATTTCTACATTCTCATTAACATTATATGGTGTATTATGAAACATTATGGGGTTTTGTTCAAGTGTATAACAACTTTAGTATTAACTTTTCAATTCTCATTATGCACACACATTTTATTTTATCAGGTCTTTTTTCACTTTTAGTTAGTACGATTCTACTTTATGGTAAACTTCCTACACTTTGTACACTCCAATTTTATATGTTGTCTTACTATTTTTTCTTCATACTGATTTATTTGTTTATTTTTTAAAGTATGTTTATCTTTAATTTATAAAATGTAGGCGTGTATTTGTTTAGATATAACGAAACATATTGACTTTAAATTTCAGCACGAGCTTAACCATGATCTCCGACCAAAGTTGGTGGACTTTTATCATCAATTTGTGGAAGGGGTTTTGTTCCAAACCCTCCCTTATAGTATATTTTTTAATTCTGTTAAAAAAATTTCATCATAAAAGTTTGGACTCACAAGTATAAAATTTTGAAATACATGCAATCCCATTTAATTTTGATGGTATACCTACTTCAAATGATGCTGGACATTTTTTTTTTAATTTAAGTACATAAATGTGTAAATTTACCATTACATTTTATTTTTACAAATTTTGTTACTAATGTGTTACATTCTTGACTTTTTCATTTTATATATTTACAAAGAAATAAACATTCGACTTACAGAGTTACAGTCTTACTTATGTACCCAGAAATACAGTAGATATATAGTGAATTATACAGTGAATTAATAGTGTTTTAATATTTAATCATTAATATTTATTTACAACAAAAGTTGTAGTGTGTTTCTTTACATCTGTTACTCAACAATTTTGATTTATAGACAAATCTATAAAAACTTTAAATTATTGATGGAATCTTCAACTAAAAAATCTTAAAATTTGAGTAATAGAGGCTTCCTTTCAGTTATAAAAATATTTATTTTTTACACAAATTCGATTTCAGAGGCAAGATTCTTTGGAAGCCATGGTTTGGCTTAAGATTAAAACTTTGAATCAAGTTCTGTTTTTGTTTTTAAATACAAAGGTTTTCTCAAGGAAATGTTTGAACATTTGAATTATAAATTTCAAATGAGCAAGATGTAACTTTAAAACTAATTTAATTTTGAAATTATTGAAAGAGTTGTAAACCAACTAAAACATTTAACTACATATAAAATAAATACACACAGATGTTGGTGAATATTTCTTGTCGTAAATAAACTAACAAAATAACTTAAGCAACGTTTATTAATATGAACCTTGTGGTAAATATATTATGAAAGTGAACTAGTGCAGGAAAATCCATCTGCATAACTAAATCAGTCCTGTAAAATAAGTTTATCTATAAATAAATATTGTGTTAGTACTTCAGCCAAGATATACTTAAAGATTTACTTTGCTGAAAGTTGATTATTCTCTCTACATTTTTTAAGGTAACTTAGTGCCACACAAAAATCGAGCAGAATGGATTAATTTATTTTAGTTAGACATGCAGTTGGCGATACATTAGAAAACAAAATCAATATAAGCCAGCGTTTTTATTGTTAGAACAATTTAGAAAAAAAATATATATATATATATATATATATATAGAGAGAGAGAGAATTCTAAAGACATAATTGATCATTTGAAAAAATAAATAAATAAAAAAATAGTGCTGTTTATAAATTGAAGTTTAATATCTCAGTTTATGTAGACCAAAATTGCCAAAATTTCAATTGTTATATTTTCCGTAGACTGTGTTAAGGAACCTTGAAAATGTTGTAACGTTCAGAAAGACACCATGGTCAGCAAGACTCATTAAAATTGTATAATTTACAAAGTATTGTGATTGAATTTCTTGTAACATGAAGTTCTATCAAAGGCCTTTGGTTAATAACTTGGTCCTTATAGAGTTTGTAGTTCTTTGCATTTAGATGACCTTGGTGAGTATTTATTTCCATGAATTAAAATCAGATATTTATCTTTCATTTCTCTATATAGGTGTCACACTATGTACATCTGGAGCTTCATTGGAGTGTTCTGTGCCAGCCGCCATGCACAGTAGTAACAGCAAGGAACGGTGTATACGCCCACAGTACTTGTGTGATGGTCATAATGACTGCCATAATGGGCATTTCTTATCGGATGAATTTGGTTGTGGTAAGATGATATTGTTATCTTTTAATTTATATGTATTGTTATTAAGCAAGCATCCATTCTTAACGCTTTATTAATTAGCATTATAATGGTTTATTAATTTCAATTAATGCATACTATATCTGAGATGGGTATTTTAAGATAATAGGTAAACTTTTACTTTTCATTTTGTAGGATATTCCCTCCTCTCTTCATATTTTTAGATTTTTAGATGTTGCTTTTGAATACAAATATTTTCTATCCTTTTTTATAGCTTATAAATGACCAAAATGTTTAATAAATACCGAATAATAGAATAGTGAAGATCCTGAATTTCCAAGCCCGAACTCACTATAGGTGAGCCCCCTGGAGTGACTATTATGAAACCAACACCTTAAAATCTTTTTAAGTCAAGCTTGATGCTTTTAATGTTTCGTAGCAAAGAGTTTTAAACCCTACATCCCGAAACAGTATATGATTTATTAAACATAACAGTTGTATGGTTTAGTACAAATAATAAAAACATTCCTTGTTGATTATCTCAAGAATTAATGTTTCAACTAAATACAAACATAGCGAGATGATTCAGTGAACAGAATAACATGCAATAACGACAAAGAATATATATATATATATTACAACATATAAATTATATAATAAAGACTTAATTGTTCCTGTTTTAAGTCTTTAGAGCTCTATTGTCATATCTTTTTGACATGCTACAAATAAATATCATATATATACCAAACCCCAACTCCATTTTTTCCCTCGCATATTATCAACTTTTACAGATGTTATTTTTATAATTATTTATACATTATATAAAACTTATCCTCCTTTGCTTATACTATAAACTATTACTAAGCGGATATTGTATTGGTGGTATTTTAATTTTTAATGACAGCAGTCAAGATTCTTTTTCAATTTTTTGCTAATTATTCCTAAACTACATAATTTTTTATTACTTGGAGTTTGCCACACTTCTTTGAGAAATTATTCTCACATTATCCCAAAATTAGAACCAAATATGTTAAAGCGGACTTGCAGATTTTGAAAATTACTCTACATTTATTATAACAGGCCTATGAACATTTTTATTTTTGTCCTATATCTGCTAACAATTTTTGGTAAATGGCTAACATTAAGTTATCTTTTATTGGGGTTCTCATAGGCAAAATTTGATTAAAATTGTTGACCCGGTTTTGAGAAAATTTTAGTCATATGATAGTAATAGTTATTTTTAAAAAAAAAAATCTTCTCTAGATATGGCCTAAATGTACCTACATACAAACTTATTAAAACCTGGGCACTCCTTTGGGCTACAGATTTCTGCACAGAAAGTCAACAATATCATTCCAAAACCATATTTTGTTCAGGGGATATCAAAATTCATATTTCCGTGAAAAACACAATTTCGATTTATTGATCTATCACATTACTTTCTCTATCTATGTACATATGAGACATAAAATAAGGTAATTGATTTGATATTTCTTCACACTTACATTAAAATTAAACTAAAAAGTCAAGATGATATTAAAGGATTCCAGTGTAAACTGCCATTTTATAACTATATTAATCTTTTATTATTGAAAATATAAGATGTAATGACATGTCAATAACACGTTTGTATTTGACTGAGGATGGATACAGAACAGTTCTTTACTTGCCCCTACTTCTCACATCACTTTACATAGAATGCTTTACATTATTAACCTGTCATATTCAGTTGCTTTGGAATAATGTTATTAAATATGTGATATTCTTGTCTTACAGATGTTATTTACTCTCTTGTATTTGAATGAAACATTATATACTGAAAATAACAACATATTAGCAACGCTTGATTAATTTCCATTTAGTAAACACGTCAGAACTATCAAGTCTCTTAAACGACTTTCCATTAAATATGTTACTTTAAAGGTCACTGAAATTCTTCAATTTTATAAGTTCTAATGCTTTATTAATTTCAATTAATGCATACTATATCTGCTGATGGGTATTTTTTGAGATAATAGGTAAACTTTTACTTTTCATTTTGTAGGATATTCCCTCCTCTCTTCCAATTTTTAGATTTTTAGATGTTGCTTTTGAATACCAATATTTTCTTTCCTTTTTTATAGCTTATAAATGACCAAAATGTTTAATAAATACCTAATAATTTACTTTAAAACCTATCTAACATTAAATCCATAAAGAAATCAACAAATGTCCAAACATCCATAAGTATTGTTTTCTCAGATTGAACGACGGTTTTCAAACTCTTTTCTCAGCTTTCTGTTCTGAAAATTGAGTTTTACGATAGGCCTACAAAGTCCAATTAATTAATTGTCATTGCCACAATTTTGTCTTTATACCTGGGAAAATATCATAAACCATATAAACGTTCTGTAAATAATTTAGAAAAGTGAAAAATAAAGAAAATGGGTGTATTTTTTTCCTCCTCTCTAATTAAAAGGAACTGTTCTATACGGGAAAAAACATAGCATACTAACTCAAACATACATTCAACGCTCAAACCTCTTTTCTGAAAGAGAAGCCATTAAAACACACAAAACTATCATGAATTTTAATTGTTTGTTCATTGTTGTTGTTTAAAGACGAGTCATCATCACCTCATAAAAAAAAAAATAAATATTTAAAAAAAAAAAAAAAAAAAAAAAAAGAATAGAGCAGAAATACTACCCTACCCCTTAAATACTTTAATAGTATCAACCAACACCTTAAAATCGTTCTAAATCAAGCTTGAGGCTTTTAATGTTTCGTAGCAAAGTTTTAAACCCTACATCCCGAAATAGTATATGATTTATTAAACATAACAGTTGTATGGTTTAGTACAAATAATAAAAACATTCCTTGTTGATTATCTCAAGAACTAATGTTTGAACTAAATACAAACATAGCGAGATGATTCAGTGAACAGAATAACATGCAGTACCGACAAAATATATATATAATATTTATTTTAATTTGAGGCTCTAACTGTGTGGAAATCAAATATTATATGGCACAGAAAAAAACAAACATTCTTGTAGTGTACTAAGAGTGATTTCATTATCACTACCAGTATCAAACTGAATGGATCATTTACAAAAGACAAAACTCCTGTAAATTATTTTGTTACTTGTAAAATGACATATACAGATTGTGAATTTTTTACGTGTAAATGACCAAATTGAAACTGGTAGTGATAAGAAATTATCGTTTATAGACTATAATAGTGTTTTTCTTCCCAGTATCACGAAATGTAATATTTTCTAAACGTGATAAGTTTTAAAACTGAAAATAGTTTATAATGTATTAAAACATGACTGTATTATTTTCAAATAAAATTGAAATATAAACAATAATTTTGAGCAAGCTTTAGTTTGTTAGCAAGCTAAACTTTTCCGGTAAATTATTACAATATATATTTTACTTCCTGCAAAGTGTATCCATGCTAATTAAAACTTGTTTACACATGATATTTAGATAGTCATTCCAGGATAGTGATAAGTAGCAGTACGAAAGTTAATTTCCGTTCACCAAAAATTTTAATTAAAATGTTTTAATTGATTTTATTCTTAAAAAGTTGTGCCAAAATTAGAGCTATAATTCTTACAAAAATCTGATTCTTAAATGTGTATGATAAAGAACTTATTATGATAATTACAGTACAAATTTGATAATGTACATTTTTTCTAGATATTTAGAAAATACATGCAAAACATTTATATATATTTAATATGAAGAGACTACAGAAGATGCAGTTTTACTTAATATAAATTAATTTTAATATCACAATCAATTCAGAAAGTTAAATACGATAATAACAAAAATTTATTGAAAATGACTATATTTCTTTAATGAAACTAGTTGCAATAATATCCAGTCCAACTAATTTACTTTTCACTTGATTAAACACTTGTGGAAACTTCATTTACCAAATAAATGAAACTATTTTCCAGAACAAACACTTCATTTTACAAATGTTTTAATGAACAAACATGTTTTAATGACTAAATCGTCATATCTTCCAATTACATATTAAATAACATACTTTAATAATATGCATTTTTTATCATTATATCATAACCCAAAAATACCTAAAATGAAGTATCAACTTATTTTCAACAAACAAGTGACTGTTTGTCAAAAATAAGGCTGGTTGATAGTGACTCCACTCATAAGGGATAAGGCGAATTGTTTAATATTATCTTAATTAATAAATCTACGTTTTTTAATGTGAAAGTAACTTATAACTGGAAAGATGTGTTTTTAATACTGTGCAATATTTTTGTTCATAATACTCAAGAAATGTGTCTAACTAATTTCATTTATGTTTTAAAAGACGTAAGCATTAAAAACTTCTTATGTACTTCAAATCTATAGATCAATGATCATCAAAGTTACTATGAAATAGAGACATTACTAAATATTGTCTCCATTTTATACAATATGTAGAACAAAAACTTACGATAATTAAAAAATATTAAAAATTTACTCTTTACATTTATGCTTTGAACATCTATTTCAGAAAAGAATAACAGTATTTTCTCCGAAGAAAACTTATTTCATTGTAAAGATGGTCGCTACTTGCCTCGAACTCTTCTTTGTGATTATAAACATGATTGTCTACATGGAGATGATGAAGTTGGATGCAAAGGTACAAAGCTTTTATCACCTTTAATAATGACCATAGTTTAAAATTGATATCAATTATTGTATTTATTTAAAATTAGATATACATATATATTATTATTATTATTATTGTGTTTTTAATGACATATATTATAATTACTGTTTTATTCAACTTTGAGTTTATTACAATGCTCTTGGATATACAATATTATATTTGGCATATTATATAGAAACAAATCGCTTGATTTCCTACACTGGATTATACAACGTATGTATTGTAATTATCCATGAGGAAAACATGAATTTTCGAAATTCAATCAACATACTTGCAATGGTTTACCTTGAGATTCGTTTGTCGTTATTGCAAAAACGAGTTTAATTGAAAATTCAAATCGTTTCAATTGGAATGGCATATCTGCCAATGGTAAATGTGGTATTAGCACATCCTCTCTTTTGAATTTTCCTATTAAAATTCTGCCAATCTGATACCATTGCAAAAACGGGATGAGTCAATGTTTCTAAGAAGAATGAAAGGATCACCAACCTTCAGATTAATTATGTTTATTGGCAATCCATATAAATCAAGTGAATGTAAGAATTCAGTTGGATAATTAACTGGTTTATCTTGATCTATATCAGTATCTATTGATTTTTAAGTTGTTGTTTCTCCTGGTAACATATGTTGAATGCTTGATATGAATGAAATTAACATTCACATGATAATATTGCATGCACTTAACTATTGATGACATTTGCAATTTTGTTTTATATTTAGAAATAAACACTGAACCAATTCTTTTTGTGATACTATAAAAATCATTTGGTAGTTTAATTCAGCCTGTTTTCATTTCTGGTGTGAATTGCATGACATGGTTTAAACATCTTATATGAAGTTTATACAGAATGTCTTGAGTCATCAAATCTTTTTATTTTTCCCATAATTCTTTTGACGGTGAACATTTTGATAATATAATTGAAAATAAAGTGCGTAGTCAACTATCCCATTGTTTATCGTTTTACAAAAATCAATTTTTGACATCCTTCTCTATATGTTTGCACTCAAACAACCTTTAACTATTTTTAAATTTTGGAATGTTGTTGGTCCACGAACGTTCACCAATAACAAAATGCAAATAATAACATTCTGCCTGATTTAGATTAACAATATTTAATCTTGCCTAATCGTCTGTTGAAAATAAATTTTGTTGATCTTCAAAATTTTTTTCCCTGTAGGTGTTATTAGTTTTTTTTTTTTTTTTATACATTCCAAGCAAAAAATTTTGGTATGTCTGAATATAACAATATTTCGTAAAATATATCAGTTCGGCTTAGTAGAAAAATGCAGTTTGATGGAAAATTGAACACCAGATGGATCATCAATATATTTTTTTGTTACAATTTCAAATAATTATGAATCAACAATAGAATCAGAAACTTCTGCTGAAATCACATTATTAATCTCGTTAGGTGTAATTTTACTTATCAACCAAATCAAAATATGTTCATGTGGTAATCATTTTTTTCCATTCAATGGAATACATCCAGCAACGTTTTTTCTCCTAACAAATGATGTTTAACAATAATGTTCATTATTGATTTTAATTTCTGCTTCAATATCCGTGCAGTAATGTCATGACAAAGTTTTTTAAGATTGACCGAACAATAGATGTTTGCGATCTCAGTCCATGTCGGATTATATGTGAAAGTAACAAACAAATCTTGATGACCGTATTGTCAAACTTATGACATTGTATCTTGTGTATTCATGCATGTGTACACCGGACTGACTCTATATATTGCCGGTAATATTAAAATTATTGTAATTTTCCCTATATCATTTATATTGAGTTCATTGTTCATTTTATCACACAAAGATATGCATTTTTCAGAAAATAGTTTTTTTTCTGATTCATGTTAATATATAACAAACATTTAGATTCAGTTTTTATATACATGTCAAAAATGTACCAATTACACAATTAGAAGCATTTAAAAAATGTGATTTTGTTTGTTTTCACGAATCTTCAATCTATATGAATAATTCACTGACCTTTTGTTTGTTTCTTCACCATTTGCTGGATTGCTCATTTTTATGTTAAAACAGTATCCATCTTCTCCTTGCCAGAACAATATTGGATACTGTAATGTTCGTAGTAGCAATGAGTATCTGCAACTCTTACAAGACGATTTTTTTCGATGATGATGTACGATGGTGTATGATGTAAATTGTACTCCAACAATGACTATTGCCATCTTCGATTTCTGGAGTTTTTAATATTCTTGTGTGTTCTCCAACAGGTGTTTTGTTTGCTCGAATGAAATTTTGTGGTAAATAATTCAATGGCTGTTTTGAACGATTTAAGTAATTTGTTGTGCTCATGAATTATTTGTTGAACAATTCAACTATTTAACTTTTATTGGTTTTTTTTTTAATTTCACAACATTGATTTACTTCACAAATTAACAGTTCAATTTTTATTTTTAATTAACCCTTACTATGTAGCCTTAATGACAATGCGATTAATATACCGGGAGGTACTGCAATACTGGGTCCTACTTGCAGCAAGTATAGAGCAGCAACAATTAGACCCCTAACTTTTTTTCTACTGTAGAGAAAGAGGGAGAGAGAGAGAGAGGAGAGAGAGAGAGAGAGAGAGAGAGAGAGAGAGAGAGAGAGAGAGAGAGAGAGAGAGAGAGAGAGAGATATTAAAAATATGTTATCTGTATGTGATTTACTTTTAATCAAATTCTATGAGGTATATATTTTATATGAATCAATGATTTTCTTACGAGAGAGAGAAAAAGTAAAATTAATATTGTAATATTGATATGTTTATTAAGATGCTGAATTTTTAATACAGGTATTTTTTAACACAGAACATTCTTTGTCATTTTTCAAAATATGTATGTAAATATATCGATTTTTTTTTTTTTTAGTTGAACAATGTAAAATGGATCAATGGCAATGCCAAAGTGGGGAATGTGTGAGTCTAGAAGGTCGTTGTGATATCAAAGTAGACTGCCTGGATAAGTCTGACGAGATTAATTGTTGTGAGTATGAAGCATAATTATAGGTATAATATTATGAAAGCAGATTATTAACCTTGGCCAGTTATTTATTGGACAGAATATTTCATTAATTTGTTTACTTATTGCTTTTATATTATATATGCAAGGCTGAAGATAAAGTTTTAATTTTAACTTAAACTTGAAAAAAAACCTTTCAAATAGTACGCTACTAATTAGTTAAAAATATAAAATTGTGCTTAAGAAACACCGAGTAGATATTGAAGTTGGTGTATTTCGAACTTTCATAACACCCACACTTTATGCCAGCTAGGGTGAAAATGTAGAAGAGCAGCTTTATCTACTAAATAAATCAATTTCACCAACTGGATACAAACTGTGAGAATTAGATGCTATTGTATAACTGTATAAAAGTTAGATACCAGAACTAAATATAGGACATCGCTCCCTAATGATAATATAATAGACTAGTATTTAGCGCTCTCAAGGGCATTAAGCTGTTCTACTTCTTGATAGTGCAACCTTTTGTAGCATACTCTTTTAGTCTGTTTCATTGCTCTAATTATCTGATGACAAAATTGAATACAAGTAGAAAAACTATCTTCCTTGTGAACTATCTAACATATTTTCAAGCATATTAGTTGTACAATGATAGAACAAAATAAATTTACAATTTAACTTTTTAGATAGAATAAACAATAGAGGTTTTTATTTTATTTTTTTACATACATACAGCACTAAAAATTTTTTGATTTACATTTTTTTTATAATATACCTATTTATTTTTTAACAAGCAATGACTGAAAAATCAGGATGTAATCTTTAAAAATATATGAAAATTGTTATAAAAACGAACACTAATACTTTGTCAATTGGTAGTCCACTTCAAGACTCATGAAGTCCACTAACAGACTATAGTTACTTCTTTAGCGGATACTCCATGTCATCACGTGAAGATTTTAAATAAATAATCTAATTGAGAACTAACCCTGGTAATTATGATACCTTGAACATTTATTCTTACAAAAAATGAACAGTTGCAGAAAACAGAATATTTTTTCCGTAATTTTTTTCTGTATTGCGGCCAACTGGGTAAAAGTAGACATTACTCTATTAGGCAGATCACTTTATTTATTTTGTCAATTTTTTCCACCTTGTTGTAAGTCACCCCTTCCGCAACCTTTATGAATAGTTCCATATCAATACGTTATCATTAATAATATTATTGATTATATTGAAGAAAATTATTTCAAGATAATAAAAAGCATTAATATAGTGAACTTTTGTTAATACTAAAACCTTAAGCCACAGTTGGATATGTTGACACAAATCTGCTGTCTGTGAGAACAAACCGAGATACCTGCCTTAATGTTAGCTGTAATCCACAAAATATTAAGTAATCCCACAAATTTACTGAGTGAGACTTATGGCTTGTTCAGAGTTAATAATTTAAATAAACAATTATTTCTACAGAAACAGATTTATTCCAACAATTCATAGACTAAATCAACTTTCTCGATTGTTCACAACTGAAAGATATTAAATCAAAATACTGGACTTATTTAAATATTAAAGGTATATTCAGGAATGTAGCTTGAGGAGAAAAATGGCGCTTCCTTCTGAAAAAACATACAGCAAACAAAAACTTCATGTAATTTGAGCCATGGCCAAAAGGAGATGCTTTTCTTTTAAAAAATGTAAAGTCAATTTGCTAATTATTACAATTTATAAATCATCATATATACTTCTATGTTTACATTTAGGCCTGTACATAAATCATCTTTGTTTCGTTTGTTGTTTTAGTTTTAAGGAGAAAACCATTTCAGTCATTATCGCCTTCATAAATCACCTTAAATTTGTATATACACAATATTTAAAATTTGATATATTACAGATTTCTTTAAAAAAAATTTTTTTTACTACATGTTTCATTACTCTAAAACTATCTCAATAAGTTAGTTCTAAAAAATAATTAATGTATTTTAATGTAACATTAAATAAACACTGATGTTTACAGATGAGTTTCCTTGTGGGACAGACAGAACAAAATGTGTTATGACTGGACAATGTTTGCCAAAGCAATATTGGTGCGACTTCTTTGTTGACTGCCCAGATGCATCTGATGAAAACAACTGTAGTAAGACTTATAAAACCAAATCTATAATATAAATATCACATATTCATAAACCAGTTATAATTTATTTTAATTGTTTGAATGTATAAAAGAGCTAATAATTTTTTTTTTTTTAATTTCTTCTTCCAATTTTTACTAGATAAATAAGTAGAACTAGTCATTTCTAGTTACGAATTGTATATAGTTTTAACATACAATTTAAAATAATGTCAAGATTTGAGTTTCATGTTGGCATTATAAAGTTGAACCTGTTGATTTACTTCATGTTTCAGTTTTCTTCGATTTCTATTACTGGCATTTTCTAAATTACAAATAAAGTATGCGTTTTAAAATGTATCTACAGTTATGTCGTTAATTTTTGCAAGATAAAAAATACAGAACCAACATTAACATTAAGTTATATAATCTGTTTAGTTTTACGAAATGTAAACAATCAATCACAACACAACTTGAATCCCCACAAGTAAATTAAACACTATATAAGTTTACATAAATATAATTTAAAACAGCTCTTATAAATTAACAAACAAATCAACGAAATAAACCATATTTGAGAATTTATAATTGGTGTTTCAAATTATTTACTCATAACAGGCATGTTATTTAAATTATAAAATTAAGATAACTTAAAAATAATTTAAAACAGCTGTTTTAAATTTTCAAACAAAATAAATTATATTAGAAAATTTATAACAGCTGTTACATTTTTAAAATTTTTTTTGTGTGTGAAACATGTTGTTTAGCCATAAATGGCATGGTAATTAAATGATAAATTTATTACAAAATAGGTGTTTCTACGGAAAGTTAATAATTTTCACCAAATATCCAGGAAACACTGTTTAATTTGACACCTCAATCATGAAAATCCATCCTATAGTAAAGAAATACATGAGTGGTACAGAAATCCCTTAGCAAATGAAAAGATAAACCTCAGTTGTTAAGATATTCACACTTATTTACCGGTATAAAATATAAACTTATGCTTGTCAATTTACCTGGTCTATCTCCTCATGTGCTATTGAGGGGAAACCCATACTTGCTAATATCAAACTATACAAAATGATGTATTATAAGCAGAGATTTTGCACGACTAGAACGATAACATTCTATAGTTACAAATTCATTTATGTATAAATAAACCGTTAAAAGGTATAACATTCTTAGGAGGAAATTATACAAAATGTACACTTTTATCCATTCACACAATCCGTGTTAACTACAAAAACAATCATTTATAATTTTTCCACTTTTTCCTATAAGTGGTTTTCATCTTTCTTAGCTAAAAACCAATAAAAAATTAATACCACTTCTATTCTGTCTTCTGAATGCCTTATGAAGAGTCTACAAACTGTTTCATTCATCTAGAGTATTATTATTGTTCTTCGTTCCTCCATCTGAATTTCATAAAATCACTACAGTTACTACAGTGGACAAAATATGTTGCTATTCTAGAGTTGTCACTTCTGTGGTTAAATACCCAAAACATTCAAATTTACAACGAACTTATACAACCAATCAAAATTGATGAATGAAAGACAAAAATTGTAAGTGATAACACATTTACTAATAAAGTAGGCTACATACATATATATATATTAAAAATTACTCACAGTGAGTATAATCAAAATTAAATTTCCCAAGTGCCAGAACTCCCATGAGGATAAATTTATAATAGACATTTACTAAAAATATTGTTTACAGTTAACTTATACAAAATGCTACTATTTTCTATCTATTTTCAAATTCATTTTTGCTTCTACCTTAACTTCAGTAAAGTTCAGACCTACATACTCTTGTAAAACATCCTCAGAGGCTCACTTTAATGAATATTGTCTGGGATATCCTGAAGGATTCTAACTGGATCTACACCTTTTTTCATGTAGTATTTTGAAGATTCTTTTTATTTTTTTAATCTTTCCTATCAAATCTCTTTTGACTAACTCTTTTTCTTTTCCAACCCAAAGGCTATTGGAGTGTTCAAAGACATTTTTTATATCTATTTCTTCATAAATAATAACAATAATTATTTCTTCTTATATATAATAAGATAATGTTGACCAAGAGGTTTTTCCCTTTAAACAACAACAAAAAAATTTTAAAACTAAAAATAAGCAGAATAAGCGTAATGATTATTTATATCAGCAACATTTCATTTTCCATTATTCCTCCCTCTTCCCTTAAGTGCAGTCTGCAATAAATCAAATAAACGGTGAAAAACATTACACAAACTTTCTCACTTACCCACACCTAAAACCAACTAAAAACTAACCAAAAAATATTCTTCACCAAAAATGTCAGTTCAAGGACTAGGTCACCATCTTTAGTTGTTACAAGAATCTTTACATACATGAACTTTAGGAGATAAAGTCTAAAATCTAAAACGAACAGTGGGCGCCATTTTAAAACATATTTAATTTTTGCCTGAGCCTGCTCTACTCGTGCCATAAACGCATACTCAGTGTATATCCCATTTGATTAAAATAGAACTTTTAATAACAATGTTCAAAATCTATTATTGTTTTTTTACTAATTATTCCTGAACCATAATAGTACTTGCAATTTTGGACATGGGTGTGACACATTAATCTTCACATTTCACTAAGATTTCAAAAATTAGTAGATCAAATTTTGCAAAATTACATTTTTTACACCAGCCCCATGGCTGATTTTGGGTTTTTTACTAATAACTCATAAATCAGTACTTTTGAATACCCTTGTTCGAACTTTGATCAAAATTGTAATTATGTATTTTTTTCCTACCTACAAATTTTGAGTTTTACCGAGATAATGTCAAAATATGCCCACGACCAAATTTTAATAAAATTGATCCACATGTTTAGGCTGTACACCACTTCACTAATAACAGACAAACATACGACAGAAAAACTTCATTCCAAAAACCACATTTTTGGAGTCATAACGGATATATCAGAAAAAACTCTGTTCTATTTTTTCAACCCAACGCCTAACTTTCTGTATACTACATATATGTAAAAACATAGTGATTTAGGATTTTATGTAGGGCCTATTTAAATGTTTAAAATTGTATCAATACAATATGTTTAAGTTTATATTTTAAGACTTATAACAAAATTATAATGAAAAATTGGTTCAAATGTTCTAACCCTCAGGGGTTATTGAATAAGGGCTTTGCAATTCTGAAGATACCTAGCTGGTGCTACATCTTTTTTCATGTAGTCTTCGGTTATATACCTATCCTTCCTCTTTCCTATCCAGTCTCTTTTAACCAATTCTTGTTCTTGTCCTAGCCCTGACTGAATATTTAAGGGCTAGTAGTCTTTACATTTTGAATCGTTCAAAATCCTGATATTTTAATTAGCAGTATACATTAAATTTCCTTCTGTGTACAAATATAATTTGTTAGTCATAATGGTTGTCACAATTTTGTTATGGAAATTATTTGTATTTTGTTGATTCAGATTTATATACCAAGATAAACGATGTCCCGTTTTATATTATTTGTCATTTCTTTATTTTTGTTATTTTTCTTTTCTTTTTATAAGGCGTAGAGGTTCGAGAGTTTTTTCACCTTTAAATAACAAAGAAAACAAACTATTATTTCTTCAAAAATCCTAAACTACTTTTTGTCGCATCAGTGCTGTCAACTTATGTTATGGTGACCAGCACAACTCCAAATACAACAATATTGTCGGAAATGACAAGATTATATGTGTACATGACAACATAAAATGTTCAGTTGGTTGGCAGAAGGAATTGAGGAGACATTATTTGGCTCACGGTTACTTAGCTTTAATGAGATTGCTTAATATGGTAGAGTTGTCTTGTTTCTTACAATTTAAATGTTCTATTTTTCCTGATGTAAGAAATGCTATGTAATATTTTTTTATGTTTAAAAATAGATTAATTTTCAGGTAGCTGTATTAACTCAAAATCCTTTATTATCTCCAAGAAAGTATTGCAATAGTAAAAAGCTATTGGTTATTCAGGTTCGTTCAAGGAAATATTTGGTAATGATTTTTCTAATGCAAGTAGTGCAGCAAAGATTAGGATTCAAGATTTAATTTTAAAACAGTGAGTTCAGGATTTGAGATAAATTCTAAAGGGAATGATAAAACTGTAGACGATATTTAACATCAAATTTCCACAAGCCTAAAAAAATCTTAACAAAAGTTATCACAAGAAAGTGGTGTAAAAAAAAACCCACTGTGACTGATAGTGAATGCAAGTACTGTTTCTTTTAACAAGTTGATGTAACATGATACATGTCTTATGCTTAACTATTTTTTTTATAAAATAACAAATTGTCAGAACAGATTTGTGATTTAGAAGTTCTCCAGATTTGTCTAAATCTGTGGGGCTTCATGAATAATATAGTTTATGAAATAAATTAAAAGCGAATATTAAAAGTGTTATTCAAGCTATTTACTGTATTATTTTACATCAGTTGTCTCTCAAAATGATTATTTGAGAATAAAAAGTATTGTAGAGCAGAGTTCTAATTCCACTGTAAATTAAATCTGTAAACTTTAAATAATAAATGTAATATTATCATTTATTTTTTGATATTGTTTTTTTTGGAATTTTAATTTCTTTATATCATTCATGAAAGTCAAAGTATTGTGTGTGAGTGGGTGTTGATCATTCTAGTTTTAACTTACTCATACTATTTTTAACATCCTTAGGAAGAGATCATATTACATTCAAATTATATACCAGAATTCTTCTAATTTTTTAGTACATTTAATTAAGAATATTTTTTTATAATATAGTCTGCATATTATCTAAAAATAAGCGTAATGTTTTAGTGTATTCTGTATTTAATTCTGTGATATTGTCTTAGTAGTATATTTACAGAAAAGAAAAAATGTAAATTCCTTTAATTTCTAAAATAGGAATAAAGACTACAATTATTTATTATATATATTTTATTTAAACTACCAGTATACACTTTCACTTTTTAGTATATTACTTTTAAATTAGTGTTACAATATTGTAACAGTTTACTACAATATTTCTTACTACAGTATATACCTCCATTATCCTCGAATGAGCATAACTTCCTTCATTTTGTTGTTCTATTCACTTCTGTCCTCAACCACTCTTCCTAGATTTGTATTCCCATCTTTTGCCAGGGTGTTGTTTCATATTATATTTGCATTCCAATCTCTCTAGCGTTATATTGAATTTCAAACTAAATGTTCTTGTCAAATATGACAGGCCTGATCGAGTGCTATGCTGAAAACTTACGTTGTGACAATGGTCAATGTGTCCATTCATCTATGCAATGCTTTAACTCTGGAGACTCCCGTGAAGGTTGTGCTGATAGATCTCATTTGTCAAACTGCAGTAAGTCGGCAACTATCACCTTATTTAGATTATCCCTGTTTTTTTTTGTTTTTTTACTTAAAATCTTTTAAGCATGAAAATTATTACACGAACTTTGTTCACTAGAACTGGTGCAATATGATAGTTAGTAGGTCTTAATACAATGAATAGTATATAATGGAATTATAATTATTATCACAAAACAATCTTAATTAACTGTCCATGTGTGTTTTAGATTAAAATTTCAATAAAATTTAAACAGTCATTTTCAAAAGTAAATCCACCTTTGTATTATGTCTAACAAAAATTATAGTTTATTAACAACATAACCATGTTATGGCTATTAACACTTTTGGGCCTGGCCTACACCTTGGTGTACACCTGGTGTACACCTTGCCTAGATTTCTGAACATTTTTTAGATTTTTAGACAATATTTTAACGTAAAATAGTGCAATTGAAATAAAAGTTTTAAATATTATTTTATAGATCAAATCGTGTACTTTCCAAATAAACTTTGACTGAGTTGTTACACTTTGAATAATGCATTAAATTGTTATCAAAAACAAAACTGCAGTCGTTGAATAAACATGGCTGAATTTATTTATTATAGCACTATTTCACTGTTTATAAGTAGAATCATATTACAAACACATAAATTTAATAAAAAGCAATTATAAATTTTAACAATATACAATTTATACAAAACATGTATATATAGACTGTGTCTCAATGAGTAAACAAAGTTATATCATTGTTTTAAAACATGGGTCTGATTGCAATACTACAACTCATAAAATATCTGCTATAAGGCGCTACAAATGATTTTTATTCAGATATACATTTGTTACAATAACCTAATAACGAATATATTATGTCTGTAGAAATTTTATACAGAATTAAATAGCACAATCCTATTTATGCTCGGGCTTTGGTCGCTTGATTCATGTGGTCTATACTCGGACAGGCTTGAAATTGTTAAATTTGTTGTATCATAACAATTTTGGAGATACTAAAAATTTAGAATAATTGCAACAATGGATATATATATATATTTGCTTCCAACCATTAGATAGATTATTTAAAAAAATGTGTTTCTTAATGTACTATAAATTTGTACTCAATAAATATGTTTCATACTATTTAACTTAAAACACAAACTGACCAATAGAAGAGTTTACTTTTTCTAATTTTTTTAATTTTTTCTTTAACTAATATTTATGCCTAGAAATCAATACTCTAAGTTTAGTAACTTTTTTATACATCCCTTAAAACTGCATTTCTCGTAGTATTAAAAAAGATCAAAATTTCATTTTAATCTTAAAAGTATGTATATTAAATTTCCAATAATATTATAATTCATTAATATTTATTGTTATAAAAATAAGGTATTTAAAATTTTTTTCCAGAGGATTGGTATTGTAAAGATGATCAGTTTAAGTGTGCAATGGGTCCCTGCTTGAATCCATCCCTCGTCTGTGATGGGGTCATACATTGTCCTGGCTCATGGGATGATGAAGAAGGCTGCCGTAAGTATGTTGTCACTTTGATTAACAATATGTTACCAGTTTATCTATTTCTTATAATAAAAATTACAGAAAAAAGTAAAGAAAGTAAGTGAAAATAAGAAACATAAATGTCACAAGTTGTGTACGATTTCATCAGACAGTGGAACATATATAGAAAACAGTATATAAGGAAAAACAATTTAGATGTATCTTTCTAGATGTACGAAGCTGTGATAATTTTTGTTTAACATAATTTTATGTATATTATTATTACATTCAATCATATCTTTACACAACCTTTTTTCTTGTCTTTAATAAAGACAAGATCAAAAAGACAGAAGTTTATTTATATTTTCTATCTATTTGTGGTTTTATTTATTATGCATGTACGTACATCTTTTGGTGAAAACATATATAATGCGTTTGTGAGGTGGGAGGGGGGCATGTGCGTATTTGAATCTTACAAAATATTTTGTTCTAACAAGAACAATCTGTTTATATTGTTATGCATAATGAGTAACAGAACACACAATATGAACAAAAGAATTAGATACTAAAAGTATTTTTATTCAAACCACCAGATCATTAAAAAGTTTCTTTTATTTCTCTGCGTGTACTTCAGAACCCAATATCTTGTACTTTCAATGGTTCCATTTGTCTTACTTCATCTTAGGATCTTACCTCCAATTAAGTCAGGGAAAGTCTCTTTTTATTGTTTATCCCTATCTAGACCTCTCCAGACAAATTGTGCACTAGTCAGAGGTTAATAAATTCATTCCGTTGAGATGTCCAAAGAGACAATAAATTGTTTCCAATAGACAATCAAACCTTTGCAACAGATATATATCTTGGAACCATCTTATTGCTTTGAATTGTTCAATAATTGAATCATAAGATTTATTTTCAATTTATTTCATTAAAAACTATCTGATATGGAGATGTTTTAGGTTACTTATTATTGCTTGTAACTTCTTGTTGGTTATTGCTTGCTCTTGTTTGTTTTTGGATAATTTGAATAATTATTGTTCCCCTCTTTACCAAGTCATCTGCAACCTCATTCCTCTGCAATCCGACGTTAGTAGGAAAACGCTGTACTGCAGTATTATCTACATTTTGTTTTTTATAATGTTGTAATTCTGTCTTGTATATTATATTACTACGCTTTTTGGACTATTGTTATTGGTTATTGCTTGCAGTGAGGACTTAGAATGGACTAGGACAATCAAATTTGTGTTCAGCAATGGTCTTACAATTAACTGTTGAAGTGCTTCATTTATGAATAGCATTTCTGCTTCAAAAAACTATCAATTGTTTTTTATAAAGTAACAATTTGTTAGCAAAGTAGAAGTGGCTACATGTACTCTCACTCCCGTTTGTTCTTTCATTCTAGATCCATCAATATTATCCCTACTCAAAACTTTGGGAGATAACACTGATTCAAGGTATATAAAGCAATTTGAGATATTTTTTCTGGCATAATCAGACCTTCTTGTTCACTGGTTCAAGCAGATCCAAGTAAATATTAAAATTTATGAAGTCCAATAGGTCCAATAGGTTGAATGGTTCTTCTGCTTTTACTGGGTTTTTTTTTATTGGTGGAGATAAATAATAGCTTTAAAATGGTCCCAATGTAACTTGTTTACTTATTAGTGACTTAACCTAAAGAATTTTTACATCATATCATACCAGTTGTAGTAAGCTATGTTAAAATATGTTTTAAAACTCAAACCGAATGATTAAGTCATATACAAAAAGAATACTATATGTGTAGGGTAAAAAAATTTCTTCTGTTGAGTATTTTCCAACTAAATGATATGTTATGTCAATGGAATTGTAAATTGGCACAAATGTAAGGTTTAGCATACAAAAAATCCAGCATTTTACAAATTGAATTGAAGAAGGTTAGCGCCAAAGGTGAATGTTGGGCACACTGCACAAAGTTCAGGATGAATGTCTATTGACCTTCCCCACAGAAAATGTGTAACAGCTATATAAGGTAACAGAACATGTACTTTGCAATTGGCAGGATTTTCAATGGTAGGAGCCATTTTGAACAACATTGCAAATGTATGAGAACACGCTGAATGACCTTCTCAGTAGCACTGTCTGACAAAGATCACACCACTACACTACTCCTCCACACACCAGACAGTGATAGAACTTACTTTCCAAAGATGATACTTAAAACAAATTTAGAAACACATATTCGAATTTTTCTTACATACTATTTAATATCTCTAATGTGTGATGAAGTTCTAAAATTTAATTGAAACAGAGTTGTGTTTTATAGTTCTGTTTATTTTTCATTAAATTTTTTTTCATGTATCTCTAGCCTTTTGGAAATTTATGGCAACAGAAGTTAGTACAGCCCAGTGACTTATTCTATAAATTCAGTATATCTCTTACTTTTACTAAATGTGATTTTTTGTCCTAACTGTAACAAATCATTTTAATATTTTCAGCATTTACGTGTTCTTCGACAGCACCCCAGTGTGAATGTAAAGATGTTCACATTAACTGCACCGGTCGGAGAATAACTACTGTTCCTTTCGATGCAGAGAAGGCTATCACTTGGTTGTATGTACATATCTCAAAATATTTAATGTATACTGTATACAGTTTTTCCAAAAAGTGACATTATTTAATTTTACACATTTAAAACACTTTTAAATTTATATGCTTGTATTAATATCCTGTATTTTTTTAGCCATCTTGGAAGTAATTATCTCAACTCCACATTGACAAGTGAAACCTTTGTACCCCTGGATCGCTTGCTATATTTGTAAGTAGTATTGCACAATTAATTATAATGTATATATTTATAATAAACCTAAATCATTTTAATCTTCTTCTTCTGCTGTCATTGAGTTCTTTTTTACTTTTAAATTGAGTGAACAAATAATCTACAACATAGTTTATTCAGATTTCACTCTCTGAGATTTATAACTGTAGTATAGGAAAATTACAAATAAGAGAGGTGTTTTCAGTATTTTAGAGTATAAAATAAATAACACATTAGCAACAATTTTTATGTCCAATCCTAAAGCTATAAGAGCTTTTAACATATGGACAACCATTTTTATAATGTTCATGTATTTCAAATGAAAAAATTAATATTGTTTAGACATTTCAAAAAATTATGAAATTTCTTTATTTTGTGAAATTGCATAATTTCTAAATACCTTTTGTTCTTTAGAATGATATATTATTTATTACATTCAAATTAAAAAATACGTATATAGCTCTCCTCTCCCTCCACATTGATCAGATCTGTTTCCCCACCTATCTAGAAAATGGGAGGGGTGACATGCCCCTTAATAAAACTACTCTAATAAAAATTGCATTAAAAATTTTAAAAGGAAAGCAAAGGAACAAACATATATATATATATATATATATATATATATATATAAGGAAAATACAAGTAGAAATTCTCTAATTTAACTAATATTAAAACAACTGTCATAAGTATATGAGAAAATTATAAAAAGTTAAAATAATTCCTAATGTGTGATTTTACTTGGTTGTAACAAATAAAGTTTGGAATTGGCCCCTTATCAGAATTCAACAACAAATGATTTTCAGCTTTAACAATGAAATTACTTTCGTAACTATCAAGTTGTTGTTTCTAATTTCCTTAATAATTAAACTAACATTATTCATTCCTACATTATAAAGTGTAGAAAGAAGATGTTCATCAACGCTAAATTTTCAGACCTATCAAATTTATTATACAAAAAAAACTCTTTAAACCTTGTTACATCCTTTCTCCTAGTTTGACCAGGTTGAAACTTTTCGCATGAATACACTTAATGTTATAAATTCCAGATTTCTCCAACATTGGATTTTTTTTATCTTTGGGATTACCTAACAATTGTCCTAAATTATTTTGATTTTTAAATGGAATTTAATATTTAAGTAAGTCTGTCTAAAATAATGTGCCTATATGTGTGGTAATTTAAAAGATAGGGGTGAAACCATTGTTTCATACATTGAAATATTGATAAATCATTGCTTAAGATTAATAACAAAACATTGACTTTCTCTTTTACTTTATTTCTCTATTATTTCATTTGTACTTAGAGATGTAACATTGATAATTATGTAATGTAGTATAAGATTTCAGTGGCATGTTTAGCGACTCATTTTATGAAAATAATATATTTCCAAATTCCTGATGTCAACTAAATGGTATGTAAATTTCATAAGTTAAAGAAATATAGTGTATTGGTATTAAATTTAAACTTGGAATCTAAATGGATCAAATGTATAAGAGTAACTGGAGAAAATCAGGTTGAAGTTGAGAAAGCCTTGAGGAAACTGCTGTGTATCATCGAGGAAGCATTCAGGTTAAAGTATGTTCCTAATATGTGGAAGGTAGCAGAAGTCATCATGCTACCTGAACTGGGTAAACCACTACATGGAATAACCTAATACCGACCAATCTCATTACTACCTATACTGTCCAAACTATTTGAGAAACTCTTTCTGAGCAGACTAAGGGTTATCATAGAGGACAGGGAGCTCATACCGGCACATCAGTTCGACTACCTGGCAAGACACTCTATTGAACAAGTTCACAGAGTTGTGGAATAATATAAGAAGCCTTGGAGAAGAAAAAAAATTGATCAGGCGTTTTTTCTTGACGTGGAGCAAACATTTCATGGAGTCTGGCACCATGGGCTGGAACATAAAAGAAAACGGGACCTACCAGAGCAATTTTACAGGATTATGAAATCATGCCTTCATGAGAGACATTTTTGGGTTAGATACGAATATGACTACTTACAAATTAAAACCATCAATACTGGAGTACCCCAGGGAAGTGTCTTTGGGCCTGTATTGTACCTCCTGTATACTATAGAAATTCCAGTTAACAAAATTACCACGTGGCGACCTTTACGGATGACACGTCAATATTAACAGTGGGTGACAAAATTTTGGAGGCCACAAATAAACTACAGAATGCTGCTAACGGAATAAGTCGGTCGAAGAATAAATGGAGATTGAAGCTCAATGAAGCAAAATCTACACACATTAGTTTTACAAATAGAAGGTATGAACCAGCACCAATAACATTAAATGAAAGACAAATAAAATATTCAAACACTGCACAGTATCTTGGGATGACTCTTGATGCAAAACTCCATTGGAAAGAGCATGTGAAGAAGAAAAAAGAGGAGCTGAAACTCAAATTCCATAAAATGTATTGGGTTAAAGATAATAAAACACAATTTTTATTTTGTACTATCCACTTTTTATTAGTCTAGCCGACCAATGGTTTCGCCTGCTAAGGCATTGACGAGGCTATTTGTGGTACAACATAGTACAAAATAAAAATTGTGTTTTATTATCTTTAAACATGGAATTCCACCAAGAACCATCGGTCTCAACAGTAATGAAAATGTATTGGGTTATTGGAAGGTATTCCGAATTGTCAATAAGCAACAAACTACTGTTATACAAGCAAGTTTTCCAACCAATATGGACTTATGGCACACCACTCTGGGGCTGTACCAAAAAAAAGCAACAGTAGCATAATACAGGTTTTTCAGAATAAAGTTATGAGAACGATTGTTGATGCTCCCTGGTATGTCAGGAAGGACTACCTTCATAAAGACATGGGCATAGAGCCAGTAGCTGAGAACATCAAGAAGCTCTCTACCAAGCATCATCACTGGCTTGAGCAGCACAGGAACACGGAGATTGTCTAAATGATGTACCACAATGACAACCTCACAACAATAAGCCAGTGGACCTCTCCAGCAAATAAATCAAATTGTAAACAGCCGTCGAGCGACCACACATATGAAAGAAGAATTGCTAGGTGGGGCACACCTCAGTTGTAATAATAATATTTTGAACTTAAAAGAAAATTTGTAACAAAAGCAAATTCATGAATACTATAGAAAAGTACAAGATTTTTGCCTTCAAGAACACCAAAATTGAATTCTTAAATGAGTAATTACAGTTCCAATCTAACATACTACTATATAGTTCAACAATAAGTAGCTAAGATAATGCAAGCCTACATTGGACTAAACTCAGTCAGTAATCAGTCGACCACTAGACTAGGTGAATCATAATGTTTAATATGTTACACATGGTGGCGTAAAAAGAATGGTCACTTTTGAAATAAATAAAACTTCTAAGATTGTTAACATTTTTTTTTTTAATTCATATACCGGTACATGAATTCTGTATTTTACCCAATCTCAAATAACAACATTTTTTAAATTTTTTTATTTACATAATATATGGATTCTGTAGTTCACCCAATCTCAAATATTTACCGAAATAAAACCGTTCATATATGGAAAATCAAGCGCAAAATGGGTGGTCGGATTTGAAGTGTGTAGTAGTGGAGGGGTAAAGGGGTGGAAATGAGTAAGCTTAGTGGCCATTGCCAGAGTCAGTGACAGTATATGGAAAGACAACCAAATAAAATATAAGTATATAACCTCCTAACCTAACCTAACCTAACCTAAACTCAATATAGGTCTACATCCTTCTTCTGTAGCTCCATGTCGAATGTGATGCCTCACATCCATAAAAATACTTTATATAAAAATCTTATTTTATAAACCTATAAAGTCCTGCAAATCAATTTTTGATTTAAAATAGTTCTGAATACTTATTTGTTAAATTTAACATTATGGGTTTACCTTTTTTTAGAGACCTTAGCAACAATAGTATTTCTGTTCTACCTCCGTTGATGTTTCGCACATTATGGCGTCTATCTGTGTTGGATCTACATGACAATCTGATTACTTGTCTTGGAAATGGTTCCTTCAATGGACTGGCTAGTTTAAAAGGACTGTGAGTATAGCCAGGGAAGTACAGTACATTTACAATACATTGTTCTTTACATTTAACAATTACATTCTTGTAGGTATATTTTAATTTGACTTGAAAATATTTTTAAAATACAAATAGGTACTATTAAATATAAGTATTACTTCATTAGTATACTGTAAACTGCAAAGGTTTCTTTTCCTGTAAATATTTGATAAAATTATTAAAAAAACAAATTGTGATTATGTAGTGTATGTTATACAATAATCTTCTGGTATGTACTTGCATCTTTTATTGTTCTAAGTAATGAAGTTCCAATTACTGTACAAGGTAAATTGTTAGAAATGAAATTAAATTTAATAGAATTTTGATAGTTTTAAAGTTTTTAACTTGTAAACTTATCATATCAGACATTACAGAACAATGAATTATCAAAGTCAATGGAAAGGAATGTTTAGAACTTTCGATTTTCTCTCATCTTATATGTTTAAAAACTTTCATAGGCTACCTATGGTGGTTGTCCAAATAAAGACTAAAATATTGTCAGTTGTGGAAGGGGAGGTCATGATGGAAAAGTTACTTAAACTCCACCCAACTATTAGGCCACAAGCTGCACTGAAAAATAATAATCTTTTTATATTATTAAACATTTTTCAGACATTTGCACAACAACAAGTTGCAGACATTGGAGCCATTAGCGTTCTACGGATTATCTTCTTTAAAAATGTTGTAAGTACTTGTACTCAGGTTAGTTCACAAATTGCTTTACAAACTAAATTCAACAGTTACAAAAAAAAAGTATGGTAATTATGCGCCATAAATATTCCATTTTTGTGATATGAAAAATTTAATAATTTTAAAACTTATTAAAAATTAATAGTCCCCAAAACCCCATAGAGTAATTTAAAATTTTGATCAATAAGCAGTGACCAAATAATAATCTTAAGGCAAGCTCTGCAAATTTAGTTAATATTGTCTTAAAATCTAACCAAAATAATGAAAATTTACTTCACTCAATACTCAAACGTAAAAGGACCAAATGTTCAGCATACCCGTACCAAATTCACAATGTTTTATGTTAGACATTATTCACTTTTATGGCCTAACTAATAAAAAATTTAATAATTAAAATTTTCAGCATTTAACATAAAAATATTGTCATGTAACCAAAAAAGAATGTATGAAATAATATATTGAATAAATTTTGTAAAATCATAAAATGTGGAAAACAAAAAAATAAAATAAAAGACTCAACCCTTCTAACCCAATCTAAAATGTCAGATGTGTACAATTACAAATTATCTTCTTAGTTGTGTAATAAGAAATATTGTAAGCATACTACTATATTTTATTATAAACATAACTAAAATCCATTATTTGCTTATTCAGATACTACTCTGATGTAAAACTTAGAAAAAAAACTTTGCTTACAATCAACAATTTTTGGTTTCATCTTTTTCTTTGTCACTATGCTTGTGTTATGGACATTTTTATTTTTGCATCATCAGATACTTAAATAAGTTGCCATATTAATATATAAACATAAATACACTATAAACTCAAATATATATATATGTATATATACACTCCAATCGAAATATTTATTTACATAGCCTATTATATTATTTTCACCTGCTCATTTCAACAATTTAAACTACCGTACTTAATTTTTCCAAACTGAGACTCTGAATTAAACGTATTCCTATTATTAAACAGGTTGATTTAACATGTTCACTGCTATTCCTAAATATAATTAAAATAACATGCTCAGAAGCTAAAATCATATCTTAGCAATACACAACAGTATGATTTCGTACTAGCCTCTTGGGCTGTGAAAAGCGCCTGGTACGATTTCATACCAGCTGCACCGAACGTGTTAAATGAATTATGAGCATGTATGATTGTTTTTATAATTTTTCATATGCACATATTTTAATAAAACATCCTATTATAGAATAAAATGTTGAAGTATATGTAGCATTAAAAAATCAAAATAAAGGGAAATCAGAATTTCTTGTGGTGAGTTCATGTTATATTAAGGTATACAAAAACAAACATTGCCAAAAAATGTGAAACCAAAGCGATTTTAAATATAGTAATTTCACTTCAATATTTTATTACCTTAAAATAATTCTTATATTAATAAATTACCTTGTATGTTCCGTCTTGTGACTTCAGTTGATTTCTAAATTATGACATGTTTCAAAGTCGTAACTTCATCATTACATTTCCATTTAATTGTTCACAATGAAGACCTCGTTGTACATGTAAAATGTTTACAATAACACTTACACTAACATAAAAATTAATTAAAACTATAATGCCTTTCACTAGATGTACGTCCTGGCATGTCCGGCGAAGTATTGTTGGTATAAGTGATGAATCTTACTAATGTTTATCTCTCTTAACTTTCCCGATAAGTGTGATTGAGGGCTGTATAATATAGATGATGGAACTGGAATGAAATCTTATAGTTCAAAATATCATCTGGTTTATTTTCGAATGCACTGTAAATTTCAAACTCTTTTTCTCCTGCCCTTAGTACACAAATGTATGGCCTATACACTAGAGTGGAAGTCGTCCGGTCTATGGTTATATTCTGTAAGGTGGTGCGCATAATTGTACTTGATAATATTGGATTTATTACTGGGAAGATGTTCTTTATATCAGTCTTTAAACGTTATCCCGGTTTGACCTATATAATATTATATAGATTTGCAATTTGTACAATTTATTTTGTATACTCTGGATTTTTTTCCATATGGGTATCAGTTCTACGCTAAAGAAAAGAATATATATTATTGTTTGCACGGAATGAAAGAGAGGTAATGTGTTTCATGAATATGTTCTTTAAGACGTTGGGCAAGAGATTGGTGTATTCTGAGAAAATGTATTTATTAATACTAGTTGTGTTTATTTCAGTGAGTTTTCTATTTAATTTCTTATAGTGGTTCTTGGTCAGCTTGTCTATTAATGTGTTACTGTAAATGTTGGCTTTGGTTATGTGTTTGATGATGTTGATTTCACTATGGTAGTCTTTCTTGTTCATTGGGACAGTGGTAAGTCTATGTATGAAGCAATGGAAGCCTGCCATTTTTTGGGAGTAGGGATGATGTGATTGAGCGTGTATGGTGATGTCCATTGTGGTGGGCTTGCGGATATTTTATATTCGAATTTATCTATGCCTTTTATAATGGTTAAGTTGAGAAAATTGAGTTGTTTGTTATTCTCAGTTTCTAGTGGGAATTGAATTTTTGGATTGTACACCGACAGTACCTCGACCGACAGATACACCTAGTAAAACACATTATTGTTTTAAATAATTTTTGTATTAGTGTAAGTGTTATTGTAAGTATTTAACCAGTGCTTACCCGGCCCAGTATTTATCTGAACCTGTCCAATGCTTGACACCGTGTCAATGTACAACGAGCTCTTCCATGTGTACAATTAAACGGATATCTAATGATGGAGTTACGACTCTGTAATATATTTCATAATGTAGAAATCAACTGAAGTTACAAGACTGACCATACAAGGTAATTTATTATTATAAGATTTAATTGTGACTTGATACCACAAAATGCATCTCAAATTAAAATAATTACTGAGAGAATTATAAAATAATGTTATATATATATATATATATATATATATATATTTTTTTTTTTTTTTTTTTTTTTAATAGTTTAATAACTTTTTCTTCAAGAGTGTGTCTTTTTACAGGGACTTACATGGGCAGAGGATTTCACATATTTACCCAAAAGCTTTCATTGGTCTACGAAGTCTTAATGGCTTGTAAGTATAAAATGTATTTTCAAAGATATTATTGTTTTCAGTTCCTAATTGTTAGGAACTTTCTGGGGTTGGTGTGATTTCATTTTTTCCACTTTTTCAGGGATTTAAAGGAGAATAAGATATCTTATTTGGCACAAGGTTCAATGAGAGGATTATCTCATCTTCTGTTCTTGTGAGTATGTATGAGCTGATTTTTCTATTATTTTATTATATTAAGATATAATTGTAATAAATATCACCTACCCAACATTTATTTCCCACCTACCCTCATCAAAAGTTTAGTTTTGGAATTGTAAATGTGGAAACCTTTGGCAGTCTTAAACCCATTAACACAATCATTGCTTACAAAATGAAGAATTACATATCTTAGCTGCTATTTTGCCATACAATGTATTTTGTTAAAATTGTGTACTTAATTTAGAAAATTTTCAAAACTTGGTCACTATTCATTGTATATTTTTTGTCTCTATAAGAAACAGGCGTACGTCAATGAGTACATAAGCAAATAGGCAACTTTAAATTAGCTGCAAATTAAAAGATTTAAAAATTGTTAAATCACCAAAACCACCATCCATAACATTTGACCCTATTTATCATAAAACATGAAACCATTTATCATAAAAAAAATGATATCTTCTCAACATTGTTTGCACAATATAGTTGTCCTTTTCATTTGGAAGAACAAACTCAACATCTTGTTTTTTATTCAAGAGGCTCAATTTGAGTCAACTTCATTTTTGGAAGGTGAGTTATTTTCATTTTGTATCAGAGGGCATGTGGAAGAGGTATATTTAGAAGGAGTTTATCAATCATGTTTCAGAGGACACTATACAAAGGACACTATTCTCTTCTCTTTTCACTGAGCACAAATTTCTTATTAATTAAGTGTGATCTTATTAAGAGTGTGTATAATCTATGAATAAAGTTTTTTGTATTCCATTTCAATGTTACGTAGTTCTAAGTATAGAATCCAAACTTCAGTGTTAGTAACATGTAATTTATACACTGTGTTACAAAATTATGAAAACAAAATTTAGTGGACTAATCTAGGTAACAAAATTTGTTTTTAAATAATTTATTTCTAAAAAAAAATGAATGACAGACTTAGTCGAATTGGTTGAATCTTCATTAGAAAGAGGAGTTTGGAAAATAAATAAATATAACAACTAAAAACTTAGTATATAATTTAATTTCAATACGAACATCCACTAAGTACTCGTTTAGAGTTACTGGTTTGTATCAGTGCTGAATATACATTACACAGTGGAAAGAGCACTAAATATGTGATATCTAAAAGAACCACCCACTAGAAGAGTTAAATCCTAGTAAGAAGAGGTATGTCATTTCCTTCAGGAATCATGTTAATTAACAACTCTTTTTATGTTCCATTAAATTGTGGTTATTTTAATATTAATACACTAAACACTTAGAAAAAGAAGATAGATAGGGAGGTGAGTGATCATATCCCACCAGAAGGTACCCTAAATAACAGATATAACTTATACCAGGAAAGTGCCTTTCTAAGTGACAATAGATGGAACGTGAATTAAAACCCATCTTCCAATGATAACAGCTAGGGGAAGCTTATTCCAAATATTCTCATTTTCTTAAGCCCCAAATCAGTCCAGTCATTCTAATTTTTTGTGTAGTCATAAGGTACTACTTAGTCACTATGATTATGTTTGCTCATTTAATATGATGACGCAGTTTTCCAATGATCATAACTATTGGTACAGGCAATCAGGAACATTTTATGAAGGAGGATGGAATCTCATCTAAGTCGGTGCACCTTTTATTTATTGAAATTCATACATCTTGATAAGAAACTATCATTCATACTGTTTTAGTTATATGGGTGTTAACTTTGACACTATACATTATGTAAATACATTTAAATTTTCAGTAAAAGTTATCCTATTATATAATATTTTACAGGGATTTGAGCGGAAATCAAATTCAACTTATTGAACCAAATGTCTTCAAGAGTACTCCTGTTTTAGATAAATTGTAAGTATAAAATTAATTTTGTCTTAAGCTAAATTTAGACTTTCGTATGTATGTAATATACTTTTTATTTGTTTATTTACAAAGAATCACAGATGAGTTCAGATTCTGCTGCCTTGCAAGACACACAGCTGTGTGTTTGCCTCCTCCAGATGAATTCAGTTCTTGTGAAGACCTTATGTCAAATATAGTACTACGTCTGTGTGTATGGCTACTGGCTGGAGTTGCTACTATTGGGAATGTACTGGTTATCATCTGGCGTACGCGTTATACTCATTGTAATCAGGTAATTTTTTGCTGTTATGTTTTTACCTTATTAAAATATTATTCATTATAGATAGTTTACAAATTATATTTAATTTTAATTATGGTACATGATTTAATATTATTATCTCCACATGAGATTTATTACCCACAAAATCTCAAAAAAAAAAATTTACTAACAGAGATTTTTATTTGATATTATTTTAATAATCTCCGTTCTCTGTTCAAATAAAACTTTATAATTGTGTAATGTCCTTTATATCTTTACTTTAAGCGATGCTGCAAAAATAGTGGCAAGTGCAGAAGAACTAATCCATCTGAGGAAGGCTAAAAAGTTTTACAACAAACAAACAAGTGGGCGTGAGATGGAGGCTATATATAATCCAAAACATGTATTGGCAATCGCATTTGACTATATGCAAAATGTTCCTTTAACTGTGCAAGACAAATTTTATCTTAGACAGTTGACCATCAATGTGTATTGTATTCATTCTAAAAGAAAATGGAACTGTGATTTTTGTTTATCATGAGTGTCAGGCCAGAAAGGTCTGGGTAAAGTCTGCTTTCTCAAATGAAGTCTTTACAAGGCAAAACAGAAACCACGCCTTGTAAAGATTTTTTCTTTCAATACTGATTGTGGAAGGTTTGAAAAAATAGAACGTATTGTCCAGTTTGAGGCCAGTCATATCTGCCGCTTGACTAGGACTTTTCAATTATCAAGCGAAGCCTTAGAAAACATAATAGACTCTACTTAGTGCATCAGCTGACTGAAATCATCACTACTAGCGGTCAATTGGGGAAGTTAACTGTAAGTGAGGTTATTAACGCTGATATAATGGATTTTAAGAACTGGTGGCAGGAGTTGTTTAAAAACATGCATATCTGAAGAAACAAGAGGAAAGAGAGTGCATAAGGAAGAAAAGGTATATTTTGGTACAGTTCCATCATGCACTTTACAAGTATACCAGTACCATAAAGGGAACTATCACTTCTAGAAACTATATTGATGGAATCGTGGTACATACCTACAATATATCTCATCTTGCTGTTCCAGATCCAAAATTCCCAACAAAACAACCCTATACAACTGGTAAAATACCTATCGAACAGCAAAAGCTCAATGATATAAGGGTACTTATATCATATATTCCACCGGAGTTCATGAACTTCTATAACGAGATAATAGAATGGGCCAACAGGAGACATCAGCGATGGGGAAAATGAACACAAAATTGGCATTTAGGAAGTTCACACATAATTAATTCAATTACATTGATTTTTCCCATTATTCTTCATTCTTTTGGTTTTTAAAACAAAAGTACTTGTAATTAAAGCTGTTTTGTACTATATTGTGAATCTTTATTGGGCTGTTTACTATTCCATGCAAATCGTTTTAATTCAAAGAGACAAAAATCCAAAACAAATGGGCATAGACATTTTTTCTTTTATTAGTTGTCATGAAATTCTAATGGCCTACGTGTCTATTAGAACATACTAGGTCCTATAGACCTACTATATTTGAGTTGGTTTGTGGTTGTACTTTCCACTACATGAAGTTTTTTTGTGTTTTCCAAAAATGTACCTGTAATAACTAAACACCTTTTTGCATGGGCCGATTCAATTATATTCATTACCCTAATTTATAAATTAAATATTTGCTTTACCAGTTTCTTTAAAATTATTTCTATCACAAGTATAATAAACTTCAGTATGCAATGTCAAATAACAATGTATCTTTTCAAGGTACATTCATTTTTAATCAAAAATCTCGCCCTTGGAGACTTACTAATGGGTTCTTACCTGCTACTAATAGCTCTGGTAGATCGTCACTATCGTGGAGTTTACTTCATCCATGACTCTGCATGGAGATCTAGTAGAATGTGTGCTCTTGCAGGCTTTCTTTCTACATTCTCTAGTGAGATTTCTGTTTTCACTTTAACTGGTAAGAGAAAGTTTTTAAAATATTTGTGTATTAAATATTATTTTATAATAACAATATATTATAAACGTTAATTAACTCGTACCATGTTCTATTTTCAGTAATAACATTGGATCGCTTTCTGGCAATAATTTTTCCTTTCCGTGTTCGACGATTAGAGATGGTTCATACTCGGCGTTTGATGGCCCTTGGATGGATGCTAGCAGCTGTTCTGTCTGCTCTACCGCTTTCACACATTCAATATTTCCAGTTAGTATTATTACTGGATATGGTAAAACTAAATTGTAATCCAAAATAATGTAGAACAAGAATTTAAGATGATTGTAAATTTTCAATTCACAATGACTACATAGTCTAATTTACTGTTAGGTTTATAATTGTTTTTAAAATTTTCAATTTTAAGGAAGCAGAAAAGTCCAAATTTAAACATACATTTACGTATTTTTAATGTATACATATTTTAATTTAATTGTTCGGTATTATAGGTACTTTGTTAGTTGTTTATTGCTTATTAATTAATTTGTATAATCATTTGAGATATAGGTTGCATTTTTTATTCATACTACTTTTTATGCTAAAAAATTGGTGTTTGTTTTACTAACTAGTTCAATTTCAGTGTTCAGTTATTTATTTTAAAGTGAGCCCCCTAAAAAATACATACTTTTTTCTGTAGTCGTAAATACATTTTATTTACATGTGGTTAAACAAATGGCGGAAAAAAGTACACAATGAGGAATAGAGTGGACGACCTTTTATATCAATAATGATGATTTGGTGTAGCTCTTAAACGAAAAGTTTTGTAAGAACAGACTGCTTACTTTCAATTTCTTTTGCAATTTCATCACTTTCTTGAGAAGAACTGTTCTGTACAAAATGTGTCCCATCAATACTTATCAGATGTTATACTCACACTGTATGTCAAAAATGTTAAAAACAAGCAACTTGTCAGCATCTTCAATATTTTTAACCCTGGAAATGCTTACTATATTTTTCTATGAGATGCAATGGCCTACCAAGTGATTTTGTAGCCTTTAAAAAATTATACTAAATATTTGGAGAGATATAAAAGTATGTTATTACATATCACTGTGTTCAGAAAAATATATAATATAACTTAAAGTACTTGTCTAGAACATTCAAACATTACATATTTTGTTTGGTTCGAAAAGTTATACAAATGAAATTTATGAAATAAATTTTGGGTACACAATATTTATAACAACCCACAAACATACACATCTGAATATACAAAATATATCAAATTTCATTTAGTTTTTGGAAATTAATTTAGAAATGTACAGTAATTTGAATTTAAGGGGGGGGGAAAGAAAAAAAAGAAGAAGAGAAATTATAAATGGTTTTATGTTGAGCTTTGCTGGGTGATTTATGTGAAAAGCATACTTCGTTAGAATAAAGTTCTAAAAGATAATTAAGACCATAGGCCTAAAGTTAAAATATCATATATTTTTATTCAAGAAAATATATACTAAATATGCATTATCATTTTCCAAAAAGACTTTTTCACTATAAAGGCTGTATGGAGTTATCCAGTGGAGACATTACAAACCTCAAATTGTTTTATATTATAACAGGCATGACTTTTTGGCAAGTAATGTATGAAGTATCTACCATAGTGGCAACATTTTGATAAGGGAAAAAGTATTTCTTGAATAAATCATTTAGCATTTCCAGTAGTTTTCAAATTTTTAGTCAAAGTCCATACAACACAATGACATACACAAACTATACAGTTATTCTAATCTATTATTATGTTATCCCAATCAATTATATGTAAATTCTATATTTTTTTTTTGGAAGCCACCTATCTAAGTACAAATAGGATATCAAATGACATATTGTGTTCTATACTTTCAATCTGTGAAATTACAGACGATATAACCAACAGTTATTATATATTATTATAATACAAGCGTAAATAGAGATTGATTATTAGTGACCGATGGTACCACAGAAAAACCAGCATTGATCATAAAATGACCAATCAGCAGTTGTAGGATTAAGCCATATCATCACTGATGACAAGATGTGGGTGTCTCACATTATACCCTAATCTAAACAACAATTTATGGAGTGGAGGCACACCAGATTTCTGAAAAACAAAATTTCATGCAAACATTTTATAACCAGAAGATCATGTACACTGTTTTATGAAACAGTAAGAAAGTTTTTCTTGTTGAGATATAACTATTTCTTACCATGTAGTACAACAATAAATGCAGCATCATTAAAAAAATGTATTGTATAATCCAGAACAAAAGGTGGGGATTGTTTATTAGCAGTGTGTGTTTTTTCACTATAAAATGCACAGCCATGAACTATTACAAACCTGATAAGCTCATCTCATCATTTGGTTCATCTCAAACCAGTGACTTATATCTTTGGCTTATTCCTAGATTTAAAGTATTTCCTTGCCAGTCAATGCTATGATGAAGCAGTGCATGTTTCACCGACAGCATCATTCTATGAAGAGGGTATCAGAAATTGGTTCCATGCTATCACAAATATCTTCATATTAATGGAAATTATGTTGAAAGTAAGTTATTTAAGGTTTGGTCTTCATTTTAATAATAAAATTGTTTAAAATAAATTGTAATTTTTTTTAACAGTCTAACAGTTCTTACTTTCCAAAATGCCTTGTATAATAGTTGAATATATTTCTTTTGCCTTCGTTCAAAATTATTCTTAAGTATTCTCTGTTTATACATAAAGATTAAAAGACATAGTACAACATTGGATGTCATAGCTTTTGGTATAAATTGTCAACAAAAACTGTATTTTTTCCATTTAGAACTTCATCTATGAATATTCCACACCATATGTATTTATAGTATTCAATTAACTTAAATAATTTCAATAATTTCTCAAGAAAATTAGAGAGACTAAAATAACTTTCCATCAAACTTATTTTGTTCCAGCAACTTCTACGGAAGGTCAGGAGTATGCTTAGCTTTGCACATCACGCCGGATAAGCCTAACGGTTGGGAATACTCTGTCTTTGTATTTCTCTTTCTCAATTTGTTGTCATTCAGTGTGATCGCTGTTGGCTATCTCTGGATGTTCATAGCTGCTCGTACTACTCAGATGGCTGTTACAAGAGAGAGACGGAACACAGAGTCAGCAATGGCATGGAGAATGTCTCTTTTAGTAGCAACTGATGCCGCCTGCTGGGTGCCAATTATTATACTTGGATTGGCATCACTTGCAGGCTTCACTGTTCCACCTCAGGTTAAATAAGGTTTAACTCTATTATTGTACCATATTAACATGTTAGCTACCTAGTGGCGCTGAATATGAGCCGGTCGATCCATTACCACAGTCCAGCTTTAAAAATACGGCCTTTGCCCACAGAACGAGAGTAATTGGTGTGACCTTCACCATAGACCACGAGAATGATGTTGTTGAAATGAGTTATTAGACTATATAATAACATTATGTGTATGTATGTAGTATGCTTAGTGGTTTTTTGTTTACTGTTTTGACTATTTTATTAGTTGGCACACATATGAGCCAGTCGGTCTATAGCACCGAAATCTTACCATAGACCGAGCGTCCCACATATACGCCGATTTAAAAACTAGTCAATACAGTAAAAAAACACTAATCATACTATGTACATATATATATATATATATATATATATATATATATATATATATTTGCTAAATTACTCTAAATTCTAAGGTAAATTTTAATGAATAAACACTTTTATCAACAACAATTATTATTTGACAATATGTCATGAGTTATAAAATAAACATTTTGTTCACTGGAATGTCCAATACTGAATAACTCACACAAAAATGTCTCTTGAATAATAACTTTTTATTTTATTGGTAGTTTCAGCTTACTTATTATGCCATTCGTTGAAATAAGTTGGCATGTAAAGGCTAAACGTTTTTCCATTTGAGTCTTTGAAAACAGAGCATGTGTAAAAAGATTGCTTCCTGTTATTATGTCTTTATCTGCAGACATGGCACTTTAGTCGCTTTTCCAGCTTCAATGGAGCATAATCAGACTGTGAAGAACGGCCTGCATGAGGAATCCGTGAGATGGGTTCTAACTGAATATATTGTTTTATTATAATATCCCTGTATTTCAGATAGGTTATCTTGTTATTAAGCCTTGAAAAAAGATCTATTCCACACTGAGACGTCTAGCAAATGAAAAAACATTTTAACAATTGTAATGATTTTCTGGGTGTCGAATAATAGGAAATCATTTGAAAACTATGATCTATCCCACTCACTCCTTTGTTATAGCGGACAACCATACTGGGCTTCTGTTTGAGTTCCCCTTTGTTAGTTGCTACTTCATCCAACTCAGGGCCATTAGAAGTTGAAATGGTTAAAACATTACGTTTATCTTGCCATTTCATCACTGTAGCATCTTTCTTTTGACGACTGACGAACTGCCTTTTTTCAACTTTTTGTTAACTACATCCGGCAGATTGCCAGATCTATTTGATTGGAGGGTACCATACATGTTAGTTTGGTTGTCCTTGAGCCACTAAGAGAGTGCAAAATTATTGTAAAATTGTCTAAAAAAAGTATGTGGGCTTTCCCAATGTAGTCCTGCATTACCTTTATGAATACCTCAAAGGTATGGCTTTTTAATTGTTTATCAATGTCCCTTTTCCATGATAAAGGATTATGTTTCATATGTATCCATCTGATGTAGTTCATATAACTTTATCCTATATTCGTGTGCTTTATTTTTTATATATTGCAGAAAGGATAGTCTACCTTCCCTCCAAATATGACAATAGCTTCATCCAATGAAAGTGATTTACCAGGGCTATAAACTTTACTACAGTTTGTCAAGATATGATTGAGTATGTTTTCAATTTTATGCATCCTATGGTTTGTGGAGTCTGTATCTGTGTTATAGAAACATAAACATCTTAAAAAAGATTCAAATCGATTGCGGGACATGGTCTGCCCAAAAATAGGAAGCTCATATAAGCCGTCTTTTGCCCAATAGTGTTTTATTGACGATGAGTGTACATTGCCCATCAACATGCACAAACCTAAAAACTTTTTAAGTTCCTCAATAGACAAAACTACCGAATGATTAAGGAAAGCATATTTCGGAAGAGATGTTCCTCGAAGGTGTTGCTTTCTTTTTTGTCAATGAGACAATTTTTGTTAAGAGGGTGTTATAAAAAATGGAACCAAAAACTTCAAGTTGATCAGTTGTTTGTATTTTAATTTTTTCTTCACCCGTAAGGTTATGAATTGGGGAAGACATTGTCTGTGTTACTCCAACAACTATATGTATTCTTATAGTCATTCTGGACTTCATTTAGTACAAACTGAACGTTGGCAACTTCTGCCAAATTTCTTTCATTTTAAATAATTCCATGTGTTTCTATGTTTGGGTTATTAACTAATTCACTTTCCTCATATTCACTAGGGGGTACTTCATTATCTGAATCATCGCTATAATTAGAGCTTTAAATGTACTCACTATGTCCGTCTCATGAAAACAAACTACTTACAGAATTTGATTCATTTTCACTGTCACTATTATTCAATGCCCGATCGATTTCACTATTACTATGTACAAGCCTTCTTTGTCTATTTCACTTCATTATTGTTAGAACACCATCAATCGCACATCAAAGCATCTTAACACTCACAGAGCGTAACACCTAACCTTGTTTAGAGCAAAGAAACAAGTTAACCGTGATATAGAACGATACCAACAGGGCGCCAGTGCACTGTCTGTTGAAAATGTAAACAACAGGTTTACCAACCCTGATGTTACATAATACAAACTAAGACAACAAGCATCCCACATGTACGCCATACATTCATATAGACTTAAAAATAGATCAGAAATATCTCAGAGGCTGTCAAATAACAAGCAAAGACTGGCACAAATATGGGACGTTGGTCTATTTTAACAGCCCCAAGCAGCCCAAATGTGCGCCATTGGTCTAGGAATAACACCGGCTGGCGCATATATGAGTCAGCTGGGCTACATTTCTGGATTTTTATTAACATTATGGTAGCAAACATGTTAAAGTATTCATGTAAAAGACCTTAATTAAAAATTAATATATTTTGAAATTTTTATACCATCTAATATTAACATTGTAGAATTGTTTTAAACTAAGGTTTCTATCTTTAAAACTTTACCAACAAATCAACTAAAAATATATTGTATTTTATTTAATATATATAAAAATATATGTATTTTTACTTTACAATACTTATTCACAATTTCAGGTTTTCGCATGGGTGGCTGTATTTGTTCTGCCATTAAATGCGGCAGTTAATCCTGTATTATATACACTATCTACTATTCCCGTAGTAAGGTATGGCCTTATAACCTTCTATCGTACAAACTTGACCAGGCAGCAGTACTCCTCTACTAAACAAAAACGTAATTATGGTATGTTCACACTAAAGCTTAGAATGTATTGGCATGGAGGTCTTACTTTACCTTTACTTGCAAATGAATCATTTAGGGTTTACATTTTTGAAACAATACAATATTACCATTTATATTGTAATGTATTTAAAACACTCCATTAAGGTAAATTATTTTTCTGTTGTATCGACGTTAGCATGTTGTTATGAATATGAAGTAATGAACAAACTAATGAAGTGCTTGCGCTGAAGAAAATCGTTGTTACAACCACTGCTTCTGAACAAATTTAAGTTTAATTTCATGATATTTGGTATCGAAGTCACTTCAAATATTGAAGTAGATATATGATAATATTAATAGTAAATATTACCTGTAATTAATCCATCGTGTGACTTTTTGATTGAAATGAATTTTTACGACGTGTTTCGGGACAGTAATCCCATTATCAAGTAATTCATTTGGTCATGTACACATAAAAACACTAAAACACAATAATAAAACACTAAAATACACAATATAAACACTTAAAAAGTATTTGTTAGCTCTGGTGTACACTGTCACACGGTCTATGGTATAATACTTATTATTTGTTTGTAGCTAAGAAATGAGTTTTGTCTGATAGGTGAGGGCTGTGTCATACAGGTCATTACTCTGAAATGACAGCTGATCATTTAATATAGTGGTTGGTTTATTTTTTAAATTATGGTTAAAATTTCTTTAAATACTTTTTTTAAGTGCTTGTATTGTGTATTTTACAGTTGTCTTTTAGTGTTTTTATGTGTTCATGATGAAAGGAATAACTTGATAATGGGATTACGGTCCTGAAACGTAATAAACGTCATAAAAATTCATCTCAATCAAAAAGTAACGTGACAGCCTAATTACAGGTAATATTTACTTTAAATATTATCATACATCTTATTTCAAAATTTAAGTTATTTTAAGACAACTTATAAAATTATAAAACAGGTATTAAAATTGTATTTTTTGTGTAAAACAGAGTTTACATAAGAATAGTTGCATTAAAAAATAACCTATAAACCATTTAAAAAAATACTTAGCATAAGTGATAAAATTTAAAAATAATTTAAAACTCATTGTGTTTGTATCCGTCACTATTTTTTATATAATAAAAGAACAATAATGTCCGTCTACAATTAATAAACAATAAGCGGTACTGCAGGTTAGGGATCAGTGTATTAAACGTATTCGATGGTGTGCACACGCGTTGATATTTTCTGTGTTAATGTGCGCGTGTATGTGTATATGTATTGCTATATATGTGTTGTGTAATAATTTATTTTAATGTTTTAACGACCTCAGCAGAGCGATTTTCTGAAGATGGAACGAGTTCCGAAACGCGTCATATGATTATAAAGTAAGTAACTACTTTATTATTTAAAAAGTCACATAGACGGACATTATTGTTCTTTTATTATATGAAAAATAATGTTAGACTCTCTCTTTGATGTTAAATTTTAGTACTGAATATATATATATATATATTTTTTGCAGGGAGTGGCAGATCGCACAACAGTTCCTGTTACACTCTCACCAAGAGGACCTCTGTTAGGTGCATTTGTCTTTGTAAATATGTAAATATGTAATTTTTTTTTTTTTTTTAAGTCTTCCGGGACTTTTTTATGAATCCCTTGACAGATTTAATTTATGGGATTCCTATTTATTTCTCCCAAATTATTCATTTGGTTTTGTGTTTTCTTTAAATGGAATTTTATTTATATGATTTTTGTTTTAATAGAATATAATGTTTGTTTTTGATGTGAAATATAAATTATAAATCTATATCTATTTTCCTTACAAGAAGTAATATTATATTTTCCATTTAAAGTTTATATGATAACTTCTAAAGTTTGTTGTCTTATTCTCTTTACACAAAAAATGTCTATTTTCAAGTACGAAGAAGTCATAATTTTAAAATTAATGTTTTTTGTGAACATCTATACTGTGGAAGGACTATACTATACTAATTTATAAAACTGTATGAAAGAGCTTTAGTTGTTTCAGGTGAAAAGATACTTTGGGTTATTAAAAATTAAAATTAAACTTCCTTAATAACATTATCTTTATGAACCCACAATAGTGTATAGAGAAAATTTGGAATTCTAAGTGGATACTAAATTATTCAAAGGAAAATGAAAATAAAATAGCTTCGTGAAAATTGGTTTAGCCATTTAGTCTATATTAAGAAACAAATACGGAGCTGGTAGAGACATTTGCTTATCATGTTGCATTTCAGACTAGTGTTCCACTCTAGGTTACACATGTTCAAACCTAGGTTGTTGTGTTTATCTGTTTTTCCATGTACTGTAATGTACTACAAGTCCCCATCTTCATTAGTCTAACTGATATAAAGTACGGTGTAAGTAAAAAAAGGTAAATTATTTGGATTTTTGTTTTATTATTATTAATTTTATCACAACTTTTGAAAAGTGGTCAACATTCCTTTTTTTAGATTATAAAATATATTCATTTACAATTTAATTTTCATAATATTTAAATATTGCTAAGCCATATAGTATACATAGCTTAACAATCCTTAAAATTATGAAAATTAAAACTTCAATACTACTTGCTTGTACAATAATTAACGGTTTAATAACATTTAGAAAAACATAACTGTAGGTAGGTATTTATAACATCGTTTAGGTATTTTTCAATTACTACATTGAGTAAAATTAGTTGTACATTGGTTGGATTATTCTGACTTAACACCTTAAACTTTTAGAATACAATCTTTTACTTTCCAGGTGGAGGGTCGATCATTGTTGTGAAACAATGGTGACAGAACATGGTGAGATTATACCCCTAGATCATATCAACAACACATGACAAACAGCGTTCAACCATCGTTATAACTGAAATACACAATTCTATTTTTCTAATATTTGTAATAAAATTCTTGTTTATACATTTAATGTTGAAATTAAATGTTTCACTACTTTTAGTGTGTAAAGAAAGGCAAAGAAAAAATGACATTTTTCTTAATGATGCCATTACAAATACAAACTCATCATATTTAACTAGACGATCAATTGGATGGTAGACAACACTATATCCAAGAGCAATTGGAGTTAATGAAGAGAAACGGTCTGATAAGAGAGTTCTTATACATGTTTTGCAATAAATGTTGTGTATGCTAAAAATTTGTTACAAATATTATTTCAAGTTCTATTTTGGACACTTTTGGTCAATCAAATTGCTGCCAATTTAGTCTTAATCCTCATGTTAAGATCCTCATGTCCTTAATCAATTTTCTGGATGTTTTATATTTAATTAACCAGCTTAATATTCAATTAATAACATCTCAAAAAACTGTAATATTTTTTTGTTCAGATGTTTTTAACAAGACATTGTTGTGATTTTTTGGACTTGTAGTTCTGAATCTGAAATAGTAAATGCAATAACAATTCAATTTAATAACTAAATAAAACTGGTAATAATGTGTCAAAATCAACATTTGTACACCATGTTTATAAAGCATTTGGATTATTTCAGAAATAGATTTTATTTATTTTTTATCATGAAGGGTCATATCTGTAGGCTTTAATCAATTATTTTACCTATGGATATGAGTTATATTTTGTACGTCAGTGTTGTAAAGTGTAATATAAAAGAAAAAATTGCTTTCAAATTTATATATAATAAGTTATATCTGGCTTTATTTAACATCAAATTTTCTCATTAATTCCTATCCTATATAAGACACGTAAATTGAAAAGTATAATTTTTTGTGCATTGTGAAATATTAAAATTTATTGTCCTTTTTAACATTATTTATAATTCATGCTTGGCATGGAATCTGGTCACACTTCATCTACAATGATATTTTTTATTTAACCACTGGGACATTAGAAAAAACAATATGTAATCCCAGGAAGACTACGAGAGGAATACTGTTCAAAACTCCTAAACAAATATATACACACTCACCAAAGACTTGGTGGTGAAGAAATACTTCTAAAATCCGTGGTCAATTAGTTAATGTAATCAAACCTTTCCCCTCCTCCCATCACCATAACCAAATAAAAAATAATTAATACCAAAATTGTCAATGAAAAATTGAAAATGGTTACATCATATAAAATCATTGAAAAAATATTTCTATATTTTAATAAGGGCCTAGACTTGCATTGCTTGTGCCATGAATATGTCCTCAGCATTAATCGTATTTGACCAAAATAGGTCAAGGTTCATTTTGATTTTTGCTATTTTAAAACAGTTCTTCCCAAATCTAGCTGAATTTGAGAGAGGATTAGACTAATGTTGTTCCCAAAACTAGCCTTTTACAACAGCCAATAGAAAACCACAGTTTGAATCACATGCCCCTAAATATGGTGTTATTCTAAAACTTATTTTATCCTAGTAGCCAACCAGAAACATGTATTTTGGTCATATGACTTAAACTCAGTCTGAAAGCATCAACTAATGCTATAAGCAGTGTTTGTATAATACTGCAGTGTTCACTTTGAAAGTTTTAAACTTTATTAAAACACAAACTTGACAATAATAGTTTGAGTTTTAACATTACACTTACTCTTGAAACACGTAGGAAATCTTGGAGTAGATGTGGGGTGAGGCAAGAAATGTTGATCATTTTGCTAGAAAGAAATAAAGTGTAAAAATGTTCATTAAAAGTTGAAATGTGTGGATTATTGTTGAAGCAAGAGCTCTCGACAATACATTCCTTACATCCTAAATATTACTAAGCTTTTAAAGATGCACAACAGTAGTGTGGAAGACATCTTAAAGTTTAAGAGAACTTTCTTTCAATACCTATTTCGCCAATGGTACAATATTGGATTTGGGGCATCTGTTTCTGGTGCATGTTCCATTGCATCGAATTGAAATATATATGACATAAGGAGTCTAATAACCAAATCTCTTAACCGGTAGTCTTGCATTGCGTTTGAAAAAAGTATTTTACTCTCAATAATATATATTTGAATGTTATATGAACACTCATAACAAATACTTTAACCACCTTTCATTTATTGAACGTATTAATTTTATTTATTCAATTTAATTGACAATCAGTCTGATTTTAACAAGGTCAACTTGTCTTATATTATTGTGCTTAGAAAATATAGTTGTGACTACACATGAGTGTTTTTCATTAAGTTTGAATTAATTCAATAAAATTTTATTTTAAAAATAAAAGAAAAAATTTATAATTCTTGATTAGATATATTTTTCTTAAAATGGAAATGCATGAATAAACACTTGAAGCAACTGTGATAAAATATAAACAACTATTATATATAAGTTCTAAAAAGTGAATCTGAAAAGTCAAGTGAATGATTCATCTTAGAGTCCATAAACTAAAGGGCAAGGTTTTTTTTTTAAATAAGCTTAGGAAAGAATAGAAATAAACACTATGGAGAAGAGTAGGCTACTAGGAAGGATCTGAAATATGATATATGCTAGAAATAATATGATAGAAAGTCGAGATTAAGTAAACCAAAAAACTGCTGATTACGATTTCTTAGAGATTGGTTTATGTGGAGGTGTATACAGAAGGAGAGGAACTAGTTGCATAAGTCTTAGATACTCTTAAGAATAAAAGATATTGGCAAAACATAAACAGTAGTGTTTTATCCATACTTATCTTTTCAATAATATTCTTATTACTTTAATCACATTTTGTAAAATAAAATAATTTTTTTGAAGATACAACATTTTTGGTTTGGCCTAAGTCCTAATAGTACTAAAAAAATTGAACAAGTCCAATCAGACCTGTGCAGATTCAGAAATCCACAGTGTAAGGTTGGTTAATGTAAGGTCTTCTTGTTCCAGTTATCAACCTTCCAAAACCTACTTTTTAACAAGTGTTAGGCCAAAATTCACTTTTAATCAAATGTAAAAGTTAGTTTCCATTGAAAATGTTGACTTAAGCCCAAAAAAAAACAATAAAACAAATTAACTGACATTTGTCACCTAAAAATACAATTTAGTAACTAAAATTCACACAATTGAAATAATTAAAAGGTTTCTTAGTTCCTGAAAAGTTTTAAAAATCAGACAGAGTGAGTTTTGGAAAGCACTGACTTAAAAAATAATGAATGTTGAGACTTAGCGTCTTACAATTTTCTATTTTCATAGCTGTATTACAATGGCCATTCGGCTATTCAGCCATTTTCAAGCTTTGTAGCAAGTTAATCCTTTGTCAATTGTTAACCAAAATACTTATTCACAGTATGTTAACACAAACACAATAAAATTTTTTTTATTAAAAAATGTACAGGAAACGTTATTTATAAAACAGAGTCAATTTTATTCAAATGCCATTGATTTGTTGGGCCCAACACTCTGATACGTACTAACATGAGTATGTTAGAGACTTTGAGACTTTAGAGTCTACATTAATTTAAGCAAAATTTTATCAAAATTATTAGAGTCCATTTCGATAAAATAATAACTTTGTGTTGTTTTTTTCTTTCTGACAGCTGGTCATTTGAGTTATGATATTTTTTAAAGTCTTGCAATATGGTTAAAATATGTCTACACACCAAATTTGATTTATGGGTGCCTAAAAATTTGAGAACAAGATCACTGCACATACGCATGAGAGATGACAGACAGACATCATCCCAAAAACCACTTTTTAAGACCCAGAGGACTTCTAAACACAGATATCTGCAAAAAACTAGACATTGATTTTTTTATCCATCATATAACTTTTTCCTATACTAAATATATTTATGGGAAAGGAAAATTGTGAGAGACTATATAAATACTCGGAAGAAGTAATTTTCTCACACTTAAGGTTCTATTTACCAGAACTTACACTACCAATTTAGAATAAATATCACAACTATTTAAAATGGCATCATTATAATTTTTACTACCCGGGGTAAAAATCCCATTCACATGCATTTATTTTCATTCAACAAGTTTTTGTAGAACCTAACATTAGATTCAAATATAACTATGTATACTTCCATTGACTCACATTAAGGAATTTAAAAAAATCATTTGTAACCTTAAAAGGACTTTGAAAAGAGAATGTTTAGAAGATGAAATTATATAACACATAAACAATAAATAAACATATAATTTAAATCACATTTAAACAAAGCAAGAGATATAATTAAGAAAGCTGAGCGTACGTTTTATTTCTTTATTGTTGGTGTGCCATCTTCAGCAATTGCTGCTTTATGGTTTCGAGTCTGGTAACCCAATCCAAGCAATCTGTAACAAAATTTAAAAATAATGAAATAATTAAAGATATTTTCAAATATGAAAATCCAAGAAAAATAAATCCAATTGGAATTTTTGTAAATTATCACATTTCAGGTGATGTTTATACATAATTTTTTATACAGGATACATAATTGATTAAACTATTATTAAAACTATCAACATTTAGACCAAAAATTAGACTGATGAGTTAGTGAGTCACAAACTAACTCTTCTTTGTGACTAAATTACTTCTTTTGCGTTGACAAAGCAAAATTGAGTTGTATCTTTTTGTAAACATGTTGCATGTACATTCAGTAATATGGACTTTTTAATTTTAGTGTGATGGCACCCATATAAATTATTATAATTAAATGTTTTTTAAAAAATATTAAAAAATAATAATATTTTTATAAACAAGTAAGTGTTGAATGGAAGCTTACTTCATTTGATTTGTATAGTAGAGCTGTGTAAATAATTTGATGGTCCCTGTTAACTTGTTTCTTAACAAATTGTATAAAATTGTTAATATCACAATTGCAATAAAAGAAAGAGAATTATATAAGGGTACAAACACATAAAGTTTTTTAAAAAATTAATAGCCTACAAGGGAAGTGGATAAGGAAGTATAGCTCAAAAAAGAAGGTCGAAGGAATGAAGTGTTGAAAATTACCAAATTAAACTTAAGGGTGATGGAAATTTCTAAATTTTGTGGTCTTGAAAATGGTGTAAGTTTCATAATTGAGAGGAAAGGGAGATTTTCAGTCTTGTCTGTTGTGGGAACACTTTTTGTGATTTGGGCAGTTGCTGGCATAAAGACTTTCATGTTTTCAGGTCACCTGTCTTGTATAAACTCATTATTTTTTAGACCATTCTACAGGATGGAAGTGAGTAAGGACAAATTAATTACTCCTGAGCTTTGGAGGCAAACGTCTTGCTTTTTTATATAGCCTGTAAAACCATACAAGAGGGTAAAGCTTGATAAGATAATAAAGAACAAGGTAGAAATGCTAAGAATATTTTCCAATTTATCCTTCAACATTGGCTCAGTCGCACACTACTTTTTGTCTGGTATAAGATCATCTAGAACTGCAGTGTGAAACGTTCTACTGTCAGTTTTATTGAAAAGGTCTGATGCTGATCCAAGTCCCTGGTAGGTCAGAGAGTTTGTTGTTGAGAAATCACTGATGGTTATCTTGTAGATAACAGGTGGTCAGTGTCCTGACTTGTTTAAAATATTTACACTAAGTTTCCTGAATTGTACAGTATACTGTACACTAACTTCACAATAACAATATTTTAAAAGTTGAAGAGATTTCATCTGCAGTATTTTTCCACAGCCTAATGAATAATAACAGATGTTATAACCGGTCTGTGCTGTACTCTATCTTCAACTATAGAAAGTGTAAAAAAGTTCCAATTTTAGTATATACAGAGCAACATTTGATTCTTAGTTGTAAAGCATTCTTGAGTTACAATAGTATCTAAAATAACAAAGATATTTTTACTGTATTTATACATAGTTGTTTGCAGTAATTAGAGTTATAGATTCAGTGTTATATTCAGTTGATATTAGTCTTTTTTTTCTTTCTCAAAACGTATGTAAATGTGTGTACAGTATACTGTACAATTCTGGTTAGCTCAAGATCTATACAGACATACCTAACCTATATTATTGTTTTGTTAGACACATTGTATCTTGTAAATAGCTTTGTTTTGATCATTTATGTTTTAGTTCAGTGTTTTTCTACCTACAGTTTTGTTTTAATATACATTTTTGTTAAAAGAAGTCCGTTTTGATCCTGGCAATTATAAAAATGAGTGACATAAAAAAGAAAAAAGACAAAATACTGCAAGCTGAAGATATTCTCAACATTATTGAATCTGTAATTTATCAGAATTAGATTATTTGAGTGATGACGAAGTGGATGAAACTGTCAAAGAAAATTCTGAATACACTCCTAGGCCCACTGATCTGGAAGAATTATTAGTAAACAATGAAGGTGGTCTTTTTAACGATTTTAATAATGACTTCGCAGACTTTGAATTAGAGAACACAAATAATGTATGTAGGCCTAGGCCTAATCATGAAGGTGCAGGGGATACTACATTAGGCCTAGGTATACTAGAAATAAATAATCGTGAGAATTTAGCTGGACCAGAAGAAACAGAACCTGATGAACCAAATAATAACATAAGTATTGAAGAATATTTACCATTAATAACCCAAGCAAAGGATGTTAAATGGAAAAAAGATGCTGTGTATACTTGTCGACCTCCTTCTATATGGACAAATGAAGAAGAGCAGTATCCTGAAGGATTGTCACCTCTAAATTATTTTAGTAAATATTTGCCTACAAGTTTACTTGAAAAAGCAGCTGAATATACAAACAGATACGCTCTTCAAAACAACACTAAACATTTTAAGCATTGCACTACTGAAGACATCGAAACTCTATTGGGCCTGCATATTCTAATGGGCACATTACAATTTCCACGTGTCCAAATGTATTGGCATTCTGGTACTAGTCTGAACCTAGTACTTGAGTCAAAAATGACAAAGGACAGATTTTTCCAACTCAGAAATAATCTTCATTTTTCAATAAATAACCCCTGTCCTAGAACACAAGATAACAATATACTACAACAAACTGATGTTTTTCATAAAGTGCGGCCTCTTTTGGATTCCATTAAAGCTCTTTGCAATTCACTTATAATAGAGCGTGAAGTTTCAATTGATGAACAAATAATACCATTCACAGGTGCCTTTAATGCAAAGGTTTATGTAAAAGGTAAGCCGTACCCATGGGGCATTAAAAACTTTTTATTGTGTGGGAAAAGCGGACTTGCATATGATTTTATACTACACCAAACTAACTCTTTCGAAATAAATGAAGATGTTCGCAAATCTTTTGGTTGCGGTGCTGGAGTTGCTTTGACCCTTAGTGAACGTTTGTGGAATAGGGGACATTTACTTTACTTTGACAATTATTTCTCCTCTTACCAACTACTACAAATACTTAAAAGTAAGCTGGTATTTGCAGCTTGCACTGCAAGAATCAACAAGTTTTGTAAACCTCCTGTAACAGACGATAAGACTCTAAAGAAACGTAAAGTTGAAAGAGGGTATAGTGAAGAGATTGTGAGTGAAGATAGAGATTTGTGCTTGATCAAATGGTTGGACAATTGAACTGTAATAATGGCATCAAATTATTGTGGAATAGGTGATGAAGACGAAGTAAAGCGGTGGGATAAGAAATCCAAAACGTTTATCAAAGTCAGGAGACCCGAAGTTATTAAAGACTATAATGGTGCGATGGGGGGTGTTGATTTGTTTAACAGATTGATAAGTCTATACAGAATAAATATTCGATCAAAAAAGTGGACTTTGAGAGCAATTTTCCATGCTGTTGATATGGCAGTTACCAACTCGTGGTTAGAATACAAAATTGCATCAAAGCAACAAAAAATACAAAAGAAAAAAGTTATGGATCTTTTACAATTTCGTATGCAGCTTGCTGAAGAAATAGTAATGGCTGGCAAAACCATAAATAGGAAACGAGGACGGCCATCTCAAGAAATCCTAGAAATTCAACCTGGACTTTCGTCTCGTGAACGTTATGAGCAAAGACCTTTGGATGTCATCAAATACGACACTGTAGACCACCTGCCAGTACATGACGATAAACCTGAGCCAACCAGATGTAAAGGAAAAGACTGTGGGAAATACCGTTCTCATTTTTTTTGTCAAAAGTGCAAAGTCCATTTATGCCTTACCCAAAAAAGAAACTGTTTCTTGAAATTTCATCAAAAGTGAGATTACCAAAATATGTATTTATAGTTTGTAACAAGGAAGTTAATTATGAATGTTTACATTTTTTCACTAACTTTTATAATAATTTTAGGGAAAGTTCATTTATATCCAAGTTTAATTCAATAAAAGAAGTAACAAATACTGTTTATGTTATCTGTTTATTAAATTTCCTACAGGGTTGACTTGGTTTTTTTACAAGAATTGTACACTATAGTGTACATGTCATAAATAATTGCTCAAATATTTAATAATTTATGTTTTTTTTACATAAACCCATTTATTGTGATTCCAGTAGCCTACCTCAAAAACATATTAAAATATTTTTTCTAATGAATGATTTAAATACTTCAGTTGAATGCAAGTGATCAGCCATGTACAGTATAGTGTACAAATAGACTGACGAGGATGATAACTTAGGCCAGATTTTTGTGAGCATTACACAATAGCATAAGATAGGAAGTGCAGGATTATAAAGGAGAGATCCAAGCATTAAGTTGTATTTGTTGGACTTCCTGTAAGTGGTAACAGTGGAAGGTGAAAGTGTTATGACAGTGGTTCACTGTGGGGTAAGTTTATCAACTAATGTTACCTTTTATGAGGACAATCTTGTCAACAGTTCCTGAACTAACATCTCAAAGAAGGGTGAGAAACTAAACAATATGTTTCATTATATGAAGTTTTGATGGGCTTGCAACTGATTTTTCCATTACTGTGTGTGGTCAACATTTGAATAAATTTCACTCCAAACTATAATGAAAATAGAAGTAGAAACACTAATTAAAAACTAAAATTGTAAGTGAAATTTTTATTAAAATGGAAATTGTTACAAAATATTAATATTAAAAATGGTAGATGGTACATTTAGTTTCAGAGTTATTTTAAAATAATCAAATTTTAAAATCTTGTGTATTTTGTTTTTGTTCTTTTACTTTAGGAAATATATTTATTTTTAATTAATTGATTTTAACGCTAATACGATTTTTACCAGTAAGTATTGAAAAAATAATAATGTTTCAAGTGAAAAATATATGACCTAGACTGGGAATCGAACCCAGGACCTTTGGCTTTACGCGCCACTGCTGTACCAACTGAGCTATCCTAGTCGCTTCCCAGTACAGAGCGCAGACTTCTCATTTGACTTTGCTTTATTGCTTTCATTTTTTTAGTTACCATATTAATTACCTAATTGCAGCAAATAAAGCAAAGTCAAGTGAGAAGTCTGTGCCCTGTACTGGGAAGCGACTAAGATAGCTCAGTTGGTAGAGCAGTGGTGCGTCAAGCCATAGGTCCTGGGTTCGATTCCCAGTCTAGATCGATTATTTTTCACTTGAAATATTATTTTAATATATTTATATTATCTACAAGATATGTGTGCACTACGAAATGAAACCAATTTGTTCTTTTATAAAAAGCCAATCTGGTGATCTTAAAATTTGCTTATAATATTCCTCAGTTACAAACTATTTCGACATAATAATAATATTTCCAATTTTTTTTTAATCTGTTTTATTTAGCACATTACTCAGTACCACAAAATTATTAAAATGACTTACGGTAAATGTGGCCTTCTTATTCTCCGACATCTTCCAAATGTGTCTCTGTAGAAACCTTGTCCACATCTTCTAGTTGTCTTTGCAGTTGTTGGTGTTACTGTTGTTGTTGTGGATTCTGTTGTACTTTCAGTTGATGTAGAACTTACAGAGGAAGTGGAAGTAGTGTCCAAAGGTCTGCTTGTAATATTAGAAACGATATTGTAGAATATTTCTTCTGCAACTATAGGATCAGCTGGTTTATTTGAAGTAATATATGTGGGTGGTTTAGTTACATAGCTGCTGTTAGAACTGATGTTGTGTGAACCTGAAGGCTTAGGTGGTTTCTCTGTTAGTTCAGCATAATCGTAATCACTATACTGAAAGGTAAAAGTAAGGTTATGTAATGAAATTAAGTTACAATTAATTAATTATAAATATTGTACAATATGTGTTCCACTATATTAAACCAAAATATTCAACTTCTCTGCTCTGCTCTAGTACGTAATTTTTGTGATTTTTGGTTTACTCTTTAGTAGGTAATATGATGGGGGGGATATTTGTTGAATCTTTATTTGATGAATCATATTATGGTTTCCATAAATCTAAAAGTGTTTTTATTTTACACCAAACTAAATTACAGTCTGTACATGCATCTATTAGCACTAATTTCTCAGAAAACCAACTGAACAATTTTGTTTGAAATTGGCAGCCTGATGTTTTTATTTACCTTTTAATTATATAAGTAAATTTGCATCCCCTCATTTCAGGTGCACCCGCTTTATGATTAAATCATTTAAAAAAATTGTATTTTCTCAAAACCAGCTTTTAACAGTTTGATCAAATTTTGCTTGAACATAGCACTTAAAGGTTCTAACAAACAGTATTAATCAATATTGCTTAAAAATCAAAATTGAGAAATTATCACCCAACCTTCACACCCCACAATAAAAAGAATATTACATCTTTACCTGTCGCATATTGTAATTAAAAAACGTTAATCTGAAATCAATAACCCCAAACATTGAATCAAATAGAATTGAAAAGAAAATTGTTGCTAAAGACAATGAAAATTGTTGTTGGTGAAAAGACAATGAACATTAACAGCTATCATTAAAAACTTTATTTCAATCAATTACGAAGTATTCCTAAAGCTGATGCAAAGTGGGTGCTTTATTTAAATATGAGGCCCACTGGGCAAAGTTACCAACACAAGTAAAAATACTGGAGGTTATTAAGAAATAGGTTTTTATAACTCAAGAAAATAAAAAACATTACAGTGATTGACTGTTTATTTTATCATTAAATAATATTCACAGTTTTAAATTTTGTTTCCACAAAAAAATTGAATTTGGGTATTTATGAAAAAATACCACATGTTACATCAGTGTATCTATGAATTTGTAAGGTTACAGAAGACTGTATGGATGAATTTGTTTTAGTAATGTACACCCTTAACTACTGTTTTCATTTTGCAAGTTTAAGAGCTAAAATATGGGGCTAAAAATGTTCGTACAGTAATATCATATCGAAAATATGTACAGCGTGGTATAAAGTTAAAGGTGGAATTCATGTTATAAAAGATGTCACACTTATTCAATCAGTAATTACGGTTCAGTATCATATTTAGTCGAGAAACTACATTTCTTATGTGATTTAATTTTACTGATTTTTAAATTAACATGATTATTTTATTTAAATTTAATTGTGCAATTTGGATGTAAACAAACAATCATGGATTTTTTTTATCGCTAAATTTCAACTCAGAATTAGTGAAGTACAGATCAGATTTTTTATTTGAATCCTCTCGGGCTAATTTTGAACATAATTTTACCAATATTATTAAAAATAATTTTGAAAAATAGGGAAAAAATTTTGTTTTGGCCTTATTACAGATAATTTTATAAATTTTAGTTAACCATACAAAAAAAATTTTTTGAGCCAAAAATTATAACCAGATACCAGTTTATGTGTTAAAAGTCTGACTTTCTGTATGGTTTACAGGATGAACGAAAGATATAAAACATTTGTTTGTATATAGTAGGTCTATGTGAAAAATAAGAAAACTTAAAGGTACAAGAGAAAATAAAATTCCAATTTTCTAGAAATTGTAAAGATTTGTATACACATCTGTTTTTATATTTTAACACATAAGTTAATTCAAAAAAATTCCCATGATGTCCCAAGTCAAATTTTCATTGTTAAAGACATTTGTAATGAATAAAAATTAAAATGACAATTCTGAAGTAATTAACAAAAAACACAATTTAACTTAACCATCGTCAGTAAACAAATCGGTTTAATTTTTAAAATAAACTGTGTCAAAAAATTACACTAACTTTTCCACTCACCCATCAGCAAAACCAAACAAAAACTAGTCCTAACCTTACAGTGACCTTAAATACCATTTTGGTAATTGTCAACCCAAAAGTGAAAAAGAACAATCGACTCCGTATTAGAAAAAATATTTATATATTTAAATAATCCATTAAACTTACTTTGTTTTTCCCATTAACATGTCTTCAGCATACATTGTGTTTGATTAAAATTGTTCTTATAATGATGTCAGTCAAAGTTAATTTTATGTTTTTGCCAATTTTTTTCCAAACCGTAATATTTAGAATTTGAATGAAATCGGTACTGCCAATTTTGAAAAAATAAGTATTTTATCTACCCAAGATTTTTGTTTGTTTTTACTGATAACTCACTACTCTATGTTTTTTAGAAAGATGGCGATTAACATGTTTTGTTTAGATCTTTAGAGGCTACACTTCAGCAAAATCAATCAAAACCGTTGGAAAGGTTTTTAAGAAAATCATAATTTTGTTTTTTATGACAGCTACCCCTAAATTTTGAATTATAAAAAAAATGAAAAACAGTCCCAAAATATAGCCAATTATGCTCACTTATTAAATTGGTTTACTAGTTTGAGCTGTAGAGCAGCCCACATACGGCAGGATAGATCATAACAAAAAAAACACTGTTTTGTACCTAAGGAACTTCAAAAGGTAGGCTACACATCGGCAAAAACGCTACATCGATTTTTGACCAATTAATACGTATCTGTAGGAAATTAAAAATGGATGAAATGGTTACATTTAAAGCAAATTTGTAGTTGTACATATATGTGTACAATATCAGAAAATTTGTGGAGTTTTTACTAAGATATTTTTTAATTCTATTTTATATAATTTAATAACGTGCGTTGAAATCAAACTATTTTGATAAGTGCGTAAAACGTTAAAATATTTAGATTAACCAAAAACAAACAAACATGATTATAAATTTACTAAAAGCAATGTTTTTATTATTTTCTTAAATCACTCTATAAATAGGTCTAAAACAATAATTTTCAGTTTTTTATTCAAACTACTAATCCACATTCTTTTACAGTACATTATAAAAACTAACCTACACTACCTAAACGAATTTGAGCATAGACCTACAAAGCTAAAAAATAGTAAACAAATTAAAAATTAGTTATAAATATCCTCACCTCTCCTAAAAGCGCATCGTCTAGAATAGCGAACACTTCGATGTTCTTGAGATGCACCTGAACATTTACATCTCCACTCTGACTTTGGTCGTAGCGAACGACAGACGATTTGACACCAACAACAACAAAACACAAGAGGCCGATGACCAGAGAACCAAGCAGAACAGTCATAATGGATGGTTGAGTAGAAACTGCTTGCCTGCAGACAGTGATGACCCCTTCAAGATGGTGGCCGTTGCTCCTGAAACGTGTTAGGTCACAAACTCCATGCATTCCAAGTATTTTCCGAGTTCACAATAAAACCGTGTTTTTAACTGCAGGAAGAACTTCAGTCTTTTAAATGGCGAATTTTCGTGTTTATTTTTTAATTATAAACAACCCATTGTGAAATTTGTAATTATATTTATTTTTTAAATATATAAAGTATGGAGAATTTATGATAATGTAAATAAACATTTCAATTTTTAATATAAAAATATCCTATAAGAGCAACTTGAACCAAAAAAAAGTGTAAGTTTCCATTCATTATGTTCATAAGAATATCTGAAAGAAAGACAGGCGTATTTTGTAAAGTAAACTTTTTTTTTTTTATCGCGGGTGCTATTTTTGTTACACCTATTAACCAATCTGATGTTGTCTAAAAAGTATAAAACATTTTATTTGAATAAGTTAAAACTTAAATAAAATATAAACATTAGGTGAACAATATTTGTTTATATTAAAAAACAACAAAATATAAAATAAACCTAAATGATGTTAACCTTTTAAAATATATATATATATATATATATATATATATATATATATATATATGTACAACTGCTTTACAAGATTGATATCAAAGTCTTGCAAAGTTTAGATGACAATTCAATTATCGTTTAAATGATATATATCTTGTACTCTACAGAGTGTTCAGAAAATGTTGTACCGTACTTTAACCGGTGGTTATATGGGTCAAAATAAAGAAAAAAGTTTCTATAAATATTTCCGGAAACGGTTCGTCAGCCATTTTGTGTTTTTTTTTAAATAAATACCGTATAGCTTTTGAAATTATTAAGATTTCGAGTTTGAAATTTGATACACAAATTTTTTATGCTACAGTTTACCAGTATAAATCTTATAGCAGTTTACTTTATCTTATACATTTTCAAAATGGTGACTGTTTACATTTTTTTAAAGTTAATATTTTTATACATATTCAATATTAAAATTTTCATTCAGTCACAGTTTCGACAATTTATATGATAAAGTTTTTATTCTTGATATAATGATAATAATGTAACATGAAAAATGTGTAAAACAAATTTCGACTTGAAATCTTAATAATTTCAAAAGCTATAATTATTTTTTCAAACAAATACAAAATGGATGACAGATGAAAAACGAAGTATTTCCGGACGTATGTTTGAAAGAACCTTTTTCTTTATTTTGACCCGTAAAACCACTACTTATAGTGTGGCCCGACTTTTTTTTGAACAACCTGTACATATAAATATAATATTACAAGAATTAAGTAGTATTATTTATCTGTTCATCTTTTACTGTAAAATTTGTTTTCTTGTTATTTATTTAAAGGCTAAATATAAAATAAAGCCTTTCTTATATTAAAAACAAAGGAAAGATCATAAAATAAAAACCTAATATGTCGGGGTCGGAAAAGAACAAGAGTTGGTCAAGTGAAACCCATTTAGTGAGTTAATGGGTGTAGATCCAGCTAGAGTCCCTCGGGATTGTCACGGCAGTAATCAATATAGTGAACCCCAAAGTGCTTAATTTATTATTATATTGATGAAACTGTTGAGTTATTGAATTATAGGTTGATGAAGATGAAATAAATGGTGGAATTAGTACTTATGTGGCGAGGAAAAATATATACTGTAACGATACGGAAAATTTAAAGGTTATAAGCTTATACTCATTCATAACATGAAACTGGCCCAATTAAGCATATTTACCATCACCAGCAAAAACATAACTATTTCATCAAAAATCCCCATCACAGTAGATATAAATATCAATTATATTTTCTGTCTTCATATAATATAATTTCTGCAACTGAAAAGTGATAGAATTCACATCATATGTAACAAGTTCTAAAAAAAGGAGAGAGAAAGCAGAACTTGGTAGGAAAAGGAAGTCTCAATGGTGAAGAGAAAATATAATGTTTTGGGAAGTTTCTTCAAAGTATCGAAACAAGCAACATCATTTTTTAGATCCAGGAAGTAGATTCAGTGTTTTAAATAAAAGTCTAGTGATCAAAAATAACTAAGTAGTGCATGTATAATAAACTAGCTTAGAACCATTGGTCATTGGAAATGTAACTCCTTCCTGGAATTGATTCATTCATTGAAAAATCACCTTTGAGACCAAACTCATCTAGATTATATGCAACCAAAATTGACCAACGAAAATTACAACTCTCTCAAAATTCATTAAAGATCATAACAACAAACTCCAAACTGTGAACGAAATAAATTTTATTAACATAAACAACAATATATTAAAGTATCTAAACCAAAAATTTAAACTCCAATACGAATAGCTTTATCAAACAATAACCAAGAATAAAAAATTCTTAAATTTTTGTACAAAATCGGAAAACACCATACAATATAAGAATTTATATATTGAATTTTTTACTGTTCCACAGTTCCAAACAGTGGCTCCCTATAAGAAATTAAAAATTTGGCAGTCAGTGGAAAATGGTGGACATTTTGCTTAGTTTGCAAAACAGATTTTTAGGTTATGTTAAAAAGTAACAACGGTCCCCCATTTAAAGTTTTACATCAGATTACAATATACCAATAGTTCCTACGATAAAAGATTCACCCTGTATATAGTTTAACGATGAAATCCACACAGGATTGACTCAGTTCAAGAATTTGATGATGATACAAAATCTGCCGAAACTAGTAGTGCTATTGGTTTAATAAACGATTGTTCAGTAGAGAAACAAAGTAATATTATCTAATTATTAATAATTTATTGTGTTGTAAGAAATAAGATTTTTTACAACAAAAAAAAGAAAATTATTAAAACATAACCTGAAAATTAGAAAATAGTCATCAATTAAAACCCTAGTAGTTTTACAATTAACCGAATTTTAGTTAATTCTACCTTACTAACTAAGTTTTAGGCTACTATTCGCTTGATATGATTGAAAAATTTGTCATGAAAATTCAAAATGGTGGCTGTCTGAAGCGTGTTTGTCGTGTTAGAGCGTTTCTTCTTATCTAAGACCAACATATATATAATTAAAAGTATGAATACCTAATTTTCAATCTAAAACTGTCCTTATTCCTTTAGCTTGTTTGTTAAGGCCGTTTCGTCTTACAGTAATAAAGACATCATCAGGCTTACAATTGTTAGCATAATCAAATAAACACAAACACATAAAATTTAAATAATGTTAGTGGTTAACCATTATAGTCATAACAAATATACCGGGTGTTCCAAAAGTATGAGACCGGCGTCGTATTTTCAAACTTTTTGATATACGGTAATAAAAAGTTTTAATGATTTATTAGTATTTAGTAAATATTATTTGAAATGGAAAATTTTAAAGCAAAGTTACAAAGAGTATTGATAAAAACCATGTAATGGTAATAAAAATTACGGCACTATTAATTAAATGGTGTAAGCCCAACTAACGGAATTTTCTTTTCACTCATTTTAACTTATATTACGTAAAAAGGTCACATAAGCTATAATGAAAAACTACTGAAACAACATCAAGAAAGTAATTAACTTTTGAAGAAAAAAAAAAAAATACTCTCATATTTTTAAATCACAACAAATATATTTTCCAAATTGAGTATTTCAAACTTTGAGTTTCCCCCCCCCCCTTCAAGACTTCTGCTGATTGACATGTTTTATATCAGTACTATTTATCCAAAGACATTCACAAAGTTTCATTTTCCTATTTCAATCCGATCAAAAATTACGGAAGGGGATCTATACTTTTGGAGCACCCTGTATTTTAGTTCAACTTTAAACACAGAAAAAAGTAGTTTAGTATAATCTGGCTATAGTTATTTAAATAGAGTAAATTTAATTTGATTTTTTGTTTTAATAACACAGCGAATTTTAAAATTGAATTTTCGACTAAAATATTCATATAAATTATTTCACCTTGTAAACTGAAGTGTAAAACATAATGTATTTGTTAAATGGAATGTAAGTTCCACAAAAGAGACTCTTATAAATATGAACTAAAATAAGCTGTACGAAAATAGCACCATCATTTTATCACTAACCCATCCCCAAATCCAAATAAACTTATTCATCATCAAAAATGTCAGTACAGTAGTTGTCAGCCAAAAATCGAAAACTAACCATCTTTCAAAAAATATTTATGTATTAAAATAGGAGCATTATTTGGAGAATAAAACGCATCTGCAGCGTAAATGGTATTTTATTAAAATCGAACTTTAAATCACGACGATCGAAGTTCATTTTTGTTTTGGTCAATTATTCCTAAAAGTAATAATTCTTTAGTTACAATTTACACGGGTTGGATCATTAATCTTCACATTTTGATCTTCACTAAAATTTGAACAAAATAGGTAGTCAATTTTGGTTTTAATATTCGTGAGGGCGACCAATTCGTTCTGTCTGGGATGTTAAAGACTGCACTTAACCAAAATTTTATAAAAATCATTATATCCGATTTTGAGAAAAACTATTTCTGTTTTTCTTGGTAGCTATCTCCAAAATTTTAACTTATCTCGAGATATGGTTAAAAATTATCCACATTTAATATTTTATTAAAATCTGTCCACTCATTTAGGTTACAGATAATTTCGCAGATACAAGCATAAATCACTCCATAAACCACTTAATTTATCTAAAGTGGATATATCTTTAAAAAAACTTGACATACATTTTTCGATCCATCACATAATGTTCTCTATGTTACGTATATGCGAGAAAGTAAAAATTAACTTTATAAAATTTTGTGTTTTTAAAATGTTTTGTTAGTTATAGAACATTGGAACTTTTTTTTTTCTTTGGAAACAGAAATATACAGGTTGTCTTATAAAGAGTTTCAGGAATTTATTCCTCATATCAAAACCAATGAAAAGGTTTCATCTAAAGATATTTCCTAAAATGGTTAGTGTTCTATCTAGATCCAATTTTGAGTTTTTTACAACGTATTTTTAACGATAAATGATAAGAAGTTGAAATTTAACATGCTACTGAGTGTTATAAACACACATTTTCAGAAAAATAATCAACCTATTTCTTTTACTCATTTCGAAATGGTGGATATTTAAACTTTTTACGTCGAATACCTCAGAAACCGTTAAGTTTTAAAACTACTAACACGAGACGAAATGTTTCCCTTTTTAATGGCAAACGATATGGATTTATATCCTTTCAGTAGCAAGGATAATTGAGTTATCGGGAAAAAAAACTGAAAACAATAGTTCTTGGTATTTGTCAACAACACCCAAGATTAGTCTACAATAAAATTTGAGCATGAAAAAATAAAATCAATGGAAACGCATTTTACAACAAAAGTATAAACCAAGATCTGCTAGAGGAGCTCTTCAAAACGGCGGCTCTCATTTAAAATACATCTATTATGCATTAGTACAAAACACAAAAGTGTATTATATTAATTATTACATATTAATAGTTAGTTGTCCTTTAGGCTACAGGGAAATTTTGAGATAAAAATTTACAAAATTCAGAAAAAATTTGGTTGTAGATGTTATAAACAAATTAATTACCAGAGTTTTTTTTGTCGATAACTCAACCATCCTTTAAGCTAGAGGATTGTTTTTAAACTTTAAGAAGATTTTTTTATTATTATTATTATTATTTGTTGGTCGTTAAAAACAAAAACATAATTAATTGGTCTCTTGTTAATATTTTATAAAACTAAGGGATTTCAATATATTCTAAGTTAAAAAGTTTAAGCAGCCGACATTTTGAAACGAGTTAAGGAAATTATTTGATTATTTTTTATCAAATTGAATCTTTATAATACTAAGTAGCATCGACAATTTCTTAGTGTATTCATTATTAACGTATTTAAATACAAAATGGCGGCTAAATAGAAAACAAAGCATTTTAAGAAGGATGTTTATATAAACGTTTTAATTGTGTTTATTGTGAGGAATAAACTCTTAAATTCATGAAACTTTTTTTAAACACCCTGAATATATATCACATACTGGTAGCTAAAAAAAAGGACTAATTAGTTAATTTTGTAACAACAGATGCATATTTAAAAATTAAATTAATATCAATTTAAAATACCAAAATTGTAGGTTACGTTAATAGTATAATTACAATTGTGTGGATTTGATTCATCAAAAAAAGAGCTTCGAATGTTTGGATCCATTAATTCAACATTTAAAAAAGAAATGTTATCCTACAAAGAACTGTTTTCATTAGAAATAAACATGACCTCACAAATACGTGTTGTTAAATGGTTGAAGCATCTCCCACATACAAACAGCACTTAAACGAACAGTTAGAGTCGTTGCCCAGAAATGACCCAGAGTTGAACTTTTCTATGACTAGTCAGGAATTGATAATCTGAGAAACAGGTGTTGCATATTCGAACAAGAAGAAGTAGCCTCCGGGTCTGACCTTCTATTCCGGGTAATAATTAGTACTACAACTGTCCAGCCCCGGAGCGTCTTCATCACGACCCGGCTTAGTCGAGTCTTTGATTCTGTGAGATAAACATGGCCGTAGTGTTTTGTCTTTATTGTGTGGTACTCGTGACGTCTGTCGTATCTCTACCAACGAAAACATTCAACCAAAAACAAGATGGCACACTTAATATTCATGCACAGCTTGAAAATGTTATCGTTGTTCTCGTACCTACTAGCGGCATTAGTTTGGTGGATCTAGCGGCCAAATCAAGACCAAACAGAAATAGTCTTCTTCATCTACTAGAAAAAACGTCACAAAACATTGATAGGGTTGGTGAAAATATTGAAGAAAATTCTAACGACTTATCTTCACAATTGAAGAACGAGGACATTTCGTCTTCGCCAATTTCTGAATCAAGTAACATTCATAGTTCCGGTTTAGAATCTAAAAACAGCGTTGAATCTCCTGTCCTAATTTTGGAGTCTAAAAATAGTACAGATAATCCTAGTTTAATTTCAGTATCTAAAGGTGATAAAGAAAAACCCAGTTCCGCTACCGAGTCTGAGATTAACTACAATCCTTCATCTGTTTCGGAAAATAAACACATCTCGTCTTCCCTTTCGTCAGGTTCAGATTCAGAGAACCTTGATTTTTCTTCAATTACAATTACGAAATCAGAAGGCGATGGTGTTTCTCCGACTAAAGTTTTAGAATCTGAAAACAAGGAGCAATCTATTAATCCTCACAGTTCGGAGCTTGCGTCTTTAGTTCCAGAATCTGAACAAGACGACCAGTCTTCTCCTTTGGTTGTGAAAGCCAACAGTGTCGAATCTCCTGCTTCACCTACTTCGGACTCCGAAAACAGCGATCTTTCTTTAGTATCAAAAACTAATACTTCCGAATCTTCTATAATTCCGAAACCCGAAATATCAGATAAATCCTCTCCAGTTTCGAAACTTCCTGCTTCTATTGATAAGTTGAAAATCATTAATGAATTTACTACTTCAAATTCTGAATCAAAACTCAGTGAAAGTTCCTCTAGTTCTATTTTAGGAACTGTGACTAAGATTACGAAAACTTCCTGTTTGACGAACCAAGTTACCGCTGCTTCGCAACCTTTGCTGATTAACTCGTCTCAGAAAAAAGCACCATCCTATTCGGAATCGCCTGCTAACTCGGGAATAATTTCAGAATCGAAGTCTAAGTTAGAAAAGGAAGAAGGAGAAAACACTGTTTCCTTAGCTTCCGTCAACAAAATATCTTTGCTAATTGACTCGACTGATCCTTCAAAAAACATAAATACACCACACTCAACTGAATCTAGACTTCCCAATGATCCTCTTCTGTTAGTCGTCAAAGATGTCGGTGATGTACCAGCGACAAAACCAAAGGACGAAGTACCGGAAGTAGTAGTAGCTGAGTCTCCAAGTGTATCCTTAAAGAACGACCACACAAGAGAACGGACGATATTCTGGAACAAATAATTTGGTAATTATTTATTTTAAATGATGTAGTACTTATTTCATTATTGAAAGAACTTGTTTAATTTAAAAGTGTTTTTAACGTATCAATTTTAAATTCTCTTGTATTAATAAGTTGATAAATGTTGATTACCTGACTGATTTCTGCAATTGGTGTTTTTAACAAAATTTTAGTGTTATACTTTAACAAATGTTAAAATATTATTACATTTTTTGCATATGTTTAAAAATTTAAGACCTATCGGACAGATTTCAAACCATTTGAATTATGAATGTTTTAATATTAAGACAACCGTGATATCAACCTTATTTGTTTATTGGACGTGCCTACACAGTTATAGTTGTTGTAAGTTAATATAAACAAAAAATAAAGATATGATAACAGGTCGTTTTCAACTTACCACAACATAATTTTCTTTCCATTATTTCAAAAATATAAGTTGCTGATAAGTCGTCGCTTGCGGCTGGCTTCTCACGTCGCATTAAATAATAATAATAACTATTAAATGCTTTATTTATAAAAAAATTAATAAAGTCAATATCTATTTACAATAATTACACTTAAGAACAACAATGTTTCAAAGACTGAAGGGTTGACGCTCTTAATTGCCAACTCAACCCTACATACGCAAATAAACACATGATAAGAAATATATTAATATCAAATAATATAACATACACACTGATACATAAATAATTTTGGACATTGTAAATTGATATACAATTTAAAATGACAATAAATTTATGGAAGAACTAACCAAAATTATAACCTTCTGGAAACTACTGTAAAGAATATATAATACAACCTGATACAAATAGTCATGATATGAAGAACTCGTGATGTTTTTTTTTTTTTTATTATTTATTGAAGGTCAATTTTATCTATAAAGGGGATGGTAATTACATGTATAAAATAATGGTATTTTATAATTAGAAAAAATTAAGGAATGTAGTAAAAATCTGTTAGGGCCGTATTTATGACCGTTCCTTAGAACGTCCGTTAAATACCTTAAGGAAACACTTAATTGTTCCTTTACACTAAGCCATCTCTGGATCCAAATTACATTTATCTCATTTCAAGTGTCGATCGTTCAACACGTAGTTTAGTAAGAAAGTCCGATCAATGAAGATTCAAATTTATTCCGTGTTTCTGTGCATAATTGCGAGTGGGAAAATTTGTGGAAAATTTATTTTTATTAATTAATATTATCATTTTTACTATTATCGTTAATTACGATCACCAATAATTACTATTATCATTTAATTACTATTAACATTAGTTACTATTATAATTAATTACTCTTATCATTAATTACAATCATAATTAGTTACTATTATCATTTATTTTCTATTATCAATTAATTCCTATTATCAATAATTACTATCAATATTATCATGTAATTTCTATTATTTTTAATTAGTGTTATCAATTATTAATATTATCATTAGTTACTACAATAATTAATTACTACTTCAATTTAATTTCTATTGACATTTAATTGCTCTTATCAGTAAATACAATTAACTATAGTTAATATTATCATTTAACTACTGTTATTATTTATTATTATTATCATTTAATTACTATTATTATTAATTACCCCAAGTTAAGGAAGAGTGAAAATGCGTGTTGTTTGGCGCTTGTAGATCTTTAGTAGAGCAGAAACAAAAAATCGTACGTATCTGTGTTTTATATCCCTAAATATGTAAATAAATCATAGTTTATATGACACATCATAACGAAAAATGTGTACAATGATTTTAAATAAAAATGACGTTTTAGTGTCAACGTCCCAATAGCATAAGCCTAAAGTGCCGGCATACGATTTTTCAGACAACAAGTTTGTGTGTGTAAATATTAAAAATAAAATAATCATTTTTGTATCGAATTGAAACAGTTAGATTTGTCCATTTCTATGAAGACGTTATTTGGTACGTCTGACTTGCCGCGAGTTCGATATATCGATAATAATTTGAACATCTGAAGAAACAGTGTGAAAATGACTGTACTGTGTTACTTTAAAAAAAGTTGTAACTTTGTTATTTATCAACAAAAATGCTTCAAAATTTGTGATTCGTATATACCTATTTAATCTTTTATACACCCCCCCCACACACACATACACACAACACACACACAACACACACACACACACACACACACACACACACACACACAAACTCTTTGTGCGATTCGGTGATCTATACAAATTCTAAACTACTTCCAAATGAGCTAGAAACATGAAATTTGGCAAACTTATAGGTTTTAGCCAGTAACCGACTGAAAAATTCCAAAAACTTAACATTTAAAATGTTTAATCATGCAAAAATTCAAAATGGTAAACGTAACTTTAAAGCCTATGTAGACCTTTTTGGAGGCTCATTGTACCTAAACGGTAAGACCTATCAAAAACCGAATTGCTCCCGTAGTTATGGATTTGTTGAGATCCACAAGATCGTTTCTAGACTTTTTTGTATCTCCATTAGTTATACATTAGATAGAGATAGATTTCTTTGATTTTAGCACAAATTGTATATTTTTCACAAATTATTTAATCTTTCAACACATTTATAGGACAGCTAGAATCATCAAATTAGTCGCAATATTATGACAGATATCTGTATGTCTACAAAATTTTATCATTCTAGATGTCCTATAATTGTGTAAAAAAATAATAAATAATGTGTGGAAATTATTAAGTATTGATCTACAACTCTGGTCCATTACCAACTCCCCCACTCCCACCTTCCCCTCTCCGTTTTAATAAAACCCACTGGGGATTTGGAACAAAGCGAGTTTGTTGTATAAATATGCATTTTGTTAAATATTATTTTAATCTGACTTTTCTATCGCAAATTAAAAATATTAAGTTTTACTTTTTGCTATTTCTATTTTTACTACTTTTTATTACTATAAGCTAATTTATGTTAAACAGCAGCTGTTTAGAGTTAATGAAATAAAATCATTAATTTTGAAATAAACAGAAGTGTACTTTTTCTCTTAAAAGTTACACATTACCAAAAAATAGGCCCGTACTTTAGGCTAGCCATAAACTGAAAGGGAAATGTCCGGCACTGTAGGACTTTAGTTCTACTGGTCTGAACCTAAAAGTAAAATCAAGGAAATAGACACCATTGTACAAAAACAAACCAAAATATAAAATATTATTAAGAGTTAGAAAATCCAATTTCAAAAGAATTTAATTGAGAGGAAAAGACATCTGTATTTTCTTTAAGGAAAGAACATATTTCTTAAATTCAATTCTTAGGGTTACGTTTTATTGGTCACAATAAATAGGTAACTTGCATACGTATATAACTGTACATTAAGTTTTATGTTGTTTTGAACAGCAAATTTATTTTCTAAACATATGATTATGTAATGTGCAGAACCTACGTGGTGTACCAGCTTGTTAGATACGGTTATTAATGATTAGTTCTTTGAACCTTGTGCACCTGGTCATTTCTTATCCACAAATAGCGGTTTTAAATTAATTTACTTGTACCAGTCAAAAGATTTCTCACTCCTGCTCGGCTTTAACGATTTGCAAAACCCGTTTCAGACAGGAACTTGATGTTTTTACTTCCAGTTCAATAAAAATTATTAATAGACTAAACTTGTTATCCAATATCAACAACCTGTTTGTTGTCTACAATAACATGTATGGGACGCTTTAGGTCGCCTGGAGCAACATCAATCCTGTTTTCTTAATTTACTAACGTCTAATTATTGAGATTTTATCCTTGTAGAAATCCTTGTGCCCTTTTATCCTTGTACGACCATGAAAGTGGAACATACATTTCGTGTGCGAGTATTCGGATGTGTATTATAGGTGTAAAGTTTGGTAATTTTAAATAAATGGTACAAAATATTTCTACACATAGATAAACATAAGACCATCTCACCAAATCATATATTTTGTATTAAAAGCTACACGAAATGCAGTTATGTTTACATCAACATTCCTTTTAAAAAGTAGTTGAACACTGTTATCTTTTAACATAGTAACTATAAACAACAGATAAAAGTGGCAACGTAAATAATCAAAAATTAAACATTTTTTATTATAAAAGTAATATTATATTACACCCAGTGGCTGTAACCCTTAGAGCCTCATTTATTGAATACGGGCTAGGCAATTCCGAGGTCCTAGCTGGATCTACACCTTTTGTCATTAGTATGAAGCTAAAACAATATACCATAGGAAATTAAAAGAGTTACAAAATGTCTCGTCTTTTTTCATAAAAATTTCCCGTTTTTGATTTATTTAAAATATAATAAACCGCCATATTGAAATAGATAGGTATTTGGATTAGGTTGGTTATTTTTTCAAAATAGCTCTTTACCTTATTAGGTGTCATACCAAGTTTAAATTCAATCCGTTAAATTGTTCCATATATAAAAATATTTGTGGAAAAAAATTGTTGTTATCTGGAAAACTAATCAATTCCGGATATATCTTCATAGAAACTTTTTTAAATTTTAATGTCAGAAACCATCTTCTGAAGTTTGGAAACACAAATTTTCAACACTCTGTATATATGTTTTTTTTTTTTTTTGTCTCCTTTTCCTCTTTCACTACATGTCTCCTAGATGGTTAGATAACATAAAGATTTTATTATATACCCGAAAATACTAACTTTTTAGATATTTGAAGAAATTTTGGAATTCTCCTTCTTCTTCAATCAGAATAAGGTCAACATTAAAACATAGAGAGGGTTATCATTGCTGTCTACAGATCAACTCCATAAAATAAGATTACTGGCATTTTAAGATTAACTGATAAAACGTTTTAACTGAAAGAGCGTAAAACACTTATAAACATTTTAAAAAGTAAGTTTGCACGATTGTTAGTTTCAAAGAATGTTAAATAAACAAGAAATTTGGTAAAGTTGTTCGCTGTTCTTCTTAAGGAGTATTTTTGTCACCAAAGTAACGCATATCAATATTTCCAAAGCATTTTGGGGGGGGGGGGATTTACTTTTTTCAAACCACTTTTCCTCCCACCCAAGTGTTTATACATCATTGTAGCATCAATAACATCTGCTTTGCTTGCAAGGTAAGCAATTTCGTCAGTTTTCCAGATTTGTCACAATATTTGTCTTTTTGGTTTCTTAATAAGAACTTAGACTCTATTTTTAACTAAAACTATCCTAATTCCTAACACGCATAATACTCTTATTTATTGCCTGAAAGTTGGTTTCGTAGAGTTTGTAGAGAATGTTAAATTGTATTGGTATATCTAGGGGTCTTTTCTTATAAATTAAGTTTGATTAAAAAAGTTGTTAAGCAAGTTTTCTGAACCTAGTAACAGTCTACACCAGTACTTTCTGTCGCCCTAGTAAGCCTCGTATATGTGTATTTATTAAAAAGTCTTCACTAGTTTCGTTTGTGTCAGTGTCTCGGTCCTAGGGACCTTCGTAACTGTGCATATTTGAAGAAGTTTCCACTCTCTACGCTCGTGTCGGTGACTTACAGTACAGGCAACAGTAATCAAGACGGATTTACGGTATGTTATAAATCACTTTTTCTGCTTCCTGAGGCCATGAAACGTGAAGACCATTCAAAATATTGAGGTAAACATTATTGTTGACTACCAAACTTACGCTATACTTCGTATACTGGGTAAGTAAAGAACCAAACATCACTACTCACTGTATCTCAGAAATCACGTGACCTATTAAGTTGTTATTTTTTCACGAAGTTTGCTTTTAGGTCCCAGTTGCTCACTAAGATATTATTTTGACAAATTTAAACTCTAAGAAGGTTTATTAAGGGTTGAACATTAAAAAAACGAAATGTTCTCCCCTTTATGAACCGCTATGAAGCTAAAAGGTGGCATAGTATACGAAGCAGTTACAAATACTAAATATAAGTTATTTAGAATAACAACATTTAATTAAATTTAAAAAAGTATTTATTTAGTAAAATAATAATAAAATATAATAATTACGTTAAATAATTGAGTAATAATAATAATTTGTTTACTTATTTAAATTTAAAGCTTACTTGAAACTTTCAGAATTTTTCGTTGGAAATCTGCCCAAAAAGCTGTAAACTTAAGTTGGGATAAGTTTTACAAATTCTGACTCCATAATGAAAACAGAGCTTCGCCGCTCCATGCAGCATATGCGTTTGTAGAAATGCTTATCAAAGTTTTAAACAACTTTTAACATTTTTAAAACCCCAAACTTTTCGTTTCAGATACCTCTTAGATCAAATGCAAAACAAAATCACAAGATATCGAAACAACTGGATACTCTCTAGAGCACAAACTGTCATACCTAACCTCTTCCTTTCTTTCATATTTCCTATCCAACTCTTCTTCTCTTCTGGTCCTGACCGCTATTAGAATATTCAAGGGCTAGGGGATCTTGATTATATGAACTTTTCTTATTTTATTTTTATAAGGCGATGATGAAGGAAACGTTTTTATCCTTTAAACAACAAGGAGAAATCATGAACTCACAATAGTAACTCGGGCGTAACACTCGAGATAACCTACACCTTTTCTCGTGTAATCTTGGGGTAGATCCCTTTTCTCTTCCCCATCTAGCCTCTCTTGACCAACCCTTTCTCTCCTCCAACCCTGACGCTATTAGAGCCCAATATACTTACCCAGCCCCTTCATACAAGCAGACTACCTTCTAATTAAAATAGTACATTACAAGGTCTAAATGTAATGTCAAAAAGTTGGTTTTGAGCCTTATATTGTAACACATTTTAAATTGTATTGGTAGAACAAAGAGTCTTGTCCAGTAGGATAAGTTTGTTTAAAGCAGTTGTTACTTACACAGATTTTCTGAACCTCTTAAAATTATACATCACTATTTTCTTGGCATCTAGATCGGCCTCATAGATGTGTATATATTAAAAACTGTCTACTCCTATTGGTCGTGTCACTGTCTCAACCTGGCGGGCCTCTGAGTTCTGAAGAAGTTCCCAGTTACTACGTTCGTATCGGTGACACGGCCTTACCCGATCTCATTACTATACCAAAATTACATTTTCTTGGGAGGTCAGTGTTGGAAATTACATTTTTAACAATAACTTCCCTATATTTCATCGTAGAGATGTGGAGTTGGTATTGTGACATGGAGAATTAAAATCTGATATTATATATATATATATATATATATAAAATCTGATATTATATATATATATATATATATATATATATATATATATATAAGTCTAGTAAATTGAATAACACATGAGACATGGACAAGAACTGTTTAAAATGGCCGCCACTTTGACATTTTAAATTCAATTTTTCTAAATTTAAATTGTTTTACATTGGCACACACTACCTGTATGTCAAAATTTGTGTTCCTATCTTATTTTTTGTAGCCGCTATCGTGCTTACGTACAGACGACAACGACGACGGATGGAAGGCATGTCGAAATTTGCTTTTTCGATTTCATCAGGCGGTGAAGTGTGAAGATCAGTTAAAAAAGTAGGTCTATTTTTTTTACTACGACTAAACTTATATTTAGTATACCGAAGTAAAAATTTGACGTTTCCATGAAAATGTACAAGGAGAAAAAACCAGAAATAAAATAAAAACCTTACGGCAAAGACCCAGATTCGACAGTAGAGTTCACTAACTGATTGCTGAACTATTGATCACTTCTTAATTGTAAATATTTAATTAATGATCGTTAGGAATAGTTGTTAGAAATAGATGTAAAAACTTCAACAAATATCAATATTAACATTCAAACATTATCGAACAGTATACAAATATCAATACAAACATACAAACATTATCAAACATTATACAAATATCAATAATAATTTGAATTTGCCCCTAACCACAATCACTGGAACTTAATAAAACACAATTATCTGATTGATTGTTCTTTATTAATTATATCCACTTAGTGATTATCCACAATTATCTGATTGATTGTTCTTTATTAATTATATCCACTTAGTGATTATCCACAATTATCTGATTGATTGTTCTTTATTAATTATATCCACTTAGTGATTATCCACAATTATCTGATTGATTGTTCTTTATTAATTATATCCACTTAGTGATTATCCACAATTATCTGATTGATTGTTCTTTATTAATTATATCCACTTAGTGATTATCCACAATTATCTGATTGATTGTTCTTTATTAATTATATCCACTTAGTGATTATCCACAATTATCTGATTGATTGTTCTTTATTAATTATATCCACTTAGTGATTATCCACAATTATCTGATTGATTGTTCTTTATTAATTATATCCACTTAGTGGATATAATTAATAAAGAACAATCAATCAGATAATTGTGTTTTATTAAGTTCCAGTGATTGTGGTTAGGGGCAAATTCAAATTATTATTGTGAATTTCACCACAGTGCTCAACAAGATTGTAACAAATATCAATACAAACATACAAACATTATCAAACAATATATATATATATATATATATATATATATATATATATATATATATATATATATATATATATCAATACAAACATACAAACTTTATACAAATATCAATACAAACATTATATAAATATCAATACAAACATACAAACATTATACAAATATCAATACAAACTTACAAATATTATCAAACATTATACAAATATCAATACAAACATTATATAAATATCAATACAAACATACAAACATTATACAAATATCAATACAAACTTACAAATATTATCAAACATTATACAAATATCAATACAAACATACACTCATTATCAAACAATATATATCAATACAAACATACAAACTTTATACAAATATCAATACAAACATTATCAAACATTATATAAATATCAATACAAACATACAAGCATTATACAAATATCAATACAAACTTACAAATATTATCAAACATTATACAAATATCAATACAAACATACAAACATTATCAAACATTGTACAAATATCAATACAAATATACAAACATTATCAAACATTATACAAATATCAATAAAAACATACAAATATTATCAAACATTGTACAAAATCAATACAAACATTATACAAATATCAATACAAACATTATACAAATATCAATACAAACATTATACAAATATCAATACAAACATACAAACATTATCAAATATTGTACAAATATCAATACAAACATACAAACATTATACAAATAATAATTATGTCTTCTTTGAAGTTATACACAATGCTTTTTCTTAATAAATATTTTATTTACTAAAACTTAATGTGGGTATATTTTGTTTCAGTTGAAGGCCATCATTTGCTTTACTCCAAGACTTCTTTCATTAGTAGAACAACAATACGACTGAGATAATTTATTTATGTTATGATTTTATTTATTTAGTTTATAATAAGTATATTTTGAGATATTTATTTTCTGACTTTTCTTTTTCCTACGAATCACCTTCTTATAATAATATCCACTAAATAATAAATATACGCACTAATAACCTTGAACCGATACGCTCCGGGATATAATTTGAGGATATGACCTTAGTAAAAGATCTGACACCAATATTGAAAATTAGGCATTGATCCGACGATCGTATAAACCAATGTCAAATGAAATGAAAAGCTTCAGTCGCACTTTCTTCTTACGTAGTGGGAGATTGACCTGCTTCACTCGACTGGGACCAGTATTCAAGAAGAAGGATGGGCGACAACACTGTTTTCTCTGTCCTACTCATCAGTGTTCTAATATTTATTTTCTTTAAGTTTTGTCTTGGGGAAGAACCGGATGATAATCTGACCGGTAGAGATGAACCCTTCGCGCCAGGATCGAAATGTCCAATAGGAACTGTATACAATGAATATACAGGACGATGCAAACAACTTGTCATGTCCAATAAGAGGTAAATTGAAATAATGAATTCATTTAGATGTAATTTTATTTGTAGATTTTTTTTCTTAATGAGTTAATTTCCATATTTGAATCATATGGAGCATATGATCATAAGAGCATAATCACGAATAGACGAAGTGATGAGAAATCATAAAATGTGCACAGATTATGATATTAAGATCACTTTTTGACAGATATTTCAAATAAATATAACTTCTTTAGCTTTCAAAATGTTTCTATAATTTTCATACTTAGCACATATTTGATAGGTTTGTTACACAAAAATATCACACTATCCAAAATCCTGTTTTTGGCAATTTTTATTCAAATTTCTTTCTATTGGTCACAATTTCGTCAATTTACGAAATTTGGTTAATAATTGGTCTTCGTTTGTTTGTTTTTTAAACTTTATTTATCTAATTTATACAATAAAAGATATTCAAAAGATACCTTTTTTTAGGTTATCCACCAGTTCACCACTTTTACATTTTTACGGAATTGTCCCGTTGCATTGGGGTAAAAAATGTAACCAAAAAATTGTAAAAATAAATATCATAAGTAGGTTTTTAGCCGTCTTTGCAGAATTTCGCCAATTTAATTAGTTTTGTAAGAAATTGTCCATGATGGAGATCATCTGTTTTAATAAATGTGTTTGTATTTTAATACAACAAATGTTTTGTAGTGTAAGCTTATCCGTCCGTGTGTGATTATATTTTAATAAACTATATTCCAAACTTACAAGTGCAAATGTTCTTTATATACTATGTATTTAGAATGTTTCAGAGTCCCCGTGTGCTGCGTTTCTTCTACTCGCTATTTTAATATCTAACAGTATTTTTTATTTTTTTTACATAGATTAATCGATTTCACGGTGACGATGATTTTGCGAGTCGTCCCATTTCTTCTTCGCGCATGACCGACCAATCTGAACAGTTATTCTAATCTTTAAGTGCTTCTTTTGTGTTCTCGGTACCTGTGCGCCCTGTTCTTAACAATAGTGGGTTTCAATTTAAAATAATATCGTCTGTAAACATGAATGTAAAAAAATCGTTAAAAAAAAATTAATAAATAAATATTCTAAAGTAGACCCTACACAGAACATACATTATAGCATAAGCTAATAATTTTTAATTATAAAATTAATTAATATGCCATTTTATTTTAGGAAGTATGGGTTCAATATATATATATATATAGAGAGAGAGAGAGAGAGAGAGAGAGAGAGAGGAGAGAGAGAGAGAGAGAGAGAGAGAGAGAGAGAGAGAGAGAGAGAGAGAGAGAGAGGAGAGAGAGAGAGAGAGAGAGAGAGAGAGAGAGAGAGAGAGAGAGAGAGAGAGAGAGAGAGAGAGAGAGAGAGAGAGAGAGAGAGAGAGAGAGAGAGAGAGAGAGAGAGAGAGAGAGAGAGAGAGAGAGATAGAGGTGTTCAAAAAGTCTGGAAACCCCTTAATATTTATTTTATTAATAAACGCAGAGCAATGAAACTCTAGGATTACGTCCTCACTGTGATTACCGACTTTTTGCTCATTTTAACTGTCTTTTTTCACTTTGGGGGGACGTCCTGTGGAGGAAGTCTAAAAATCTTAAATGTAAGCATAGGTCGAAATATACCTCATTTTAAAGGTCTTTGTTAGAGGAACACATTGCCGCAATCCCGACTGAAAAAGGACCATTCGTCCTTTGTTGAGTTTCATTGTTCTGCGTTTATTAATAAAATTAATATTAAGGGGTTTCCAGACTTCTTTGAACACCCGGTATATATATATATATATATTTAAAGTGTTTTCCATTAACTTTCTGTCCTATTCACTGTTTCACAGAAATTTAATCAAATCGTTCCAATCGTTATTAAAATATATTCTTAAATAACAATTCTTTTATATTCCTGTATGAATACGAAAATGTTGAGGGTATGAACCATGCAGTTTTATTAACCCACATTATATATCAAGAAAACTGTAACGAATTCGTCGTTTACACAGGGGATTTATTTTAAGTAAGTAAATACAAGTTGAAGTAAATTTTTGTGTGAAAAAGTTTTAATTTATCTATATATAAAAACAAGTTGATTGACGTCATCATGGTATTTACCCAACCCTATCATACAATTTAATACAAGAAAATCCTTAAAATGTAATCCTTAAAGTGGGCCAAGTATGACAAACTGAATGCTAAATTTGTATATCAAGAGGCTTATCCAGTAGGGTAAATTTATTTATATATTAAAAAGTGTCCACTCGGTCGTGCCAGATGTCGTAAATTGTCAGGACAGGGTTGAAACTACATTTTTTACAATAATTTCGCTATCTGTCATCCTAGAGGGTGGATGTGGATACCATTACAAACAGTATTAGTATCGACAATTTTTATCTATTTTAGTGCGTCAAGTTAAATAGTACAAGGATATTAACAATAAACTGTTTAAAATGACTGACAATTTGACATTTTTTAAATAGATTTTTCAGAATTTCAATAAGATTCTATATGAGTAGGCTAAAAAGGAACATGAAATTTGGTGTAGGAGTGGTGTACTAAAGTTATATTTCTTTTTGTGACCGCGATCGTGTTTACAAACATTGGAAGAACGACATGTTGAAAATAACTATTTGGATTTCCTGAGGCTTATAAAACGTTAAGATAAAAATTAGAAAGAAATTGTGTTCGATTAACCTCTAGTTCGTATTCTGACTAAGTTATAATGCTGGTTCATTAAGCAGAGTTTATTGTGTAAACGTAGCAACGCCTTTTTGTCACAACCGTAACCCAGAGCACCACACTCACATATTCGCCCACTAAGCCTTTATAACGTGATAAAAAATTAATATGTGGAAATTAAGGACAGGTTACTGGACAAAGACCCAAATTTAACTTAATCACGCGAGTTAAAATCATTGTTCATATCAGATGTCGAGTTTGAAGCGTTACTTCAACACAACTAAACACAGCAAGTAATTCAATAATAATAACGCTGCACTAATAACTTAATTAAAGACCGTGTTACGAATTGATAATTAGCTGGCTCTTGGTGTGTTTATCAAGAGAGACTTGATAGAAAAGATGAAAGAAACTTATCTAACCCAAGATTACATGAATAAAGGTGTGGATGCTAAAAGTGTTCTTCGGGTTTTACATAACCGTTATCATTACGAGTCCCCACTGAGGCTCAATTCATTACAGATAGGTTTTAATGATTCACAAAATTAATAGATTTCAATCTACTTTGTTTTAAAAATAGTATTAATAGCTAAGTGACTTACCAACTACTAATGTTAAAACTCATGTAATTCAAACTTAACAACTTGAAAATATCACAGTTTCATCAAAATCGATCAAAAGTAAAATAAATGAAATATTAAAATAAAATAAAAGAGTCTATGTGCGTGCGTACTAACCTGTTGCTAAATTTGAACAGCATTTCAAAATTCATAAAATTAAAACCAATAATAACCTTGTAGGACCATCCCTTAAGCTGTAAGTGCGACACTAAGTAATTATCTTAGTAACTACAACTCTTGTAGTAATTGTTTTCCATAAAAACAACCCTACAGAGAAAGTTAATAATTGACGAACTAAAGTGTTGTTTCATGTTGATAGTTTCTCCTGCCTTTTAGAGATAATTACCAATTCATTTTCATGTTCAGTGTGTCAAAAAGCGATGGTTACAAAGTGACACCAATATTTGAGTGTTTCGTTAATTTGGTGACGTAACCAATATTATTTGATGAACAACCGCAATAAACAGGGTACGCACTTGTCGTTGTTAGATATGCAAAGATATTAATAATGACACAAAATAACAGTTTGATCGTCTTCCAACCACTAGCGGTTGAATTCGAAATCGCGGTGCCGAATTTGTTTGGTGCCTATCTTCAGGAGAGTAGTACAAGGTCACACATCATGTTGTTACATTTTTTTCTTGTTATTTCGGAAATCCTCTCGGTCATCACCCTTTTATAAAAAGAAAGAAAAGAATATAAAATAAAGACTCGAATGCTAAACCCTTAGGGGCTCACACATAGTGAGTGCAGGTAGAGTACCGAGGAACCCTAACTGGATGTACACTTTTCTTCATGTAGTCATTGGTTAGATCCCTATCTTTCATCTTTTCTATCAGATCTCTCTTGACCAACTCTTGTTATCCGACACTGATGCTATTAGAGTATTTGAGGGTTAAGGGTCTTTATTTTCTCTTCTTTTTTTCGTAAGGCAAGGATATGACTGAAAAGTTTTTCGCCTTTAAACAACAATGAAAAATCGATTACTCTAATAGTGTCAGTGTCAGAAGAGAACAAGATTTGATCAAAAGAGACCTGTTAGGAAAGATCAAAGAGATTTAATCCAAGACAACGTGGATAAAGTTGTAGCTCCAGCTAGGTAAACTCAGGATTTGCCATTCCCGTACTCCCGAGAGTAGCCCCCCCCCTCATACATGAGCAACGCTGGTGGATAATTTTAATATACACAAATTTACAAGGCCAGTTAGGGTCTAGCCGATGTCAATAAAGTAGTGATATACACAATTACGAGGTTCAGAAAAAAATGTGTAACTGTTTTAAACAAATTTACCTAAGAATTTTACCCTAAGAACGCTTAATCTACCAATTCAATTTAACATTTCGTACAAGCTCAATAAAACAACTTTTGGAAAACCTACTCTTACATTGTAGTTTTAAATTTCACTGAATGTGTTTTTTTTTATTAATTCGTTTAAAATTTATTTCCTAAATATGTAACATCTGATATAAATCTGTATGGATGATGAGGCGCGTTTTCGTCATTGTTCTTTGAGTTTCATCAATTTTTGACAAAATCTTAAAGAGTTAGGATAGTTTTGTTAGCCATAAAAATCGGTACTTTTGATTTTACCAATTTTTTACTATAACAGGTCAACTTTTAGTCGAATTTTCATTGAACCAAACATTGACTCAACAATAGCTCAGATAAACTGTGTAAAAATAAATCGAAATATGAAAAATTGTTGGTCAATTGTTTTCTAATTTTACCGATGTTTACAGTAAGAGGTTATTTTGCCTACAAATACAGATTAACCCCAGAATAGCAATTTGAGCTTTTCACAGCTTTAATACCTATTTAATTCCGAAGATATTAAGAAATACACGATTTTACTTTCACAGATATGCATAGCAATCGTGAATTTGATCTATTTTCACGTGTTTACAGATTATCTGTTTTGAAATCGTCTCTCAAAACAAATGGTGTTTATAGTCTATTTGTCTGGACAGATTTCATCAAATTTTTCCATTTAGTTTTATCTTTAAAACTTAATTTGTTTGCTATGAGAGTAAAAAAATATCTCACAATATGATCTAACGATTGTGATTAAATTTCCCTCTGTATAACAAAACAGAAATTATTGGTTAATATTTTCCAAATCCCTCGGGGGCTCAAATATATCGAGTACCGCCATGGCAATCCCAAAGGACTCCAGCTAGATTTACACATTATTCACATATTCTTGGATTATATCCCTCTATTTCATCTTTACTATCAGGTCTTTCTTGACCAAATCTTGTTCTTTTCCAACCCTGACGCTATTATAGTATTCGAGAGCAAGGGGTATTTATTTTATGTTCTCTTCTTCCTTGTTAACTTACACAGTACGAAATATAGAATATGTTTGATAATCTCACAATGTCTATCTCCGTTTTTGGCTGATCTTTAAATTTCACTACCTCACAAAACCGAAAAAAAATATTTTTGACATGCGGTCCGTCCACCTTCGTTGTCTTCTGTACGTAAGCACAATAATGGTCACCAAAATTAACATTAAAAAATGAAATTCGGTTAGGTAAATTTTATAATAGTGTGTTCATATAGAAAGAAGTCTGCTGAAATTTTAAAAAAATCGATTTAAAAATCTAAAAATTGCGGCCATTTTAAACGGATTTTTTTCATATCTCGTTAATAACATACTATATAAAATACAAAACTACAGATTTCAATTCTGCATGTAATAACACCAACCCACCTCTTTATGATTCCAAATAGCGAAGTTATTGTCAAAAATGTAATTTTGAACTTTGGCCTTTCGAAAAAATATATATTCGTATAGTTACGAGATCCAGCAAGGTTGAGTGATTGACACGAGCGTAACGAGTGGAGCCTCTTTGATATACATCTACAAGGCCAGTTAAGACCAAGATGATGTCACTAAAGTACAAAATTACGAGGTTCAGAAAACATTTGTAACTATTGTGTTAAACAAACTTACTCTATTAGATCCCACTTGATTCAATTTAACACTTTCTACAAGGTCCAAGAAACCAACTTTTGTATTACATTGTATGGTGGGGCTGGGTAATTATCACGATGGCGCCTATCAACTTATTTATTTCATACTTTTAGCTCAACTTATTTTATACTTATTTTTTTGTTCGTATATTATATATCGCCTTTATACCACTCAATTTTAACTACTATTGTTTAGTACAAGCTGTGAGTTAATGGATAACTATCTCAAGGTTATTTAGTCGTTTCTCAAGTTTTCATACACGTTTCTCAAGTTTCCATACACGTTTCTCAAGTTTCCATACACGTTTCTCAAGTTGCCATACACGTTTCTCAAGTTTCCATACACGTTTCTCAAGTTGCCATACACGTTTCTCAAATTGCTCTACACGTTTCTCAAGTTGCCATACACGTTTCTCAAGTTGCCATACACGTTTCTCAAGTTTCCATACACGTTTCTCAAGTTTCCATACACGTTTCTCAAGTTGCCATACACGTTTCTCAAATTGCTCTACACGTTTCTCAAGTTGCCATACACGTTTCTCAAGTTGTCATACACATTTCTCAAGTTGCCCTATACGTTTCTCAAGTTACCCTACACGTTTCTCAAGTTTGAATACACGTTTCTCAAGTTTCCATACACGTTTCTCAAGTTGCCCTACACGTTTCTGAAGTTGCCATACACGTTTCTCAAGTTGTCTACACGTTTCTCAAGTTTTCTACACGTTTCTCAAGTTGCCATACACGTTTCTCAAGTTGCCCTACACGTTTCTCAAGTTGCCCTATACGTTTCTCAAGTTGCCCTATACGTTTCTCAAGTTGTCATGCACGTTTCTCAAATTGCCCTACACGTTTCTCAAATTGCCATACACGTTTCTCAAGTTGCCCTACACGTTTCTCAAGCTGCCCTATACGTTTCTCAAGTTGCCCTATACGTTTTCTCAAGTTGTCATGCACATTTCTCAAATTGCCCTACACGTTTCTCAAATTGCCCTACACCTTTCTCAAGTGGTCATGTACGTTTCTCAAATTGCCCTACACTTTTCTCAAATTGCCATACACGTTTCTCAAGTTGTCATGTTCGTTTCTCAAGTATGCCATACGCGTTTTTCAAGTTGCCATACACGTTTCTCAAGTTGCCATGAACGTTTGAAAGTTGAATATAAAACGATCAAATCTATTTCATAAAATAATAAGAAGTTAACTTTCACTCTGAATCTAAAGCTGTTTGACAGCATAATGTAAAGTTAGACGTTAGAAAGCAGTTCAAGTCTGCGTATACGCTCTTTATTTTCATTCACTTTGTGAAACTTGAACGTAAATATGTCTAAGAAACACTCTTCTCATGTGTCAATGCATCATAGCGGTAACTATAAATGACACGGGTATTTCAATCCCTAAGGAGAAAGTGCAATAAAGCGTTCATTATAAGCGAGACGTGTTGAAGAGAAATTTGCCTTCGAGATATCTGCAGCCTTTCTCTCTCTCTCTCTCTCTCTCTCTCTCTCTCTCTCTCTCTCTCTCTCTCTCTCTCTCTCTCTCTCTCTCTCTCTCTCTGTAGATAATAATTTCACTTTTTTTTTTTTTTTTTATTTGAAAATCATAGTCATTAACTACTTGCTGGTAAAGCTCGTAAAACTGTTTAAAAACAACTTAAACAGTACTTAAGAAGTTTTCATCTTATCGCCATCGTGCTACGTTTTTGTTTTTTCTTTAACCACATAAGTTTCGCTGATTTTGATAGCATCATCAGGTCTTTAAGTTATATTAAAAATACATATATTTTCACGTAATTTTATATAATTTTAAAGATGGCATGAATATTAAAGTGTCAAAAAGTTGAAACTACTTATTTATTTTAACCAGACAGTTTACGAGGAAAATATACAGAGTGTTCATAAAATGTCGTGCCAAACTTTAAACGGTTGTTATATGAGTCTAAATAAATAAAAATGTTCCTATAAACACATGTCCGGAAACGCTTGTCGGGCATTTTGTGCTTTTTGAAAAATAATTTTTCATGCTATATTTTCATCAGTATATCAAGAATCAAAACTTTATCTGTAAAAATGTCGAAATGGTGACCTTTTGAAATTTTTTTAATTGAATACCTCTAAGACCATTAACTTTACTAAAAATGTAAATGGTCGCCATTATAAAAATTCATAAGATACAGTTTTCTTTCTTGGTATAGGCCTACTGGTAAACTGTTGTATAAAAAAATGTGTATACTAAATTTCAACTCGAAATCTTCATAATTTCAAAAGCTATAATTATTTTAAAGCACAAAATGCCCAACAGATGGAAAACTTAGCGTTTCTGGACATAATATGTTTATGGGGCTTTTTTTTCTTTATTTCGACCCATATAACAACCACTTAAAGCTTGGCACGACATTTTCTGAAAATCCTGTATAAATAGTGTTTCAAATATATGTGTCCTAACTATGGGATGTGATTTAGGATTTTAAAGTAAAGAAAAAATGTTTTGAAAACATTCCATTAATTTTGTGGTTTTTTCGAAAGATAATGATAACTTATAAACTCTTAAGATTTCGAAATTTGATACACAAATGTTTGTAGCCTATGCTTTGTTATTACCAGTATACTAAGAATCAAAACTTTAACTTATAAATATTCAAAATGGGGGCCGTTTACGTTTTTTATAAAGTTTTAGAGATATTTAATATTAAAAATTTCAATCTGCCCCGATTTTAAGAGTTTATAAGATAACATTTGTGGTACACTGATAAAACGAAGCACAACAATTGTGTTTACGAAATTTTGACTCCAAATTGTTTAGTTAACAATATTTTTAGTAAAGAGTACAAAATAGCTGACAGAGGGATAATAAAGCGTTTTCGACATATATTGATAGCAAAGTCTTTCCTTGTTTTGATGTAATAAATCACTTTCCAAACGTAAGGCACATATTTTTGAAATATGGTGTTAACATATGCTCTAATTAATCTAATTAAAACACTAATTTAATTCAAAATATTGATGTTAACCTTATAATAAACCCCGTTGTTCAATAAGCAAAGGTTATGTAATAACTAAAGACATACCACTAAACATCGAGTGAATCATAAACTTATAATCTGCAGGAGATTCTAAACGATTGGGGTTTTCAAGAAATATCCAATACATAATAACAAATCCTTAAAATTTGGTTTTCTATTCAAAACATGATGATGCTATAAAAGTTAGTGTCCATATTGAAAAATGGCAGAGATTTTACGAAATATGTATATTTTCAAATCCCACAAGTAAAGAATAAAACTTCCCCGTTTAAAGTTTTTGGTACTTCTTAAATTTTAGAACAAAATTGGTGCACATTTCAAGCTAACAACTCTGTATTAAATACTGTATTTATTTGTATATTTAAATAAATAGAACAAGATGATTTTACAGATAATATTAGGGATAACACTTATAAATCTTAATAAGTCTACCATAGATGCAAAGACATACACAAAATATATTTTCTATAGGCTAAAATACTTTCTGAATGTCCTTCAATTTGACGAACAAAAGTATTATTTTTTAGCGAAATTCTAATCTGAATTATAATACTAACCAAATAAACGTATAAAATTTTACTTAACATCCATACTATTAGGAATTATGTTTTGGGGTTTTTTTTTGTCAAAATAATAAAACCCATTTACTTTAGCAGTTTAGTAAAAGCCTTTTGAACATGTTTAGAGCGTGAAAAAAAAATATGATTAAATCAAACGTCAATTTTGTTATAATTATCATTTGACTTCCTCACATAATAGGTAGTATAGAGAAAGTCATGTGTTAGACCAAAAAAAAAAAAATTATTTTTTAAATTGTGTGTAGAATGTTTGTTGTAAAATCGTCCAAACCCATAAGAAGTAGTTTTTGCAATAAGGTGTCTTTGTTTTTTGTTTGTTTCTTTATTGTTGCTTAAAGATGAAAACACTCTAGATTATCAACTCCTTATAAAAAGAAAGGTAGAAAGAAGAGAACATAGATAAAAAACACTATCCCACGGAAATGCCGTTATAGCATCAGGGTAAAAAGAGAACAATAGTTGGTCAAGAAAAACCAGATAGGATACATGAATGTGAGATATACTATACTAAATGCTGAGCTTGACTTATGAAAAATATTATAAAGGATAACAAAGAAACAGAACACGATTCTCATAAAAAATACGCCTAAGTATCAGATACGTTTCAACGACAAGGTCGTCCTCTTCAGTAATACACGAGCTACACCAATCAAACTATAACTGAATCTAACGTTGCGCCGAACCCCATATTTATATGAATGAGAGAGATTATCCCAAGATTACATGAAAAAAGTGTAGATCCGGCTGGGGTCCCTAGGGATCGCCACTCCAGTACTCATTATAGGCGAACCCCTGAATGTATCTCTGTCTCTCTCTCTGTTGTTTGTCACGTGTGTAAAGTCTAAATAATTGAACCGATTTTTATCCAATTTGGTCTGTAGACATAGTTCGACCATATCTGGAGGTATTTTCGATAACTCAAAATTTGTGTGTATCTGCAGTAAGACCAAAACTCAAAATTTCGATAATTAAAAAATCGGCTGTGACGATTTTGATAAAATGTTGCTACAATATAGCCTCCATAGACCCAAGAAAAATATTTGTTACAATCTCATTTTTTTAAAAAATCCTGTTTGAGCTGTATCGGTTACAAAGGGAAAATAAACCCTGTGCGTCGTCGTAACTGATCAAAACTTTAATGAAATATGAAGGTATATAACACAAGGAAATTAGTAGAACTCAAGTAAAAGAAAATTGTGGCTCATGAGTAATTTGTGAGATACTGAAATCCACTGTCAGGGTCAAAATTAATTTTGATTGTTTATAAATTAATACATTTTCCTAAAAATTGAAAAATTTCTAATAAATTATAATTAAACGGTGGAGAGAGCATGTAACAAACTTTCACCACTTGCACTCACAAAAGTACCAATCAATCTCAAAAATTTATTACTGTAAAGGTTCATTTTAGTTTGAAACAACTATTATTTCTTTCTTAATTTATTTATTTTTACTAAAGGTTTGAGTCATCAATTTTAATTATAAACTGTCACATTTAACGACGATTTAATTGAAACCACTTTAACAAATATTATTAAATCGAATTTTATAACGACGCCCATTTTCCCTTTTTTATCGGCAATTACCAGTATTTTGGGCTACATTTTATTAAAATCTTTAACCCTAGATTGAAGCAAATTTTTATTCAAATTATTTTAGAGAATTTAAAAAAATATACATTTGTTTCTATCTTTAGGTAGCTACCCCATATTTTTATGTACGGAAAAAAGAAAAGTACTCCAAATGATATAGCCGAAATATACACACTACCAAATTTGATCAAAATCGGTCCATTAGTGTGGGCTCTAGAACACTGCTCAGATGATACACCGACCATCTATTGACTTTTTAAGTCTTAAATTACTCAAAACAGACACTGTATATTGAGAAAATACAAACTAATAACACAACAGGTGATATCTGCATTTTGAGGTTAGATTTTGTATTCTCTACACCGGTGAAGTTAATGACTCAGCTGGTTTGTCGTCAAGGCTGTTGAGTATTTCAACATATGTTCTCGATCTGTATATAGGGAGAAAGTATTAACTGACTATAACTATTAAATTATCTTATCAAAGTGAAACAATATTAATCTTCTTACATCTAACACAAGCCTATTAACAATCAAACAGCCATTTACACGAAACTGAAAGAGTTTAATACAAATATAAAGAATTAAAAAATATAAAAAAATTTACCACGCTGACTTTTTTAAAATGCAAAATAATACATAAATTCAAAACACCCTATAATGCACTTTCATTCTTACCAACAAGCGCATATACACATTCAAATACACACACAAGCATCCATCTTGACACGTACGCACACATAATGAAATAAAACATATAATTCCTATAAGTTACTGTATTTATACTTTTTATATCAGTCACATATACCTAATAGCCGAACAAATTTTAAAGGTACCCTATTACATTTTCTTTCTAAAATATTAATTCAAAATTTTGCATTTTCAAAGTAGTTCTTAAAACACGCAAAAATAAATAAATAAATAAACAGAAATAGACACCTCTTAACCAAAGCCTGTGTTTAGGTTGTCCTCTTGTGCTTGAAAATAAAACAAAAGCCACGACACAAATGAATGGACAATACACATGTATAACAAAACCGATTCCCAACATTTATAATCATTTGCAAACCAAGAATAAATACGGAAAAAAGTTGGTGTTAATTTTAAAGTCTCTTCGTTTGAATTTTAAACTTAAAACTAAGCATTCAATAGGCGCTATACATTAACCAAAAACGAGAACACAAATTTAATTTTCGTTCTTTTTTTAACGCACACATTCAGAAAATCCAAAATAATAAGTGAGGTTTTCACTCAAAAAATAACAAATTTGCTCTCTGGCTAGTTTTCATTACTGTTGAGACCGATGGCTTTTGGTAAAATTCCATGTTTAAAGATAATAAAACACAATTTTTTATTTTGTATTATCCACTTTTTATTAGTCTAGCCGACCAATGGTTTCGCCTGCTAGGGCATAAACGAGGCTCGAGGCTGTATTACAGACTGCTGAAGAAAAAAGAAAAACAGAAAACCTTAAAACTATAGGGTGGGAGTTAGGATACAATGAATGGAAGGTTGAGGAAATACCCGGCCTGGGCAATGACCATAGGAACAATACACAATGATAAAACCAGTTGATTGTTCTAAGTACAAATAACTTTTAAAGGTTTTACTAATGGAGAGATATACAAATCTAACTGGTCATTTAAAACTAAAATAGGATTACAGTATCTTATTCTTTTAATTTCTAAGCTCTCCAAAGCATTCAATTTCCTACCTTTATTATCAAAATGTATTTTAAAATCTAAACTCGAATTAAAATCAGACACTTGATGTATTCTTAAATGATTTGAAAAACTGGAATCTTCATATCCTAACCGCCAACTTCTTTCAACTTTTCTTCAGCAGTCTGTAATACAGCCTCGTCAGTGTCTTAGCAGGCGAAACCATTGATAGGCTAAAATAAACAAAAATTGGATATTACAAAATAAAAAATTGTGTTTTATTATCTTCTCTTGCTAGTTTTAATGGTTTCTTTTTTATTAATAAAACCTTTGCTACTTTCATAGGATTTTGGAAATATAACATAAATTATGTATATATAATAGATAGTCTGTTATGTTCTCTATAATTTCCTTAAAACTTTGATGTATCAATAAATTAGAGTAAAATATAAACAATAGTCAGATCTTTTACGGAGCACGTTGTACTGTTCGTATCCCACAACTACTAGTGTATAAATAACAAGGAAAATACAATATCCTCTTTCATTTTGCAATGATTTTAAACACATAATATTTAATATGTTTTAACCATTATCTAATTACATATTCTTATATTTCAGCCTCACAGAACGCTTGCTGTTACTCATGCCATACTTCACAGCAGGTGCAGAGAAACACCAATAATTTTTTTTTTAATGTATTCTAGTTTGATAGTCTATCTGTATATAATATAAAATGTCTTAGTTTGTAATTCTTTTGTAATAAAGTGTTAATTTAATAAACGTCAATAAAGTGGTTTTAGTTGTTATACCCTTTTCATTCTCTCATATGTACTTTCTATAAGAGAAAGTGAAGTGATTTTAAAAATCGAATAGGAAAGTATTCGTTTTGAAGGTCCATAACTCTAAAAACAAGTTGTATGATCGTGGTACTTACCCAGCCCGATCATACAATATAATATAAGCAGATTCTCTAAGTTTTTGTGTGATATGTTATTTTGTATTGGTACTTCAAGGGGTCATACCCACTGGGGTGAGTTTGTTTAAAACAGTTGCTTCAGTAATTGTGTATATCACTACTTTTCTTGACGCCGGTTAGACCTTAGCGGGAATAGTAGTTGTGTAAGAATTAAAATCCCTCCACTCGCTTCGCTCGTGTCAGTGTTTCGCCCCTGGCAAGTCTCAAAGCTCTCATTATATGAAGGAGTCTCCACTCTCTACGCTCGTGTCAGTGTGTCGCCCCCTGGCAGGTCTCGAAGTTGTCATTATATGAAGGAGTCTCCACTCTCTACGCTCGTGTCAGTGTTTCGCCCCTGGCAGGTCTCAAAGCTGTCATTATATGAAGGAGTCTCCACTCTCTACGCTCGTGTCAGTGTGTCGCCCCCTGGCAGGTCTCGAAGTTGTCATTATATGAAGGAGTCTCCACTCTCTACGCTCGTGTCAGTGTTTCGTCCCTGGCAAGTCTCAAAGCTCTCATTATATGAAGGAGTCTCCACTCTCTACGCTCATGTCAGTGTGTCGCCCCCTGGCAGGTCTCGAAGTTGTCATTATATGAAGGAGTCTCCACTCTCTACGCTCGTGTCAGTGTTTCGCCCCTGGCAGGTCTCAAAGCTGTCATTATATGAAGGAGTCTCCACTCTCCACGCTCGTGTCAGTGTTTCGCTACTGGCAGGTCTCAAAGCTGTCATTATATGAAGTAGTCTCCACTCTCTACGCTCGTGTCAGTGTGTCGCCCCCTGGCAGGTCTCAAAGCTCTCATTATATGAAGGAGTCTCCACTCTCTACGCTCGTGTCAGTGTTTCGCCCCTGGCAGGTCTCAAAGCTGTCATTATATTAAGGAGTCTCCACTCTCCACGCTCGTGTCAGTGTTTCGCTCCTGACAGGTCTCAAAGCTGTCATTATATGAAGGAGTCTCCACTCTCTACGCTCGTGTCAGTGTTTCGCCCCTGGCAGGTCTCAAAGCTGTCATTATATGAAGGAGTCTCCACTCTCTACTCTCGTGTCAGTGTTTCGCCCCTGGCAGGTCTCAAAGCTGTCATTATATGAAGGAGTCTCCACTCTCCACGCTCGTGTCAGTGTTTCGCTACTGGCAGGTCTCAAAGCTGTCATTATATTAAGGAGTCTCCACTCTCCACGCTCGTGTCAGTGTTTCGCTCCTGACAGGTCTCAAAGCTGTCATTATATGAAGGAGTCTCCACTCTCTACGCTCGTGTCAGTGTTTCGCCCCTGGCAGGTCTCAAAGCTGTCATTATATGAAGGAGTCTCCACTCTCTACTCTCGTGTCAGTGTTTCGCCCCTGGCAGGTCTCAAAGCTCTCATTATATAAAGGAGTCTCCACTCTCCACGCTCGTGTCAGTGTTTCGCCCCTGGCAGGTCTCAAAGCTCTCATTATATGAAGGAGTCTCCACTCTCTACGCTCGTGTCAGTGTTTCGCCCCTGGCAAGTCTCAAAGCTCTCATTATATGAAGGAGTCTCCACTCTCTACTCTCGTGTCAGTGTTTCGCCCCTGGCAGGTCTCAAAGCTCTCATTATATAAAGGAGTCTCCACTCTCCACGCTCGTGTCAGTGTTTCGCCCCTGGCAGGTCTCAAAGCTCTCATTATATGAAGGAGTCTCCACTCTCTACGCTCGTGTCAGTGTTTCGCCCCTGGCAGGTCTCAAAGCTCTCATTATATGAAGGAGTCTCCACTCTCTACGCTCGTGTCAGTGTTTCGCCCCTGGCAGGTCTCAAAGCTCTCATTATATGAAGGAGTCTCCACTCTCTACGCTCGTGTCAGTGTTTCGCCCCTGGCAGGTCTCAAAGCTCTCATTATATGAAGGAGTCTCCACTCTCTACGCTCGTGTCAGTGTTTCGCCCCTGGCAAGTCTCAAAGCTCTCATTATATGAAGGAGTCTCCACTCTCTACTCTCGTGTCAGTGTTTCGCCCCTGGCAGGTCTCAAAGCTCTCATTATATAAAGGAGTCTCCACTCTCCACGCTCGTGTCAGTGTTTCGCACCTGGCAGGTCTCAAAGCTCTCATTATATGAAGGAGTCTCCACTCTCTACGCTCGTGTCAGTGTTACGCCCCTGGCAGGTCTCAAAGCTCTCATTATATGAAGGAGTGTCCACTCTCTACGCTCGTGTCAGTGTTTCGCCCCTGGCAGGTCTCAAAGCTCTCGTTATATGAAGGAGTCTCCACTCTCCACGCTTGTGTCAGTGTTTCGCTCCTGGCAGGTCTCAAAGCTGTCATTATATGAAGGAGTCTCCACTCTCCACGCTCGTGTCAGTGTTTCGCCCCTGGCAGGTCTCAAAGCTCTCGTTTTATGAAGGAGTCTCCACTCTCCACGCTTGTGTCAGTGTTTCGCTCCTGGCAGGTCTCAAAGCTGTCATTATATGAAGTAGTCTTCACTCTCTACGCTCGAGCCGGTAACTCACCTCAAACCGGATCTGGTTACTATAAGATGTAATATTTACTTGGAAGGTCGGGGTTGAAATTACATTTTTCCAAATAACTTAGACAAGACGATAAATGCTGTATAATTCAAACTTTGCACTGTATTCTTTGTATTGTCCCATATATAGGAAAAATATAGCAGTAACGAAAACAATTATCTTTTATTTAAGGGCAAAAACTATCCAGTTGAATTTTTTTTTATTTTTTGAAATATTATGTATCATATAAAACTAGAAGCTATTCTGACTACAAATATGTATGTTTTTATGACGGAGAGACTAATATATGTTGGAGTTAGATCACTTAAAAGACTTCGATTTTATAAAAATAATTGCCTCTACGAATCTTAAGTCGTGAGGTTTTAGCATGGGCTACATTTGAACCTTTTATTAATTATTTTATTATGTGGATTGTAACGTTGAGTTGGTCCTTACATTTTACCAACATTGTATTGTTATTAATGTTATTAATATTGTTATTACTTAAGTAAAAATCGGAAAATAACAAGAGTTGGTCAAGAGAGACCTAATAATCTTTCACTCAGTGCATTCTGTTCATATTTTTATACTAATGTTAATTTATTATTTTGTTTCAGTGTTTTATGTGGTATTTTAGTACATTGTTTATATATTTTTGTGTTTATTTTTTTTTATTACGTAGTAGAGGTAAATTAGTCCACAAAATTGATGAGAAGTGATGTAACTGAAAGTTTATTTTGTTAATTTTTTTTTTATTTTTTTTTACATATAACTGAGTAGGAAACAAAAAAATTAGCAAAATCGGACGGAAGCTTCGTTAGAAAATTGCATAAAAGTGCATTTTTAATGCATTTTGAGTTCATCGTTACTCTGTGTTTTAAATATCTCCGGCTCTGTGGGTCCTAGAAATAAATACTCCGAAATGAAGTAACTATCGAAATGGTAGGGTGTAGTAACATTAAATACTTCCTTACCACAGAAAAAAAAATCGAATTTCTTGATTTAAGATTTTTTTTTTTTTTTTTACTAAAAATACACTAATAAAGGTACTCCATTACCACTTTTCATTAAATTTCAATGTTTTCATTTATTTTCGAAAATGACCAACTGTGGCCGTATAAATAATTTTTTTTTGTCCACCAATTTCTTATGTAAATATACATATTTTGTCTTATTTTCGTGAATATCTGACGTTTTTTACCCCATGTGTTGTTGCATTATTAGTGAACAAAATCCTAAATCCAGCAATTCGAACTTTTTGTGGTTAGGAAGTAGTCCTAATGTTACTACACCATATTATTTCGATGGTTACTTCATTTTGGAGTATTTTCATTTTTCTACGACCCATAGAGCCAGAGATATTGTTGCGACTCAGAGCGATAGTTATTTTAAAATCAGACTTCATGTTTAGAAGTATTTACAAGAATGAAAATAGTGTTGTTTTAAACGTTATTTTGTTGTTTCCTTGGTAATGAATATTCATTGTTATGTTTAATAATTATTCAAATTATTGTGGCCTAAATTCAGAAACATTTTTCTACAACAAATAGAGTGTAATATATTAAAAATTATATATAAATAGAAATATATTAAAAAAATTGTGTAGTGATATACTAAAAATGCATGAAAAATGAACTTTTTTGCACTTTTCTAGAGAAGCTATAGTCCGAATTTGCTAAATTTTGCGGTTTCTCACTTAGTTGGATGTATAAAAAGAAAAAACCAAAAAATATTTAACTTCCCAGTTACATCACTTTTATATTCTAATTTCCCTCCATTATGACCTCCAAGTTTAAGCTATACTAGTATAATATTTAACTTATGTATGTGTAACTTTTAATGTACAGTCCGTATATATTGTTGTTTGTTATATAAAATAGTAATTCGTTAGGTTAATAAATTGTGACTATTGCTGCACAAATAACCTTTAGCGACAACCAGGGAAAATAAATTAAACTAACAAATGAAATTATATGTGTTGTTTGTTTTGTTTCTGCTTGGGTAAAAATTTCGATTTCGCTACTGATATATACAGGTCACGAAAACTTGCAAGATGAGATATTTCACCATCTAAATTCAAGATTTATTTTTACTTTTGGTCTGGTAACATCTTACCATATTTTTTGGGAATTTGGAACTGTTAATTTTTTGGTTAGGTAATAGCTTTGTGTATGGGAATGGTAGAAAGTTTGTGCATCATTTGTGTACCACTTATATTTTCTTAGCTGACCGAAGTTGGTATGTCGACGCATTTGTTTTCTGTTGTTTGAGTGACTAGAGCGCTGATAAAAAAACAACGAAATCTCTCTCTCTCTCTCTCTCTCTCTCTCTCTCTCTCTCTCTCTCTCTCTCTCTCTCTCTCTCTCTCTCTCTCTCTCTCTCTCTCTCTCTCTCTCTCTCTCTCTCTCTCTCTCTCTCTCTCTCTCTCTCTCTCTCTCTCTCTCTCTCTCTCTCTCTCTCTCTCTCTCTCTCTCTCTCTCTCTCTCTCTCTCTCTCTCTCTCTCTCTATTTATTTCTCTGTTACCCTCAGGGGCTCAGAATCCCGAGGTACCCTAGCTGGATCTACAACTTTTTTCCATATAGTCTTGGGTAAAATCCCCTTCTTTCATCTTTTCTATCAGGTCTCTCTTGACCAACTCTTGTTCTCTTCCAACCCTATTAGAGTATTCGAGGCTAGGTGTCATTATTTTATGTTCTTTTTTATAAAGTGATAACGACCAAGTGGTTTTTCAACTTTAAATAAAAAGAAAGTATTTCTCTGAGTAAGCCTACTCTTCATGTTGTTCTGGAGTGTTTTCTGTGACCTACTTCACACTACCGTGCAGATTTATTTGGTAAAAAGTAGGTAAAAAGTGTCGCCTACGTAGCCTGTGGGATACTTGGGGACCTCACAATACATAGCCTTACCCCCTACCTAGTGAAATTCTGACCGGGTGAACCATTCTTTTCCGAGCTGCTCGTAGAAGAACATGGACTCACTGAGAATAAGTCTTTGTTGGGCAGGAGTAATATCATATCTGCGATCACTAAGTCACTAGAAGAAAGAGCAAAAGCATTGGAGTGAAAGAAGCACCAAAAGAACACAAGTTCCGATGCAGTAATGCACAAAAATACTAGGATTCTGGGAGGGTACCAGATTGACGAAAAAGATCCCTGCTCTTGACCCACTTCATGCATTTGCACTTCCTAAAAGAGTTGGGCCTGGAGGGATTTCTATAGACCGGAATTCCACGTCTTAAAAGAAACAGAGAACAACTATAATTTGTTTCAACATTTTCAGCTTACAACATTTTTTAACATATTGCAAACAATTTTTGTTAACAATTTACAGGTTACAAAATGTTTACACTAAACATAAAGTAACAATCTGAAAAGTGTATAGCAACAAAATAAAATGACTTAATAATGAACACAGAACACAACGCGAGTTGTTTTTGGCTATATAAATAATTAATTCTTTACTCCCTTAAGAGAATTTGCAGTTATACCCCTCAGTAGGTAGGTAATGTGTCAAAAATCCCCCAAATCGATTTTTAAGCAATATTTAGAGATTATTTTTTTTTTAAACATTTATTACTATTAACACACACAACTACATAAATAAATTACATTCATACAAATATTACATAAATATTCTTAAAGTACTAAAGTTATCCAAAAGTCTGATATTTGAACCATCACTGGCGCGCTCTGTTGAGGAATGGTAGAAGTAAACTGGACAGCCTCAACCGTGATCTGAAACAAAGAGATATTTTGTTTACAATATAATGTAGATTGTTTTTAAAATCGGCATTTTCTAATATTTTACATCATCATAAAAAAATTCTAACTACTACGTTTGGACTAAATTATTTTTGTTTGGATCTCTGAAAACTAACCGCAGATGTTCATAACGTATTAGGACAGATTATATTGACTTGTAACTACAAATGATTTCTCTTCCTATATTACATTCAGTGGCGACTCGTGGATTTAGTTGGTTGTAGACTACTGTCGAAGAAAAATAACACTCACATCGAAAATACATTAACAATTAAACATATATACAGGATGATAAACTCAAGATGGCAGCCATTATGATCTCTGAAACTATAAGAGTTACAAAACAAACTTTAAATTAGGAACCTCCTCTACTTTTTCATTGGATTAAAAATATGTTATCCCAATTTTGAAAAATCGCCGCCATTTTCCAAAATACATAAACAAACTTCATTTTTTTATAAATAAATACAGTATTTATATAGTATTTTTGAATAGGAAATGTAATTGTAGTGATATATACAACTTTAAGGTTAAGAAAACCTATGTACAGTAACAACTGTTTTAAATAAACTTGCCCTACTGGATAAGGACCCTTGATCTACCAATACAATAACATTTCATAAAAAATATTAATTTTTGGACATTACATTTAAAGGATATGTTGTATTACATTATATGATGGAGCTGTATAAGGAACAAGATGGCGGCTGTCAACTTGTTTGCTTACTAAATCCAAACTTTCTTTCCGATAAGCACCTCCTAAACAAATTAATGTATCTTTAAGATAATGGCTTTGCTATAAAAATAAAAACCTGTTAATGCAAATTTCTCTACCTCTTAACTTTCACTAAGCTTTATTAGTATAACCGTCAAAATTAGGCAAATAACCACGTAATGTCCAAAACTTTCTAACGTTTTATGTTTAAGTTAGTATTATTTTATTATATTTGGTTATTTTACTCGTAAACAATTAATATCCCTACCCACAAACAAACACACCCTTAACATTTTGTAAGTTTAAAATATTCCAAAACACTCATGATGTAATTTATTCAGTAGTACGAGCATAATTACAAGTCCATTTAACTGTGTAAATTTGACGGCGGAGGGATTTATTAAATCGTTCATTTTACTCAATTTTTTTAGTTTTCTATTGAATTAAAAATACAAAACTCCCAATTTCTCAAAATTGATTGATACTGCTTGTAATCATTTTGACCTACTATCGCCAATAATTCATTTTCACTTTTTGACCAATATCACCTAAGCCTCTTTTTAATTATGCTTATATTTAATTTGCATTTTATTTTTAATGAGGAATGCTTGTTTCTTTTTATATAATTGTATGAATACAAATGAAAAAAATTTGGTCAATGTTTTTGCACCTTTTTTTTATTAGAAACTTCACAATCTGTCTCTCTCCCTCCATATCCCCCTCTCATAAATTTCTTGAATGTCTTCTTTTTCTTTCTCTTTCAATTCCTCTTCGACTAAGAGGTAAACTAACTGTCTTATTATTTATTTAAATGCCAAAAGCCTTAACCCAAATTTTAACAGTAGACTAATATCTTGTTAAACAACTTAAAGAATTAAATATACTATCGTTATACAAGATAATCCGTTTGAAATGTTGCCCAGCCTGATGTCACTAACCCGTAGGATAGTACCTTAACCCACATTGTTAAGGTCAAACCGTCGTCTAAAAGTACAATTATACTTTTCAAACTAATTTTATCGTTGTTGTTTAGGCAAAAAAACCTTTCGCTCATTATCACCTTATAGAAGGAAATAAGATAAAACAAAGTCCTCGAATACTCTAATAGCTTTAGAGTCGGAAGAGACCAAGAGTTGGTTAAGAGTAACCTGATAAGAAAGAAATAAGAAAGTGTTTTTGGAATGTGATCTGTGTAGTGTTATACCCAAACGAATAAATATATTTGGATGAAATTTGGCATGTAGACACATTTCTCCGATACTCGAAGCTTTTCTTCATTTTTTATATAATTTAAAATTTGGAGGTATCTGCTTAAGTCAGCATTAAATTCCTATTTTCTCAAATCAGCTTCAATGATTTTGCTCAAACTATAAGTATGGTGTAAGGATCCAAATTAAACATATTGGTTGCCATCTCCCCAAAAATAAGCTGTTATAAAACACACACCCTCTGGAGTTTGCTTTAGTGAGTAAGGTATGAGCAATCCCAAAGGGGCCTAACTGGATCTACACCTTTTTATATGATTTTCTTTAACTCCCTATGATTGATACGGGATACGGTATACGGAAAGATTATTGGTATTATGCGGGTTGCATTCTGAAACTTTGCAAATCTGTGAAGGGGCTCAGTATAGTAAATTAGAATCCATCTTGCACTTTTAACTACATTTGTAGATTACATTTTTGCTGTGTGTGTGCTTACGAGCATAATGTGAAAAACTAAAACTATAGTTTAATCTATGAATGTAAGTGCATAATACATTTAATTCAAAATGTTATTGATTTTTATGTAATTTATATATAATTAAAATCAGATTTAATTAAAAAATTTAGATACAAATGGGTCCTACTTTTTAATGAAAAGTTCAATGACTAAAAATTTTAAAAAAATTTTAACATGCTTTTCTTAAAAAAAGTAAAAAATGTAGAACTAAAGAGTAAAAAATAATATGAAGAATGAATAAATTATTTGGTAATCTTATAACAATTGTACTATCAGATTTCTTTCACTTGTTAAAAGTAAATATAAGATTATTTCTTTTTCAATAATACTACTTTTAATAAAACTCTACGTATGCCTAAAAAAAACATGTGGCGTACTTTTACAAATTTTCGCAAATACTGGCACCCATGTATATTTTAGGCATGCACGAAGTTTTATTGAAAGTAGTAGTATTAAAAAGTAAATAATCTTAAATTTACTTTTCATAAATGAAAGAAAAGTGGTAGCACATTGTTATGAGATTAGCAAATAATTTATTCTACCTTCAAATTATGTTTTACTTTTTTAGTTCAACATTTTTTTTTACTTCTTTTAAAAAAAGGATAGTTTAATTTTTTTTTAATAAAAAGTCTTGTGTTAGATACCTCTCATGTATTCTATCAGGTCTCTCTTGACCAACTCTTGTTCTTTTCCGACCTTGACGCTATTAGAGTATTCGAGTGCTAAGGGTCTTTACTTTTTTTTTGTAACACGATGTTGACCGAAAGGTTGAACAAGAAAAGAAGGGGAAAAAATAAATTTAAAAAATACTCATTTCTAAGGAGTAATGGCTTCACAATACCGAGGTACCTAGCTGCGATATACTTCCACTATGTTTAAATATTATTTGTTTGTTGTCGAATTTAAATGACAATGGTTATTTTCGTTTTTTGCTAATTATTCTTGAACTGTATTTTTTTCCTTGCCATTTCTCACACTGATTTGGACTATTATAATGTTCATAATTTAACAAAATTTTAATAAAATCGGTAGTGTTGATTTTGAGAAATTATGTCATTTATTTTTTTCTTTTGTTATTTAAAGGTAGAATACCTCTAGGTCACACACCATTTTATAAAACAAAAGAAGAAAAGAACACAAAATAAATTTTCCTACTCCTTAAATAATCCAATAGCTTCATTATCGGAAAAGAACAAAAGTTGGTCAAGAAAGACCTGATAGAAAAGTATGAAAGAGAAGGATATAACCCAAGACTACGTGAAAGAAGGTGAGACGAACATGGAGACATACATTTTTTTAATAACTTTTCTTATTCATGTGTTTTTCTTAAATGAATGAATTTTGTGTAAGTAACACCAATAGAAACGCTGATAGATAAAAAAACTAACCATTTTAGGAAATAGATTTATATAAACTTTTTCATTGGTTTTAATAAGCTCCTGAAATTTTGAAACGATTTCGGAAAGACTCTGTAATTTTGTCTAAAAAAAGTTCAGACAAAGATCGGGATAAAATAAAGACAAACAATTCTATAAACGCATTTCCGAAAAACGCTTCCTTTTCCGTCTGTCTGTTTTTTATTAAAACCAAAAATTACAACTATGAAAATGGTTGATGTATAGAGTCCATGTTTGGTAGGTATACAAATTTCTAAGTAACGTTTTACCATTGTACCACATCATGTCAAGACCTTATTTTGTATATTTTCAAAATGTGGTGGCCGTTTAAATTATTTTATCTCAAATAACTCAAAACCCGTTAACTTTACACAATAGTATTGTTTAACTTACTTCCCCCCACCCTTATTTTTTCTTGGTGATATCGTTGTTCATGGTTATTTTTTGAATTTTCATTCGTTGTGAGGTACTACGTTGCCAGAATAAATAGTTTACATGTGAAATTATTTGACTGAAAAAGCTATGTGTCTGTTTGGATGATTTATAATTCTCTGTATTAGTACGCATATTACAGGCACACTGTGCCAGGAAACTTTGTGTTTAAGATTTAGTTTAAAAAGAAATTTGTTTTGTTTTGCTCCCGCTTTTTGAATTTTGTTTTTTCCCCTGATTGTAAATATTTGAAATGGAACCCCTAAACAGATAATAAGTCTTACGACACTATTTTTCCTAGAATTATTTGTATTATGTAAATAGAGATTTTTTTTTTTTTTTTAATAGAAAAAATAATAATAATATTTATTGTTTCTATAGATCAAACGATAACAGATTTATAGATTAAAAATGAAAATTTTTTGGTAGTCGACTACAAAGTCTATTTTGTCACGTGCTTATTCTTTATTATTATTAGAGGAATTAAACACCTTATGTTATTTACTTTCTACTTAAAAACTCATGGTTTCGTATTTAAAAAAAAAACTTATTGTTAAAATTATAAGAATGTCCTTGTGTCTTTCAATAAACAACTTATTTATAATTAATACTAGGGATGCCTAAAGCATACAAATTATGTTAGAATATTAAGAATAAGAAAAACCATTAAAGAGTTTCATAACATGAGCATAAATATCATTAAGAGCTTATTTAGAATAAAGAACAATATATATTAACATAAACAGGTTAAACAATAACACAAATATTTTTAAAAAACAAAGAAAAATAAGCTACAATTTATTACAAGGACGGTTTACCATTACATCCTATGCACGCGAAATTCGTGTGAAACGGACTATAGTAAGAAATTAAAGGTATACTAAAGTTCTAGGTGATGTAGTCAATTTCCAAGACAATATATTTTATAATTTGATCGATAACTCTGTTATACTTTGACCTAGAGACAAAATTAGTGTTTGTCTTTAAAAGGTTAAAACATTTTGTTTCATGTATATGTTTGTTTAAAGTTAACAGTTTTTTTTCCAAATTTCGACAGTAAAAGCTTTTAAACAATGTCAACTTTGAAAATTCAAATCTTTAATTTTTATATGGAGATGAAAGGTAACATAAAAAATGCGTATACAAACTCTGGACTCAATATCTCATCCATTTCTATAGTTATAACATTTTTTATCAACACGAAAAATTAGGTTTTTGACGTGCAAAAATTGTTTCTCTATTTTTAACATATGGAAAAATAACGCTCCCGAAGTTTGTACATCTTTTCAGAAACACCCTGTATAAGTTGTTGGTATATTTTCTATCACGAGGGTTATTACAACAGTTTTTCAAGTAAACTTACACAAGTTTTGGTTTTTAAGAAAGTTAAATAATAAATGCAGTGAAGTTGTCTAATACATTTTCTTTTGTGAAAGAAAATTTGCAAAACTGGTGGTTGAACGGACACCAACCTAGCACACTAATAGCCTTACTTATATAATTGTGACTTACCTCTTTGAATCCGATTTACATCTGACTTTGTCTCCGCACTCATGACCTGTTTTATCCGGTTTTTCAATCGCAGAAGCAGCGGCTCCCAGCTGTAACAACTCCGAAGCTCCCGCTACCGACAGCAAAGCCTCGGCGGGTGCCACAACAAACATAACATCGTCCATCTGTATCCGAAGATTTTCACTTCCATTTTGTCTTTGATCGTAGATTTCCTCGTGACTTTCGGTTACTTCACCAGATGGTGCTGATATCACTACAGACAATAAAACTGTTATTGAATATAACCTTAAAACAATCGGTACTAGGCCTACCATTTCGTTCGGAATGACTTTGGATACTCACTCGACATTTACTGGCTTTTTAAACTAGCCAACCTAAAGTAACGGTGAGCCTGGAAGGAACGGGTTCTACAGAACGTGATCATCTCCAGCTTGGCCTGGTTCTTCTGCTTCTTGTAAAACAGGGTTATTCGCGTTCGTTGACGCGACGTGTTTACGTCGCTACAACGATTGGTAATTTGTTAGAACAAAACGGTAAACTCGAGTGAGAATTTATACCCTGTCAATTGGTAGGCGGGACACTTTTTGATCGTAATTGGAAGGATCATGAATCATAATTGACCGTTAAGTGTTCGTGTAATAACAGTTTTCATTACAAACCGTTTGTTTTCACCAAACCTGTTTAGGTTTATATCTGTTCAGAAATTGTATTTGCGAACGTTACTAATTTGTGTATTTTAATTGATTATTGTTACTCTCAAACTACGAAGTAGGGAAAGTGTCGTGATTATATAAAATATTTGTTTTCAGTTTTATTTGACGCTTTTAAGTCCATAGGAAAACATTAGTTTGTTTTCAGGCATCTGTCTACTGTGGTATTTTTGTCACACAATATTTCAAATAATAAATCAAATAAATTTTTTTTTAACATACCACGTTTTTAAAACGGACTAAAAAGTATAAAATAATTTTTCATGACCCTTCTACAATTTTGAGGGAGGATTGTTAGTGGCTATGGATATATTTGGAATACTTGGAGAGAAAAACGTTCGGCGCTGGCAATCTATGATAGTTAAGGAGGAGTAAATAAATTCAATTACAGTGAATATCATTTCCGATTCACTGAAATTAGCTGTGAATTCATCCGGATTGTCAACTTGTATTATTTACTGGCTGCGCCCCACGTTTTTCTCTCCAAGTATTCCAAATATATCCATAGCCACTAACAATCCTCCCTCAAAATTGTAGAAGGGTCATTAAAAATTACTTTATACTTTTTAGTCCGTTTTAAAAACGTGGTATGTTAAAATTTTATTTTTTATTTGATTTATTATTTTCTGTTTTTTAGTCTTATGCCCGGGTGAAAAATTTCAATCGGTTCTGAATATATTGATGAGACTCTGACAGGGACATATAATATAGGATATTCCCAATGCATTTCACATCCAGTTTAGCTGCAAATGTCTGAAATTCAAAATATTACCTCTTATTACCTATAATAGTTCTATTTGTCTTGTAACTCAGAAAATCAAACTAAAGAAGTAAACAAAATGTATTTAATTTTTTTCATGTACATGAATTAAAACAATACAATGTCAGATCCTTCTCCATTTCAAATTGTAAATGTATCATAAACTGATGGTGGTGAAGGTCGTATTGACGCATTCTTCCCATCTCCGTCATGGCATGGTGTTTTGCCAGTGAGTTTTGAGCAATCGAGATCATTTTTTTTATTTGATTTATTATTATACTTTTCAGTTCGTTTTCAAAACGTGGTATGTTAAAAAAAAATTATTTCATTTATTATTAATCCAATAACTCTCACAAGCCATGAAAAATTTGCCTCATCCTACTTCAATATTCCGGTTACTATTCAAAAGCGATAACGCGGTTAAAAAAATCTATATTGGCCAATTTTTATTTGTTTAAATAAGTATTGTTTAAACAAATGTAGAGACAAAAAACCAACTGAATATTGTATTGTCATCCAATTCTGACCTATGTTGAAAATTCCAGGTCTCTAGCTTATCGATAAGTTAGTTTAAACTCAATTGCAAAATTCCACCCGAACAGACTGACAGATATGACGGAAACCGAACTAATGAAAACGTGGTAAAAAGGATATTCAAATGATTCTATATTTTATTTTCACTTTGGTGATAGGTGCAGTAGATATAATCACAAGGCTTAATTATATTTTGATCAAGGAGGAGGCGAATACATCTCCGTAAAGTTTAAAGTACATGTTGGCGGACTTAACTTTAAGTTCAAAATAAGAAACATCAAACTCGACACCAATAACAATTTGAGTTTTGAAATAGCATCGATTTGAAAATTTTTGTCGCTTGTTTTATTTTAATTGAAAATGTGATTTTTCTAAAACTCAAAATAAGCTCAAGGTTTTATTACGAATAAACTTTATGCTATAATAAGAAAACTCGAAAAGGAAATGTTATTTTTTTAAAGTACAAAATTATGTGGCTACTTCCAAATTTCGAGCTGCGTACACAAGCTCGCTACGTGAAGTTATTTGGTCTTAGTTTTTCTTTGTTTTTTTCCAAACTTACACGGTTTCTATTGAAGCTCACATTATGAACAATCTCTTTTCTTGAAGCACAAAAAAAAATTCTAAACTTGTCCACCTATGCACAAATCTTGAGCTTATGCTAGATCCCACTATGTGAGCATACTTTCGATTAGTATTTATACGATTAAAATTTGTTACCATATTTACTTGAAAACTAAAATTATGATAAGTTTTAAATTTCATGTCTTGAATTTTGAGCTTAAATTTCCCCTCCCAGTTTCAAGGAGATGGCAAACCATGAATTATTCCCAAATACTACTACCGGGTGTTCAAAAAGTATGGAAACCCCTTAATATTAATTTTATTAATAAACGCAGAACAATGAAACTCTAGGATTACGTCCTCACTGTAGTATAATTCGACCTATGCTTACATTTAAGATTTTTTAGACTTCCTCCATAGGACGTCCCCCCAAAGTGAAAAAAGACAGTTAAAATGAGCAAAAAGTTGGTAACTACAGTGAAGACGTAATCCTAGAGTTTCATTGTTCTGCGTTTATTAATAAAATAAATATTAAGGGGTTTCCAGGCTTTTGGAACACCCGGTATATACACGATTTTCTATTAATCGTCCAATGTTACAAATAACTCATAAATTCATGATTTTTTTAAGCGTCTTTTTTGAAACTAGTTTCTACTTTGTTCTTGGATCATTAAAAAATATAAAATAAACAAAAAAGTTCTTTTTTTTACTAATGTATAAATCCTAACCATTGCGATCTCTTTTGTGAAAAAACCCTCTATCATTGAGTTTTCTCCGATGCTAACCCAGTAATAATTTAGTAGCATTTTTGGCTCAAAGCATTGTGACACTCTATGTGTGATTAACATGACCCAGATAAAGAAGTTCATACGTCAAAGTAATTTTCATTAACAAAAGACAAAATATGTAACAGAAATATTTCTATCACAACCCTTACCTGTCTAAAGAAATTTTGCACCTTGTGGTAACTTCTGAACTCAAGTTTTGAGCAACTATTTACAACTATAATTGATTAACAAATTCATCTATAAACTCTTTGAGCAAATTTATATTAACCAGTAATAAATAATAAAAACATTTAACTAAAGTGTAGATTTTGCATTAAGTAAAAATCTAACGAAGAGAACAAAAATTTTACCATTTTAATAAAATGTTTTTAATGAATTTAACAGATCTATTAAAAAATTTTAATTTGAAATTTATTTAAATGATTAATCTATTTTTAATACAAAATTACTAAATTTATTTATATATATTAATATATATATATATATATATATATATATATATATATATTATGGATGTCATAAAAATGTATGTTAATTAATATAATTTTGAATTTTAGTTCCTTCGCCGGATATAAAACATTACCAATTTTATAATTTTCTTGAAAATTCAACCCATAACTTATAGTATTCCTAAGATTAAATTTTACACTTGATTTCTTAAATTTTTTTTTTTTTAATATTTATTATTTTTATGTTATTTTATTTTATTTTTTATTTCATTTTACACCTATCAAAAATACACCTATATTTATTTTTATGATTTACAAATCATGTAAATCTCTTAACGAGGTTTTTTTAATTATTTAAAGAAAATAATTTTAAGTTATATTACATCAGACAAGACTTAAGTAGCCTATGCAAGATAAAACAGAATCAGACGGATTTCAACAAAGCACTCATGAGCACATGTTATAGTTGAAAATAATTTTACCAGATAATTAATTTAATTTAAACACATACTACAACTTTGAAATTATTTTAAAAACTCAATCCTGATTAGGCCAGAATGTATAAATTTAATAATGAATTATTACTAGGTTTTCATAAGACGCATGTTTCATCCCAGCATAAGTTTCAATTTTAACAAAATTCCTAAATTTTTTAGATACATTTTGAAAGAAAAACTGTTAATTTAAGAAAATTATAACATGAAACTACATTGTTATTTTCCACAATGTTGATGTGATGTTATGAAAATTTTAATCTTCAATTCATCGTTGTAGTCTCCAGCCCTGTCCATCTCACTTGGAAGTCAGATCAGTTTTGCGCTTAACAAGCTCTCGATCCGAACAATTAAGAGTAGACTTTTTTTGCGCTTACCATTCGTTCTGCAAGACCAACTTCAATAACTTTCTCAGGTTATTAAAATTTTGTAAGAGGATTAGAAACTAGTAAAATAACTAAACTGTAGGTATATTCGAAATGCAAAATGGAGCTTGTTGAAAGAAAAAGTTTTATTCTCACCCTATAGCAATAAATAACAAATTATTTTCAACAATTTGTTAAATGCTGTAAGATTACGGTAATTAAGGGTGCTACTACAAAAAATAAGAGATATAGTCTAGCTAACTTGTATATTTTACATTACAGGAATATTTTATTCATTTTTATTTTTGAAAATAAAAAAAAGGGTTTTATTTTTAAAATTTCTAGGTATACCCCCTTTCCAAAATCAACCATGAAGCGAAACAAAGTAGTATCAACTGGAATATAAAACCAAAGTAAACTATTGGAAGTATACCAAAATTGTCTACCTAAACCCATTTTCAATATAAAGGAATGTCTGAATGTTAAATTTCAACACTTTGTAAAATACATTGTAAGAGGTTAATTTTGACACTAAGGAAAACTAAATAAATCAACATATTTTATCTTAAGAACTGCCAGTTTTTTTTTTTTTTTTTTACTCCTATTCCGAAATCTCTATAAACATATAGTAAATAAAATGATTTGTATTTTTAAAAGATCATATGGTTGGTATACATTTGATTTAAGTAAGCAATACTAATTATTATACACTAGTACATTAGCTTAGAATACTAAATAAAGAATTAGTATCGGCCTATAGTGAAATTGTTAGTATTATATTGTCAGGGATAGGTACATAGAGTATCCTTAGAGATCCAAAAAGGATTTCGAGATTTCCTCAAACATTGTTAAGTATAGATAGCTTGTTATTTGAATGTTCAGCCTCCTTGCTCCCCGTTGAAGAATATTCAGCCTTCCCGTTCCTAGCTGGAAAATATTCAGCCTCCTCGCTCCCTGCTGGAGAATATTCAGCTTCCCCACTCCCCACTGGAGAATATTCAGCCTTCGTGTTCCTCGCTGAAGAATATTCAGCCTTTTTCCTTGCCATGGGCCCATAGATAGGCAAGCCGTTTAAAATATAATAGTTTCTAAATCTTTTGCATCTGAAATCGGGACGATTAGTAGCTATAGTACCTCTTTCACCCCTAACCTCTCCGGAAAAGACCTTTGGGCCATGATGAACTATTAAGGGCAGAATACAAACCTCTGGTTTGCTCCTGAACGCCCTGAAACTGAGCCAAGAACCTTTCCAAAAAACTATCCTCCTATCCATATCTTGCCGGACCCCTGGACATATCCCATTCCAGCTAGAGCAAATGTGAAAAGGAAAATTAATAATTTATGACGGTTATTATGTAAGAATGCAAACGCGATAAAAAAACCGTCACAACGATCACAACACTCTAACCAGGAATCCTGTATGATCTGTCTCGATTTTATCCCTGCCTGGACTCTATCCCAGCTAGGAATGGAAATTACAGTTTTACCTCTAAATTGTCTTTCATATGAGGAAGATACTATTTCTATCCAAAATTACAATCTAAACCAATTTATTTTATCAGACAATTAGTTGGTCTCTTCAATGTTGATATTAATTTTTCTGGTGCTATAACACTACCAATACAAAATCTAAATAATAAATCACATAAAAATCTAAGCATGAAAAGATTTTATAAAAAAATTAAACTGTTAAATAAAAAGTATTTATTTAACCATTAAAATATTTCAATAAACATTAAAAAGCAACATCATCTTTTAAAATAAATATTTTAGTAGTCTATACTTTCACTTATTTTCTTGATGTTAATGCACTCTCCATGTGATGAAGGCTACCCTTCTTCTGCAACAAAATTAACCACTTTAGATTGGCTATTTTCTGTATGAATAAGATATAATTTCTGTTTGATTTTGTCTTTAAACACAAACGTATGATTTTTATATATATATAATATATATATAAGTAGACAGGGCAGGGATTTGGCCGTAACATGGGCTCTTATGGAGTTATTCTCGACCAATCAGAATCGTCCATTTGGTCACGTGACCGCTTCTTGTCCAATCAGAATGCTCCATTTATAACTTCAACTGCACCGCTGCTTCTCGTCCAATCAGAATGCTCCATTTATAACTTCAACTGCACCGCCGCTTCTCGTACAATCAGAATGCTCCGTTTATAACTTTAACTGTACCACCACTTCTCATCCAATCCTGTGAGACACTGAACCTGTTTCGGAAGAGTTCGTGAATGATCGGATATTTTCGGCTAATCACAGTCTGTAAGAGTATAAAAGGGGCTTTCCAGGCGACTATTAATTCAGTCTAATTTAGACACTTGAACTACTTACGGCAGAGCTCGTAAAAGGCGCTGATTATCCACAGATCGAAGCTTTGTTGTAATACATCATACTAAAGCCGTTCTTTGTATGGTTCTTAACAGTAGCACCTTATAGATATTTGGAAGTGTACTACTCTTTCAGTCTAATATAGACAGTTGACCTGTGAGACACTGAACCTGTTTCGGAAGTGTTCGTGAATGTTCGGGACAACAAATAGTAGTGTCCAAATTGTAATGTGCTTGTGTTAACCTAACCTATAAGTTTCCTACTTTTGCCTACCACAGCCTATCAGCTGTTACAATAATGTGTTATATATATATATATAATGTGTTATATATTTATATAATGTGTTAAGATAGTTAACCTATAAGTGTCCTACTTTTACCCATCCACAGCCTATCAGCTGTTACAATAATGTGTTATTATATAATGAGTTAAGATAGTTAACCTAACCTATAAGTTTCCTACCTTTGCCCATCCACAGCCAATCAGCTGGTACAATTAATGTGTTATATATATATAATGTGTTATATATATTTATATAATGTGTTATATAATGTGTTAAGATAGTTAACCTAACCTATAAGTTTCCTACTTTTACCCATCCACAGCCAATCAGCTGTTACAATAATGTGTTATATATATATATATATATATATATATATATATATATATATATATATATATATATATATATATATATATATACAATGTGTTATATATTTATATAATGTGTTAAGATAGTTAACCTAACCTATAAGTGTCCTACTTTTACCCATCCACAGCCTATCAGCTGTTACAATAATGTGTTATATAATTATATAATGTGTTAAGATAGTTAACCTAACCTATAAGTTTCCTACTTTTGCCCATCCACAGCCAATCAGCTGGTACAATTAATGTGTTATATATTTTATATAATGTGTTAAGATATAATGTGTTAAGATAGTTAACCTAACCTATAAGTTTCCTACATTTGCCCATCCACAGCCTATCAGCTGGTACAATTAATGTGTTATATATAATGTGTTAAGATATAATATGTTAAGATAGTTAACCTAACCTATAAGTTTCCTACTTTTGCCCATCCACAGCCAATCAGCTGTTACAATAATGTGTTATATATATATATATATATATATATATATATATATATATATATATATAATGTGTTATATATTTATATAATGAGTTATATAATGTGTTAAGATAGTTAACCTAACCTATTAGAGTTTCCTACTTTTGCCCACCACGGCCTAGGTACATTTATTGTGTATAATCTGTTAAACGTAGTTTCCTCCGTTGTCTACCAGGGTGTAGCACATGTTTTTATGTATCGTGTTAAAATATTGTTAACCTAGACTTAATTCCTACTTTTGCCTAAACCTATGCTTACCACAGTCCAAACGGGTGTTAGTCTGGCCACTATTTAACCGACCCGAAATTACCAACCGATTTACCAACCGATTTACCAACCAAATCCAACCGATGTACCAACCAAAACCAACCGATTTACCAACCGAAATATACTTTTACCAACCGATTTACCAACCACAATATACTTTTACCAACCAAAACCAACCGATTTACCAACCAAAACCAACCGATTTACCAACCAAAACCAACCGATTTACCAAACAAAACCAACCGATTTACCAACCGAAATATACTTTTACCAACCGATTTTCCAACCGAAATATACTTTTAGCAACCGATTTGTCAACCGATATACCTCGACCCGCGGACTTTGCTCCCCCCTGCGGGAACCCCCCACTACCACCTCCCAGCACGTCTGTTAGCGACCTATGCCCGGCCTTTGCTTCCCCCTGGGAGAACCCCCCACCTCCCAGCGCGTGTGTGGAAGTGACAGCATATCGGTCTCAGCCCGGGGCCAAATCCCTGACCTCTACTCTCCCCAACAATATTTCCACAGGTTACTCCATCTACTACCAGAGTGTAGCACCGGTCAACCACCCAAAGTTAAAACAAGGTGACTCACACGGTTGGTAAATAATATGAAAACGTGTAGATGTTTTAATAATGTATTCTCTCAGTTTAAAAAAGTTATATTAAAGAGTACTATAATAATAACGAGAATAAACACAGAGTTGAGTCAACTATCCAACCAATCCATGGTCCCCAGATTATTATTTTACGGGTTTTGAGTCACACACAAACTTACAACATTACATTCCTATATTTACATCTCCGAAACATACACCTGCACAAGTCACCATGACAGTCTGACTGTTTACAAAATAATAAGTCTTTAATATAAAACTTTTGACAGTTCAGTACACAACAACTATAACACTGGTCCGATGTCGATACAGTTCCTATGCCAACAGTGGTTGTCGTAGATGAGCTGTACAGATCCATTACCGGTACGTTCCAATACCTGCACCTACAATGGCAAAAGCTGAATGCCTGGCACTTTGTACATGCCAGGCCCCTTCGGGTGCTTTAAAACATATGTTAGCACAACAGTAGCCGGTCATATAGGTAAGAAAGGGGGGTCGCGTCGCTTTCTGCTACCTCGTTTCGGCTACCATTCCAAGGTCAGGTGTGTTTGACAGACAGGTTCTGACTGGTCTATGTCAGCCGGATTGTACAACAGTGCGTAACAATGTTACTGCGCATGCGTACTACTCGCGATTAACTGTTTAAGAAAGGAGATTAGATGGAGATAGCTCAGTTTACGTTAGTAGCTGGAATAGTGAACGTGACCCCTTCCAAGATGTATAAGGTCTCCGAGCTCTTGGGTAGCAGGATTAAACCAACCAACGAACGATTTGGACTATGGCTTCTGGAAGAAAATCTGCACAACAACAACCTGGTAACAGATATTGGAAATATTAATTATTCGCAAGGAGAAGAGTTGCTGTCTGGAGTTAATATAAAACCACTAACTCCGCTTACAAAACCATTCTGCGACAACATAATGCTTGTTAAAATAACCGACAGTTCGGATTGCGAACAAGGGAAGAGCCTCGTAAAGAAGAATATCTGTGGAGTATTTAACAGTTATCTTCGTGGGAAATTTACGGATTTTGTTTCCGCAAGACATGGCGTAAAAGTAAAATTACCATTCCCTTTGAATGGAAAGAGACCTATGGCGAAACGTGTATGCAATATTATTGGTGCAGATGGGATGCAAGCCATTGCAAAGAAATTTAAAAATCCCATTGCAATCCCCTACAAGGTAGAGTTAGCGGATGTTGAGTTGGCTACTCTACAGGAAAAAATGCCCGAAATACTATTGGAGCTGCAAACCCACGACTTCTACCTTATGGATTTGGACATTACACAAGATTTTGTGGGGATCTTTAACAAGCGAGAGATGTGTGAGCATTTAGTACAGGACCATGACTTTCGTTACCAAGGCGGCCAGTACAAAGAAAACTACAATACAATTGTTAACAACGACAAGTCTGTTGGGATAGATTGCCTAACCTGGATTACTCCTACTGGTGCAAGAGTAAAAATCTACAACAAGTTCGTGTGCCAAATTACGAGTCCTGGCGTTAACAAACAAATTGGTAACCACATTGTGGATTTTGTCAACTGTCCAGACTCCAGATTAAGACAGACGTTTCTGTCCCCACTGCGTAAGGAGCATGGCATTACAAGATTGGAGGCTACGATCTACAACGGTAGCGGCGACCATCCTCTGGACAGCTGTGTAACGCTCCTGGAAGACAGCAAAATTTATTTCCAGGAAGCCCCGTTCTACTCTGTTGCCATCCCTAAAATGTGGACGAAATTAGCTGACAGTCTCCAGAACAGTTGCTGTGTAGTGTACAATAATCTTTTACAATATGCCTACTGGGGAAACAGTAACACGAGGAAGTTAACCGGGGTGCAACTTACTTTACCAAGCGACCAAGACCAGAGGAAAAAAATAATTAATTACGTACTCTCTGCATATAGTTTTAACTATTTGCCTGTAAATTACTTGGAGATAGTGGAAGATGTCGCTAATAGAGAGCATGTTAGTGTGGTACAAAAGTGCTACATTAAGAGTGGCGAGACATTCTTCTCGAAATCTAGTACTGCTTTCTCGGTGATTTGTAAAGATGTAAGCCTCGAGAACTGTGGGATGGTTTCAACGAGTAATATTATTCCACAGATTTTAAAGAAGAGAACGAATATTACAAACAGGCTACAACCCTACAATATAAAGGAAACAGAACCATTCTCCACCGTTTACCTACTGTCTGCGAAGAAACGAAAACTGGAACTGGAAGAAATTGACTTAAAACGGAGAAAATTGGAATACATGGAACATGCTGCTTCCTTAAAAGAGGAATACAAAGAAATGCAGGAGAAAGAGAAAATTATTAGAGAGACAAGAGAGCGGATGGGCTCATATTTTAACAAGACTTGGAAGAATTTAGATATACATGCAGACTACAAGGTTTCCGCATTTACCGTTAACACTAAAGCGAAATATGCCTTTGTTGGAATACTCGCAGAAAGAGATGGGAGTAAAAGTGTTTACTTCTTTAAAGGAAAGTACAAATCGTGGCTAATGGATGCCTACAACGACAAACAAAATTTAACAAAAGAGGGGTTTGTTTTAACCTCCAACAACGACCTGGACATTGTGCATTTAGCGACAGAAGAAACAATTTTTACATTTACGACGAATGGACTTACCAGTTTTAATAATCATTCTTTTCCGAAGATAGAGCATTTTAAGCCACTGACAGATGCTTGGAAAAAACCAGAAGATTTCCCCTACAACCAGAACGAAGTGGAGCAAGTATCCACCCTTGGCATGCAAGAAATAAAAGGCAAAGTTATTCCAAGAAAGTGTCGTCGGCTGGAAGAGCTGGAAGAAGGGACAGAATTAGTAGTGTGTGGAATCAAACAAATTGATTACAGACATAAGATCCGTTATATTTTGCAGTTCCAAAATCTAGATGAATTGTATGTTTCGAATTATTGGTTAGAAAGAGAAATAAAAGTGCTAAATGTAGATTTAAACTATAAATTTAATGTTAAATTGGACAAGATAAAAACCACTGCAATTAAGCACAAAGAAAGAGTTGTTTTCTGTGCTTGTAATTAAAAATAAATAAATAAATGTTTTAAAATAATATTCTTTGTAATTTGTTACCTCCATTCCACCAAAACTCTTTTTAGTAGAGAGATAGATATTTGATGTGACCTTGGAATTGTAGCCGAAAACGACACGACCCCCCAACCCCCATTTTTCCTTTTTAAATATATAACGTCGTAACGTTTGTTAGGAACCGATTTACCAAACCGTAGATAAAATTACCAAGATTTGGTTGGTAAATTGGTTGCAAAAAGTATATTTTGGTTGGTAAATCGGTTGGTATTGGTTAGGTTAGGTTAGGTTAGGTCTGGTTAGGATAGGTTAGGTTAGGTTAGGTCTGGTTAGGATAGGTTAGGATAGGTTAGGTTATGTTAGGTTAGGTTAGGATAGGATAGGTTAGGTTAGGTTAGGTTAGGATAGGTTAGGTTAGGATAGGTTATGTTAGGTGAGGTTAGGTTAGGTTAGGATAGGTTAGGTTAGGTTAGGTTTTTAGGAGAATGGTTGTTAGGTTAGGTTAGGATAGGATAGGTTAGGTTAGGTTAGGTTAGGTTAGGTTAGGTTTTTAGGAGAATGGTTGCCACACACCTACCAACCTCCGCCCCACCCCTACCATCTCCCGGGCGTGTGGCAACCATTCTCCTAAAAACCTAACCTAACCTAACCTAACCTATCCTAACCTAACCTAACCTAACCTAACATAACCTATCCTAACCTAACCTATCCTAACCTAACCTAACCTAACCTAACCTATCCTATCCTAACCTAACCTAACAACCATTCTCATAAAAACCTAACCTAACCTAACCTAACCTAACCTAACCTAACCTAACCTATCCTATCCTAACCTAACCTAACAACCATTCTCCTAAAAACCTAACCTAACCTAACCTATCCTAACCTAACCTAACCTCACCTAACATAACCTATCCTAACCTAACCTATCCTAACCTAACCTAACCTAACCTATCCTATCCTAACCTAACCTAACATAACCTAACCTATCCTAACCTATCCTAACCAGACCTAACCTAACCTAACCTATCCTAACCTATCCTAACCAGACCTAACCTAACCTAACCTAACCAATACCAACCGATTTACCAACCAAAATATACTTTTTGCAACCAATTTACCAACCAAATCTTGGTAATTTTATCTACGGTTTGGTAAATCGGTTCCTAACAAACGTTACGACGTTATATATTTAAAAAGGAAAAATGGGGGTTGGGGGGTCGTGTCGTTTTTGGCTACAATTCCAAGGTCACATCAAATATCTATCTCTCTACTAAAAAGAGTTTTGGTGGAATGGAGGTAACAAATTGAAGGGTACAGGGAATAAAGGGGCTAAGTCCATTTTTTTTTTAAAATGAGTTAGTGTCACCATGGTGTAGTTTAGCATGTGAAAAATTATCAGAACCCTTCAGTCTGGTAATAAAAGAGCTATAAACCAGCCAAAACAGCGTGGGAAAATATCATATACAGGAAATGAAGGGGGTCAAGTCCACAGTTACTGGGAAAGAACGAGCTGTCCATATAAGAATGATGTAAGTTTGTTGATCAGCTGTTTTCTTGAAGCAAGAGGAAATATTATTTTAGTCAACATAACCTCAGTTTTGGTCTAACATCCAAAGGAACCAGAAGTAGTCTTGCCTTTCATTGGTGTTTGTTATTGTTTATTAGTGCTTTGTGGAGTGTTTACTTAGGTTAACTTAGGTTATTAGTTTTTAGGTGGAAGTTAGTGTAGCTGATATGAGTGAAAACGTGCAGAATTGTGTGCCTGTAACTAAGAAAAGGAAGAAGCATGGCAGGATGAGTGATGCAAGGAAGAAAATTAATTTAATGAGCCATACTATGGGTGAAGACTGTAAGTGCTTAAACCAATGTTTCACTAAAGTTCCAAATAATGTAAAACTGTCTACTTTAAAAGAATTTAACTTACTAGAATCTTCAGATTTACAGGACTCATATTTATGTGGGCTAATATCAGTCCTTCCAATAGGTAGACGTAGGCCTAGAAATGGTGAGGAGTCTAATATAAAGAAGGCTACTTATAAATATAGAGTTCGAGGTATTGTAGGTGCAGGACTTAAAGAATTTGATATTTGCAGGATTGCATTTTTGTCATTGCATGGGATTGGAAAGAAACGTCTAGAAAGGCTACAAAAAAGCTTGCAACTAACAGGTGTTTCTCCCAAAAATAAAAGGGGAAAGCACGGAAACCGACCATGGCGATTAACAGAGGAAACTCTTAATTCTGTAAAGAATCATATTTCATCATTTCCCTCAAGAAACAGCCATTACGGATTAAAAGATACTAAAAAAGTGTACTTAGATGAGGACCTAAACATAAATAAAATGTACAGTATGTTTAAGGGAGAAAATCCAGAAATAAAACTTTCTTACAAAGTATACAGAAATATATTTAATAACCATTTTAATATTGGGTTTGGTTACCCACGCACAGACACGTGCTCATATTGTGACGAGCACGCTGTCAAACTAAAATCCTTGGAATTGGAAAAGAAAAACAGTACGGATCCTAATCGTGCTGAGGTACTCAGTAGAGAAATTAAAAAATTGGAAACTTTAATTCAGGTGCACAAAACAAAAGCTGATACATTTTACAGTAGAAAATCGAAAGCAAAAAAAGAATGTAAATCTATTCCAGGGAAAGAAGCGATTTGCATAGATTATGGAAGGAATCTACCGATTCCAAACATACCGACAAATGACACTTATTACAAAAGACAATTGTCTCTTTATGTATTTAATGTGCACATACTGTCAACGTCAGAAAGCTACTTTTATCTCTACCCTGAAACTCACGGTAAAAAGGGTAGTGATGATGTTTGTTCCCTGATACATGATTTCATGTTCAACGTTCTTCCACCGCATGTAAAAGAACTAGAGATTTTTAGTGACTCATGCGGTGGACAAAATAAAAACTATACAATGTTCCGGTTTTTGCATCATTTAGTCCACCGTGAAAAGAGATTTGAGAGAATAAAAATGACTTTTCCCGTAAGAGGTCATAGTTATTTAGAGGTTGACAAAAACATGGGACTAATCAATCGAAAAGCACGCTGTGAAACACCTGAAGATTGGAAAGATGTTTTCCTAAATGCACGAACAAACCCAACACCATTTAGAGTGCGCCTCTTGAACTCATTTCCAGAATCGTGTGGTCTAGAAGAAAATGTTTTCTTGACCTGGACATCAACCTTAAAGCCGCTGTACAAGAAGAAATGCTTTCCAACTCGACCAATAAAGGAACTTGTGATAGAGAATACTTTTCCAGAAATTTTGCATCGCATTACTTACAACGGTGGATGGGAAAAAGGACCCATAGCTGCTGACAATCAGGACAACAGAGATAAAGCGAACAATGAGTTCACACTACCAACACCAAACTATTTGAGTAAGTGTAATTTTAATTTTTTTCCATTTAACAAATTAAAACTGCCTGGCGACTTTTTTCGCATTTATGTGACTTCACAAAAGTATACAAAAAGTGCCGCTGTCGCATATGCGCAACAAATTTTTTACTTGTTTCATTTCGCTTATCAACGCATGAATGCGACGTGGTTTGTTAATTATTAATAACTTTACTGTCTATTGATCACTAATAGACTTATTTAAAAAATACCCCTTGTTTCAGGTCAAATCCCAATAAATGCAGCAAAGTATGCAGATCTTCAGCAATTGGCTAAGTTTTGTGGAGAACAAGCAAAGGAGCTCTTCCAAAACCTTCACCATGAGTAGGCTAGAAGTGAAAAATTTTTTTTAGTGTTTCAAAGAATATTTTAATACATTTGACCGAAGTAAACAGATATAATTAATTACTTGCTTTATTAATACTAAAGTATTTAAAAAAAATACAGATTTTGTTTTGTTTTCTTAATCCTTATAACTGGGAATAAAGGGGCTTAGTCCATGGCGCTTAGCTCATTCTTTCCGTTTACAAAATGTACTGTCCCATCTTTATTGTTGTTGTTGCCATGTTATAATAAATAATAAAATATTTTGAAACATTCCTTTATTTTAGGATAAATCTACAATCAAATTACATTTTTTTCCAAATATTATGTTTAAATAGAATATCGTAATAGCGTTTTTAAACTTAAAACTAATTTCCTGAAAAAAACTTTTAATGTGACTTAGCTCCTTTATCCCCTGTACCCTTCAATTACAAAGAATATTATTTTAAAACATTTATTTATTTATTTTTAATTACAAGCACAGAAAACAACTCTTTCTTTGTGCTTAATTGCAGTGGTTTTTATCTTGTCCAATTTAACATTAAATTTATAGTTTAAATCTACATTTAGCACTTTTATTTCTCTTTCTAACCAATAATTCGAAACATACAATTCATGTAGATTTTGGAACTGCAAAATATAACGGATCTTATGTCTGTAATCAATTTGTTTGATTCCACACACTACTAATTCTGTCCCTTCTTCCAGCTCTTCCAGCCGACGACACTTTCTTGGAATAACTTTGCCTTTTATTTCTTGCATGCCAAGGGTGGATACTTGCTCCACTTCGTTCTGGTTGTAGGGGAAATCTTCTGGTTTTTTCCAAGCATCTGTCAGTGGCTTAAAATGCTCTATCTTCGGAAAAGAATGATTATTAAAACTGGTAAGTCCATTCGTTGTAAATGTAAAAATTGTTTCTTCTGTCGCTAAATGCACAATGTCCAGGTCGTTGTTGGAGGTTAAAACAAACCCCTCTTTTGTTAAATTTTGTTTGTCGTTGTAGGCATCCATTAGCCACGATTTGTACTTTCCTTTAAAGAAGTAAACACTTTTACTCCCATCTCTTTCTGCGAGTATTCCAACAAAGGCATATTTCGCTTTAGTGTTAACGGTAAATGCGGAAACCTTGTAGTCTGCATGTATATCTAAATTCTTCCAAGTCTTGTTAAAATATGAGCCCATCCGCTCTCTTGTCTCTCTAATAATTTTCTCTTTCTCCTGCATTTCTTTGTATTCCTCTTTTAAGGAAGCAGCATGTTCCATGTATTCCAATTTTCTCCGTTTTAAGTCAATTTCTTCCAGTTCCAGTTTTCGTTTCTTCGCAGACAGTAGGTAAACGGTGGAGAATGGTTCTGTTTCCTTTATATTGTAGGGTTGTAGCCTGTTTGTAATATTCGTTCTCTTCTTTAAAATCTGTGGAATAATATTACTCGTTGAAACCATCCCACAGTTCTCGAGGCTTACATCTTTACAAATCACCGAGAAAGCAGTACTAGATTTCGAGAAGAATGTCTTGCCACTCTTAATGTAGCACTTTTGTACCACACTAACATGCTCTCTATTAGCGACATCTTCCACTATCTCCAAGTAATTTACAGGCAAATAGTTAAAACTATATGCAGAGAGTACGTAATTAATTATTTTTTTCCTCTGGTCTTGGTCGCTTGGTAAAGTAAGTTGCACCCCGGTTAACTTCCTCGTGTTACTGTTTCCCCAGTAGGCATATTGTAAAAGATTATTGTACACTACACAGCAACTGTTCTGGAGACTGTCAGCTAATTTCGTCCACATTTTAGGGATGGCAACAGAGTAGAACGGGGCTTCCTGGAAATAAATTTTGCTGTCTTCCAGGAGCGTTACACAGCTGTCCAGAGGATGGTCGCCGCTACCGTTGTAGATCGTAGCCTCCAATCTTGTAATGCCATGCTCCTTACCCAGTGGGGACAGAAACGTCTGTCTTAATCTGGAGTCTGGACAGTTGACAAAATCCACAATGTGGTTACCAATTTGTTTGTTAACGCCAGGACTCGTAATTTGGCACACGAACTTGTTGTAGATTTTTACTCTTGCACCAGTAGGAGTAATCCAGGTTAGGCAATCTATCCCAACAGACTTGTCGTTGTTAACAATTGTATTGTAGTTTTCTTTGTACTGGCCGCCTTGGTAACGAAAGTCATGGTCCTGTACTAAATGCTCACACATCTCTCGCTTGTTAAAGATCCCCACAAAATCTTGTGTAATGTCCAAATCCATAAGGTAGAAGTCGTGGGTTTGCAGCTCCAATAGTATTTCGGGCATTTTTTCCTGTAGAGTAGCCAACTCAACATCCGCTAACTCTACCTTGTAGGGGATTGCAATGGGATTTTTAAATTTCTTTGCAATGGCTTGCATCCCATCTGCACCAATAATATTGCATACACGTTTCGCCATAGGTCTCTTTCCATTCAAAGGGAATGGTAATTTTACTTTTACGCCATGTCTTGCGGAAACAAAATCCGTAAATTTCCCACGAAGATAACTGTTAAATACTCCACAGATATTCTTCTTTACGAGGCTCTTCCCTTGTTCGCAATCCGAACTGTCGGTTATTTTAACAAGCATTATGTTGTCGCAGAATGGTTTTGTAAGCGGAGTTAGTGGTTTTATATTAACTCCAGACAGCAACTCTTCTCCTTGCGAATAATTAATATTTCCAATATCTGTTACCAGGTTGTTGTTGTGCAGATTTTCTTCCAGAAGCCATAGTCCAAATCGTTCGTTGGTTGGTTTAATCCTGCTACCCAAGAGCTCGGAGACCTTATACATCTTGGAAGGGGTCACGTTCACTATTCCAGCTACTAACGTAAACTGAGCTATCTCCATCTAATCTCCTTTCTTAAACAGTTAATCGCGAGTAGTACGCATGCGCAGTAACATTGTTACGCACTGTTGTACAATCCGGCTGACATAGACCAGTCAGAACCTGTCTGTCAAACACACCTGACCTTGGAATGGTAGCCGAAACGAGGTAGCAGAAAGCGACGCGACCCCCCTTTCTTACCTATATGACCGGCTACTGTTGTGCTAACATATGTTTTAAAGCACCCGAAGGGGCCTGGCATGTACAAAGTGCCAGGCATTCAGCTTTTGCCATTGTAGGTGCAGGTATTGGAACGTACCGGTAATGGATCTGTACAGCTCATCTACGACAACCACTGTTGGCATAGGAACTGTATCGACATCGGACCAGTGTTATAGTTGTTGTGTACTGAACTGTCAAAAGTTTTATATTAAAGACTTATTATTTTGTAAACAGTCAGACTGTCATGGTGACTTGTGCAGGTGTATGTTTCGGAGATGTAAATATAGGAATGTAATGTTGTAAGTTTGTGTGTGACTCAAAACCCGTAAAATAATAATCTGGGGACCATGGATTGGTTGGATAGTTGACTCAACTCTGTGTTTATTCTCGTTATTATTATAGTACTCTTTAATATAACTTTTTTAAACTGAGAGAATACATTATTAAAACATCTACACGTTTTCATATTATTTACCAACCGTGTGAGTCACCTTGTTTTAACTTTGGGTGGTTGACCGGTGCTACACTCTGGTAGTAGATGGAGTAACCTGTGGAAATATTGTTGGGGAGAGTAGAGGTCAGGGATTTGGCCCCGGGCTGAGACCGATATGCTGTCACTTCCACACACGCGCTGGGAGGTGGGGGGTTCTCCCAGGGGGAAGCAAAGGCCGGGCATAGGTCGCTAACAGACGTGCTGGGAGGTGGTAGTGGGGGGTTCCCGCAGGGGGGAGCAAAGTCCGCGGGTCGAGGTATATCGGTTGACAAATCGGTTGCTAAAAGTATATTTCGGTTGGAAAATCGGTTGGTAAAAGTATATTTCGGTTGGTAAATCGGTTGGTTTTGTTTGGTAAATCGGTTGGTTTTGGTTGGTAAATCGGTTGGTTTTGGTTGGTAAATCGGTTGGTTTTGGTTGGTAAATCGGTTGGTAAAAGTATATTGTGGTTGGTAAATCGGTTGGTAAAAGTATATTTCGGTTGGTAAATCGGTTGGTTTTGGTTGGTACATCGGTTGGATTTGGTTGGTAAATCGGTTGGTAAATCGGTTGGTAATTTCGGTTCGGTTAAATAGTGGCCAGACTAACACCCGTTTGGACTGTGGTAAGCATAGGTTTAGGCAAAAGTAGGAATTAAGTCTAGGTTAACAATATTTTAACACGATACATAAAAACATGTGCTACACCCTGGTAGACAACGGAGGAAACTACGTTTAACAGATTATACACAATAAATGTACCTAGGCCGTGGTGGGCAAAAGTAGGAAACTCTAATAGGTTAGGTTAACTATCTTAACACATTATATAACTCATTATATAAATATATAACACATTATATATATATATATATATATATATATATATATATATAACACATTATTGTAACAGCTGATTGGCTGTGGATGGGCAAAAGTAGGAAACTTATAGGTTAGGTTAACTATCTTAACATATTATATCTTAACACATTATATATAACACATTAATTGTACCAGCTGATAGGCTGTGGATGGGCAAATGTAGGAAACTTATAGGTTAGGTTAACTATCTTAACACATTATATCTTAACACATTATATAAAATATATAACACATTAATTGTACCAGCTGATTGGCTGTGGATGGGCAAAAGTAGGAAACTTATAGGTTAGGTTAACTATCTTAACACATTATATAATTATATAACACATTATTGTAACAGCTGATAGGCTGTGGATGGGTAAAAGTAGGACACTTATAGGTTAGGTTAACTATCTTAACACATTATATAAATATATAACACATTGTATATATATATATATATATATATATATATATATATATATATATATATATATATATATATATATATATAACACATTATTGTAACAGCTGATTGGCTGTGGATGGGTAAAAGTAGGAAACTTATAGGTTAGGTTAACTATCTTAACACATTATATAACACATTATATAAATATATATAACACATTATATATATATAACACATTAATTGTACCAGCTGATTGGCTGTGGATGGGCAAAGGTAGGAAACTTATAGGTTAGGTTAACTATCTTAACTCATTATATAATAACACATTATTGTAACAGCTGATAGGCTGTGGATGGGTAAAAGTAGGACACTTATAGGTTAACTATCTTAACACATTATATAAATATATAACACATTATATATATATATATAACACATTATTGTAACAGCTGATAGGCTGTGGTAGGCAAAAGTAGGAAACTTATAGGTTAGGTTAACACAAGCACATTACAATTTGGACACTACTATTTGTTGTCCCGAACATTCACGAACACTTCCGAAACAGGTTCAGTGTCTCACAGGTCAACTGTCTATATTAGACTGAAAGAGTAGTACACTTCCAAATATCTATAAGGTGCTACTGTTAAGAACCATACAAAGAACGGCTTTAGTATGATGTATTACAACAAAGCTTCGATCTGTGGATAATCAGCGCCTTTTACGAGCTCTGCCGTAAGTAGTTCAAGTGTCTAAATTAGACTGAATTAATAGTCGCCTGGAAAGCCCCTTTTATACTCTTACAGACTGTGATTAGCCGAAAATATCCGATCATTCACGAACTCTTCCGAAACAGGTTCAGTGTCTCACAGGATTGGATGAGAAGTGGTGGTACAGTTAAAGTTATAAACGGAGCATTCTGATTGTACGAGAAGCGGCGGTGCAGTTGAAGTTATAAATGGAGCATTCTGATTGGACGAGAAGCAGCGGTGCAGTTGAAGTTATAAATGGAGCATTCTGATTGGACAAGAAGCGGTCACGTGACCAAATGGACGATTCTGATTGGTCGAGAATAACTCCATAAGAGCCCATGTTACGGCCAAATCCCTGCCCTGTCTACTTATATATATATATATATATATATATATATATATATATATATATATATATATATATATAACTGGATAAATTTAATTAATAGTTCATTTTCTCTCATCTTCGACAATGAACATATCATTTCTACATATAGGGTAATGTATAATGTTTTGTGTTATGTAATTAATTGTCTCAAAACAATATCACAAACTGAATATAAGAAATTAAATTACATAGATGATTGTGAAGGAAAATCTATTATGAATGAACTTGTTTTTTTTTTTGTTTTTTTTGTTTGTTTTTTTTTTATTTTTGATTCTAAAATTTGCTTGTCAAGGAAATACTGCCTTTTACCAAAACAAACATGCAATCATTTTCTCAGGTAAAATAAACTAAGCTGCAACTTTCTTGATTAAAATAATTTTGCCTGTCTAGGAAATGCTCCTCTCTACTAATGTGATGGAGCAGCTTCTACTATTCTAGAAAACAAACTAAGCTGTAACTTTCTTGTTTAAAACAAATTTTCAAGCTAAGAAAGTATTGGGATCTACCAAGACAAACTTATGTAATAACTTGCATGTAAAGTAGGTGCTGTACTCTTCCAGAAAACAATCTAAACAACCTTTCTACATTTATAACTTATTATAGTTTACTCTCATCTTCTGGATTGTTTTATTCCACTTGTCCAGAATCAAAAAGCGTGTCAAAGAAATTAGAAAAAAAACCCAAGGAAATAGAAAATAAAAATGTCTTTAAGCACAAAATTTTAAAGTTGATCTAGAGAGACCTAATAGGAAAGATGAGAGAGATCTAACCAAAGACTACATGGGAAAAAGTGTGGATACAGTTAGGGTCCAACAGGATTATCACCCCCCAGCTCAGTATTGTGAGTGCTACTATTATCAACTTACTGTATTTTTTAAAGCTTCTTATTTTTATTATTTGTCAAGTATATAAAGAATTAGTTCTTAAAGACACCATTTTAACAAGGAAACAAACAGAAATCTAGCTGTGTTTATGAACTAGCACCCAGACAACATCTGATATCCATAGGAAATCCATTTTACATCCACAGTCCAGTTTTTACTATTCATTAAATATATTAAAAAGTCGTATTGACTTATTTTTGTGATTATTTTTAAAAAAATAATTATTCAGTGTTCAGGATAAGGGCACGTCCAAAGGGAGGCGAGGGAGGTTAAACACATTTTGAATTAAATTAATTACAAAGTAATGACACTTGCACCATCTGTGAGAAGATTTACGAACTACTGTTACACGCCAGTGCCAAGAATGCACACATTTTTGGTTAGAGTCAGTGCAGTTGTTATTTTCATATAACTGTGCAAGTAATGTATAAGTATGATTGCAATATTTTATGACTGTAAAGATTGTTTTCTCGTGCTTGCTGCCTCCCATTTACTTTATTACAACGAATGGATGTTTGAAAATTTTTGGTAAGTAGCCTACTGTGATGTTTATTACATGCTTTTATTTAACTTCCAATCTTTGTACCATAAATTTACATAACTGGAGCTCTTGCTTTATCCCTCCAACTGGTCTATAGAAAGTTCTAAAATGGTAACCAGTTTAGCTATTACATGTTGAGGTTTACAACATAACTAAAACTACACAAACGCAACAAAAACAAAACTCAGCTGACAGTTGGCATCAACATCAAGTGGTAGCAGTCTTCTAAATAACAAGCAATTATGGTGTACAATCGATTTTGAATTACTATATAAATGGATACATATAAAGTTTGAAATGTCCAGCTGCTATATGATTTGTTTCAAAGATGTTGAATTATTATATGTTCACCTCTAAAAAGCAGCTAAATGAGGCCGGTGCCTAATTCATTGAAAATCCGCTGCCACTGTTGAAATTCGTCGATAATTGGAAGGCATGTAACTTATAATTTGTTATTTTTCATTTTTGGTTATCTTTCTATAATTTTATTATAAGTGTTATGCCACTAGGTATTGTTTTGGATTTTTCAATATTATGAAATAGGGTTTCTTATTTAAGTTTATAATTTTTGTTAAATTCTCCTAAATAATCAATACTTTTGATGAACTATTAAAGATATTTAAAAACATGGACTAATAATCAATTATTCTTTTGGCTATTGCTCAGTTTTAAATTAATAAAATCGTCTCATTTTTAGTTTATTTTCATTTCATCAGTAAAAAAAAGGAAAACATTTAACTACTGTGTGACAAATTTATGATTATTTATCATAAATCTATATTTTGTTTCATCTTCTGAATTAGAAGATGTAGGAGGAACAAACTTATTAGCAGAATCATCACCAAACTAATCATCTGATAAACTTTCCATTGATGGTTCTTCTACTGGTTTTTAATGTTAGAATGATAAGTCATATTTGTGTATTAAGCTATATCATTTGCCGTATAAAACTCAACATATGATAATATTTAATTAAATTTTACCAGTGAATTTAAAATGGAAAAATGTACCAGCATCAGTACATTTGAGAACTAGGAAGTACAACCACCTTCTGGTTCAAACATTGTGACTGCGGAGTCTTCTTCTACAGTTCAAACCAATGTCCGACATAGTGAAAGTGAAATTGAAGACAACTGTTGTCATGAAGATAATGTTGGAAAATCCGTTGGCCTAGTGAACACTATGCCGGTTGATGAAAATTAAAATATCAACCAGATCTCTTGGAAAATATCTGGGTAACATCGAAGAACTACTATTTTGCGGCAAATGCCAAACACCTCAAAGAGGAAATTCAATCACCAGTGGCTGGACATATATTCACCATGATAGCTTCCTCAAGGCAAATCAAAAGTGCTTTCTGTTAATATTGTCTGTTGTTTCCACCATCAGCCAGAACGATGAGTAGTGGTTGGGGTTCTTTTATCACCAGACCTTTCACTAAGTACATGAAAATACACCATTATTACAAAACACGTCATACCAATACCCTATCATCCAAAATGAAATAATTGATTTATGTGGTGTTACAATCCAGGAACACATATTACAAAATATAAAATAGCTTGTGCTTACAGCTTTTTGGCTAACGAAACCACTGATATGTCTGGTAAAGAAGAGCTGACTTTTGGATTATGTTTCTTTTAATGAAGAGGCCAATGAAATCGAAAACTTTTTAGAGCTTGAATGTCTTAATTCTGTGAGTATTGCCAAAGCCATTGAAATGTTGTCACAAACTACAACCTAGACCCTGATAAGTGTCTGGGGTTAGGCTTTGGCAGATGTTCTACCATATTTGGGAAAGGAGGTGTGTAGGCGATCTTGAGACAAAAGAACAAAAAAAGCCTTCTACTTCCATTCATCCTCTCACAAACTTTACCTTGTCGTAAACGACAAACATTATCTCAGGAGTTCGAAACTGAGTTAGAACTATCAATGAGATAAACAAACTTTTTCAAAACTCTGAATCCGTTTTACAACCCACACAGTTGTGAGACTAGATGGTGAGAGAATTACAAGAGCATTCATGTTTTTAAGGATCACTTCATACATGTTGTTAATGCATTAGACCTTACTGAAGAAGAAAATGCAGCAACAAGAAAAATGCTTATCAAATACATGCAGATCTTCATTTATTGTGTCAGTAGCATTAATTGTTAAGTATTCCAATATACTATATCTCCAGCAAATGTACTTCAATTGGAGATACTTGACATAGTCAAAGCAAACCAGTACATTCAAACTATTCTTTACACCTTACGAGTTCATCAAGAAGATGGAAAGAACATCATAACTGCTGTTTTAAAAGAAATAGGTGACATTGCAATACATTTGAATGTTGATATAACTATCACTTGTATTGCTGGCCAACAGAAGCATGAAGCATTGTCCAGTTAAAATCTATTCAAATTTTTGAGAATGCCTCTAATAATTCCTTATTGGTTTCCAATCTATCATCTTTAGAAGTCAAATTTTCTACAGACAAATCGCCTGCATGTTCATTGATAAGTTTCCATCAGAGTAACATGAGAGGTGTTTCATTGGATAAAAGTACTTCATCTTGTGCAACTTTCTATAATTTAGAAGGCATTAAAGGAGAAAGGAAATTGTAGTTCAAAATATGAATAAGGTACAGCTACGGGAAACACTAGACATAATTGAGGTTTTAAAAAAGAACAGATTGTTTTTCCTGACTACTGAAAAGGGTCTGGTGTTACTGCTATCACAGCCCTGCACAAGTTCTATCAACCGTTTATTTAGCTCCATTCATCGAATATAAACATGGTTGGTGAAAACAGGTTAAATGGGTTAGCTATTTAAGCATTCACTGATAATGGATTTTCACTAGCACGGAGGAATTAGTTGAAGCTATGGTTAGACAATTTCCATCTAAATCCTAGCAAACTATTATTACATATTTTTTTTAATAAATACTTTATTCTTTCTTTTGTTTTTGTATATTATTGTATAGCATCTTCCGCACCCCTATGAACTACCCTTCCCCCATGAAATCAGTTAAATTCAGAAAGTTTCCCCTTTCCATTTTGAGCTGGATATGGGATTGCCCATAGATTTGGCCATCTCTATAAGTGTTTGAAATGAAGTGGATAATAATTATTAATTCCAAAATCAAAACTATATCCATTCTTTATTAGAATAAAATCTAAAATCATAATAATACCATAAGTTTTCCATAAAGATTAAAAAATGTTCCTGTGTTAGATTCTCACACAATACAATGAGGAAGATATATTCAGACTTTAAGTCCAAGAAGGCAAAATCTACTATGTAATGTTATTAAGTTACTTTGTGAAAATATCACTTCCCATTCAAGTTTGTAAAATAATTTTCCATTCATTTTGAGCAAAATGCTTAAAAAATCAGCATGATTTATAGCATGGAAATTTACTCTCACAGTAAACATTTTCAGAAACAATTGACATATTATGTCAAGTTTATCATTCCTTTTGGAATTATTGAAAAGTTAAAAATTGGAGCTTGTATTTTTGATGAGCAAAGATTACGAGATCCAATTTTGACAAATATACTCCAGAGCAGTAGAAGGGTCAATACATTCCCTAATAGACTGCCTATCAACACTTTTCAGGATAGTTCAGTGTTTTTAGATAATTGGTGAAGTAAAAGACTATAAGTCCGTCCTGGTGTCTATCTCCGATGATAATATTTCATTCAATGTATTACAAACAATTGTTGAAAATCTATGTACAGTACTTCATTTAGAATAATGGCAGTAAGTAGAAGATATGGGTAAACAGATGATTTGAGTTGATATGGTGGTATATGGAGTGAGCACATTATTAGACTTTTTTCATCAATGATAACCTAATTTCTTTTTAATACCTAAACATGATACAGGGACTCAAAATACCCAATTATTTGAATAAAGAAGGCTTTTTTCAAAATGGATTAAGCAAGATGAGCCCCTTCTCATTATGATCTTGATATTTGTGAGCGATTGAACAGTTTCCCAATGCTAGGTTTGGACAATGAGGTGCTGTGAGGTGATCAGCACAATCTCCAGACCTCACTCCCCGTGGTATTTACCTCTAGCATATGTTTTATCAGGAAGAGATCCAAGACATTGTTCATCGTAGTTAACATATCATCGAAGCATGTGCCAAGGTAATACCTGAAATCTTATACAGAGTTTTACATGACTCGAATTCAGGTTGGAGGAAAACATGTTGAACATATTTTGTAATCTGTGCATTTTAAAAGAAATTGTATTTGTATTCTAAGAAATGTTATTAAATTAGCCATTTTATTTGTATGGATACTAGTGGACCATCAGTTATATAATGTGGTTTCCATTATATAAATATTAATCATACCCATTTTATTTTTTATAAGCTAAAAAACTAAAAGCCGGATATTACCAGGCTGTTGAAATTTAACTAACTAAAATTAATTATTCAACGCACGACTTATTAATATAATAGTAATAAAAATAGTGGTATTAATAAATATATATATGTATTATAGAAGTAAATAACAAACTTAGTTAATTTATTCTAAAAACTAATATCAAACGATTTTCGATTTTCCTGTATAAATAAACCTAAGGATACATTACTTAGTGCACACACTTCTTTAAGTAACTCCTGTTGAATTTCATGGATATTTTGAATTTCCTCTTCCTCTGTTATCGTCTGCCGAATTGAATAATGATTTAATTTATCCGTGATGAATGTTATAGTGTACAAATTATCATATTTATCCGTTATGTATTTAATAATTTCATTGGCATAAGTAAAAGTGTTGTTACTCGAATAATAATGTGTCGGAAATATAATTCCTGCAATAGATACTGGCACCGTTCTTCGAAGTGCAGTTATTGTGGAATACATAACATCTTCTATAGAACATTCATTTTCACTAAAAATCCCTTGTGTAATGAAATTAGTTTTCAATATTAATCCTTTTAAAAAAACATGATGATCATTAAAAGCTTTAAAAACCACCGATAAGAACGTTTCTGTAACTTTTTGTGATCGAATTATATCGTGAATGCCATTTTGGACAATATTTGTATAAACTATAGGTACAATACGATAAGCTTGACAAATAGAAACAAACCTAGCAAGAAAATTTGCATTTTCTTGTATTGCTTGACTTGTTGGGATTAGGCTACTAACTTCCACCACTGAGCACCATTGTGCAAAATGGAAACCATCATTTTTATACTGTTTGCAACGAACTGCAAGATCATCTAAGCCCTCAGTTGTGTATTCACTAAGTATTGATTCATCTAGTTTTATAATATTTTTGTTCAGTTTAATTCCTGGTACAATTCTGTTTCGTCTAAATAAAGTTATGAATGATAAACCATCAATTGTCAAATCATTCACTGTTGTTTCATTTATAATAACACCTGATACATAGTTTGAAAGGGAAGGAGTTGAAAACAAAATTTCCCTCACACTTTTTCTAGGTTCTACAATCAATTCTGAAATTTTATTATTCTGTTCAATATCGGTAATAAGACTTGTTGAAGTAGGTTCTTTAAATTCACTAGCATCTATAATAACTCTACCAGGTTGAACAAGCACATTTGCAATTTTTGATAGTTCCTCTTGTAGTATTTGTGGATGATAGATAAATTCTGTTGTCATTATAAATATTAAGTTCAAATAGTTATCTCCAAATAAATTTAACTTTAAGCTACATATATAATATAAGAAATAAATTTGGTTTTATCTCAATGAATGAAATATATTTACTTAAGTGAGTTTATATATTGTTGTTCATTGCGAAAATACAAACTAAAAAAGAAGTTATTCAAAATAGAAAATTTTAAATAATTTTTACATCCTTATTTACTGTAAACCACATAAATGAATAAATACACCTGTGAAGTGTTCAAGATTTTGTAGCCACATTTTGATTTAAAACACAAACTGAACCATAACCTATTATTTATTATATTATTCTTTCTTTAGTAATAAGAACTTTTGAGGGATAACTTTCACATCTGCATACATAACAGCTGTAATATTTTACATTACATTAAAGACATTTTATTACATACAACACATGGTACTATTCTTTTATAAATGTCTCATTATAAGGTAATATAATAATTTTAAGTATGTTGTGTGAATATATTTTATTCTAAAACAATTCAGTTGTACTTAGTAAATGTGTGTCATTAATGTATTCAATTTTTTTTCTAGATGTTTTGGTTTCTTTTCAACAACCATATATTATGTTACACTAGGCTAGTAGTCATATCAAAATAAAGTATGGCTCACACAACAAGAAAATGAAAGTACAATAAAAGCCAAAAAGTCTATTTTGTGATGAAACTAAAATATTCTGCTCCATTTTAATCTAATGATTTTCCAAATGATACATTTCCGATGAAAGAATTAACCAATCTTTGTAAACAACTTTATACTGCAAAAAAAAAATAATAATAATAACAGCCAGACAGTTTTATGTGTTATATGACCCTCAGGGGTTCACTTTGGTGAGAAAGGAGCTTGGCAATCCCGAAGGAATCTAGTTGGATCTACACCTTTTTTAGTGTAGTCTTGAGTTAGATACCTTTCTTTCGTCTTTCTATCCAGTCTATCTTGACCAACTCGTTCTTTACTGACCCTGAGGCTATTATAGTATTCTTAGACTAGGGGGTCTTTATTTTTATATAGGCGATGATGGCTGATAATTTTTTTGCTTTTAAACAAGGAAAAAAGTGTCATGCAATGAAATGAAGTGCTGCTATTGGTCTATTGGCTGATCGACTTTGAAATGAAAAGACAAGACAACCGTAAACAGTTTAAAAAATACATATATTTATTAATTTTTTACAGAAATAAGTGGCAACATCGTAAATAACGGGAAAAATACCGTAAAAATCTACTGTTAACATGATTTTGATTTCAAATCTCTTTCTTTGATATTAGGCAACTCATATAATATAACAACAAAATATTATGTAGTAGTTTGGCTACTACGTACTACGCAATCTAGTTGGCAACGGTATCTTTGGTTACCATGTGGTTCTGTCAGTTCTGTGGTTGTCTATATTATTATTATTTTTGTAATAGTATTTAGGTTATATGTTATGTATGTTGTGTTATTATTATAAACTTTACTTTATTTAATAGTGTTGGTTTATATTATGGATTCTTCCGACGAAGATTTCAATTTATCAAATGATAATGAGCAGAATACGAAAGAAGACAATGAAAAGCCAGCCGTGGAAGAAAAAGAAGTGACATTTAAGGACTTGGTACGTTTGGTTCTTATTAACAAAAAGTAGCTTAAATTGGTTTCAATTTGGTTCTTAGTGTTCCCAGGCCTAATTTTTCTCACGTTTCAGTTCAATATTAAAAACAAAAAACAAGTCCTTTTTTAGTATAGCCTATGTGATACATTGATTTTATATTAGTTAAATTCAAGGGTAAATATCGGTTCTAGATCGTCCTTCGATTTTTCTATAAAAAATCATGAATACAAAGTATTTACCTTTTAATGAAAGGATCAGATCATGTTATGTAGCGCAATATTAGAGGACTTTTTTGAGTGTGTAAAATTGGTAAATATGTTTGTACATCCCAATGCGATTTCGTTGAGAAATTTCTGAAAATCCTTTACTATTTACCTTATTTTGAAACAATGAGATCATAGGTAGGTAGTTATATAGATTAGCTAGGACAGCTAATTTTTTATGTTAACTTTTTACTATGTATCTTATTTCGGTAAATATGGAGGAAGTTGTCTGATCGATATAAGTGCGAAATCTCGGTAATTCCGCTTCAAAATAGTGTTTTTTTTCCATCAAGTAGGGGCCTAGATACTTATTTATAATTAAACTGGTTTTTTATCTTTCACAATTCATTATTTACTTAATGTATGAAATTGACAAAGTTGTAATGCTAAATTTCCAGTTGATAGATGTTGCTATTTCATATAGAATTTTATGAAATCGTGTTTGGTAAATATGGAGAGAAGTTTTCCGATAGATTTATACAAGAACTAGGACAGGTTAGGTTAGTTTTGTTTATCAAATTCAAATTATTATTTAGAAAAGCAAACAATAGGCATATATTTATTAAAAATGTGGGTCTATTTGTTCAACTAGCTTTGAATTTGAATTAGGCTATATCTTCTTAGCTTGATTTCATCTCTAATATGCTAATACCTACCTTGAAAACGTTTTAAAAATTAGGATGAACAGTTTGCAATCAATGAGATGTCTCAAACATCTACTGGACAAACCAACTGAATAGTAGTACACCCATATAGGTTCCTTCCTCTATGTCTCTGGGCAATAGTTATTTTTGTTTATTTAATAATCTTTTTGTATAGACCTACTTTTATTTTTGTTCATGGTGGATATAGAACTTTAAATATATAATTAAAATAGAATAATCGGATGTTTTTTACATCTTTAATTGATTTAATTTAATTGATTGTCTATTATTAACTGTTCTCGTGCATATGATACTGATTTGAGTTGTTTTGGGGTTGTATTTAGGTTTCTTTCAAAATAGATTTTGTCCTCTAACTAGCCTTCAGTTAACATTCCAAAGTTGTTCGTTGTTTCTAGGAATCTATTTCTTTCTAGATAGCCATTGTTTGGATCACTTTTTTTTAGGTTGTACCTATAAAGCATTTTTAAGATGTCATGCATTTTCAAAAACAAAAGTTAGCATTTGTAAATCTTACTCAATAGCCTACTTGGTTTGCGTTGGATTTAATAAATAGCCTTCTGGATTCAAGACAGGATTGAAACAATTTGTTTCCATATAATTTTGTTATTGTTTTTTTTCTTCTTAACATTATATTTTAAATGTCAGATTTAAATAGAATTTAGAATTTGGCACATAAAGCCAAAGGTCGTGGGTTTGATTCCGGGTCTAGGTAGAATATTTTCACTTGAAATAATTATATAATCAATAATATTAACTTGGTAAAATAATGTGTTGGCCTAAGCGTTAACATCAATAAATTAATAGAATTTAGGACTATAACTTATATTATACTAATAGGTTTAATGTTCCCCTCCCTCCAAGTTTACTCACTTATATTCCTTTTCAGGGTATCATTGATGTATTATGTGAAGCTTGCCAGTCATTGAAATGGAAAGCTCCAACCAAGATTCAAAGAGAAGCCATTCCTGTTGCTTTACAAGGTTGGTTATGATAATTTAATAGTAGTCTTTACTTTATTTTTTAAATATTAAAGACCAGCCTACCGAATACCATTATTGCAGCATTTAAAAAATGCTGGTGTTTGCGTTATCGATAACTCAAACTTTGAGAGTAACTGACATAAGAAAAAACACAGATTTATGATTTTTTCAAAATCTATCTACTTTTTGTAGTGTTGAGAAAACTTTCAAATACTGTATATTTATACAATATTTCTGTATAAGATAATAAGAATGTATATTTTTAGTGTTCTATTATTTAACTAGTGGTCCTATGAACAGTAGACAGTAGACCTAGCACGTTTTTGAAAGTGTAAACGATCCGATTACAACTTTTATTTTACTCTAATTTATTGATTGATTTTTACAAGATACGAGATAACAATAGTAGTTTTAGAATATATTACAGGAAAAAATAATGTATTATTCTTCTTTTAGCTACTGGGCTTGAAGAACCCAAGTGGCGATTTGCCGTTGGTCTTTATACACTCTGTGTGTATAAATCCCAGAGTGATGGATTCATATTATAGTAAATATCTCCAGTGACAATTCCGCTCCTCCGCGTCCCTTTACCAGCTTTTCAAAATGACATTTTCCTTAGCATTGTCTATAATATAAAAGAGTCTGCTCAGTGAAATCTTCCTCTTTGTTACCTTACATATTGGCTAAATCTATACTAGCATTCATTCACTAAAAGTTCAATTTCATTTTTGCTCCAGAAGCCCTACTTGATCTTTTGTAAGTTTTGATATCATTGAGTACTTTCTCTATATTGAAGATATGGTGGCCAATAGTCTCCTGACGCCAGTGTACTGTTATGTACGTAATTTATTATATATTTTTATAATCCATTGAAGGTTTTATTTAAAATTATTGATAAGCAGAAAAGAGTACGTAGTAGGCGAAGAAGTTGTTTATTTCTTTATTAGATAAATATTTTTTGTGGGATAGTTCTGAAAATTTTTACATGTTCATTTTTCATTTAAAGTTTCTTTTGCACGACTGGTGCTATATCTTGTTTAAACGATTATATTTAATACTTTGCCATAGGGACTGTATTTCTGATCAGAAATGCAATTCCTGTGTCCTTGCTTTGGAAACTTGTAGTATGAATGGCTGATATCTTAAAACAGAAAATAAAATATTAAAAAATCCTTGAACATAGCCTATATTATTCGCTATAGCTGCAATGAACCCTATTTCTAAATTTCATTAATGATATACGAAATGCCAAATAGTCGAGTTAAAACAGGACTCTCGCTTTATTCTATCAATGATATTTGTTATGTATGAAGAAAATTAATAAGCCTATGTCTATAGCCAATGACTACATAAATACTATAAGACACGACATAGGATAGGGAAATAGTCTACGCTTTACGGGTGCTGTTCGTCACAAGTTTGACACACAGCTATCAGAAAGCGCTAGCAGCAGGTGCTTGACTGTACGCATCCCACTTGGTTGAGACTGTACAACTGTTGACACAGCATAGTCAGTGTTGTCAGTTCGTGCACTGAGATAAGCGATTCTCGACTTTCCCTCGCATCTCTGGTCCCATATGTGGCATCAGTGCGCAACTGAAACATTGTTTGACCGTAAAGCCACCTAGCGCCAGTCACATCAACTTCTAGCAGAGCGACAGCTCCACACCCTAGCGGGTATTGGTCAACTCAAGAATAAGCGTAGAATATTTAACATGGCCATGTCATGTCTTATAGTATTTATGTAGTCATTGCTATAGCTAAGATAATGGTATTAATTAAATTTGTACAATTTTACTTATTTCTTTTGTATACCGGTATCTTTAAACTACTAATCTTATTTTATGGAGCATTTAGTTTCACAGGCTATAGGCCTATATATAGAAAAAATTTATAAAATAATAATGGTGAAATTATTTTTATATTGTAGGAAAAGATGTAATTGGTCTAGCAGAGACAGGATCAGGAAAGACTGGAGCTTTTGCTTTGCCAATTCTTCAGGCACTGTTAGAAAACCCTCAACGTTACTTTGCTTTAGTTTTAACTCCAACAAGAGAACTGGCATATCAGATATCAGAACAGTTTGAAGCATTAGGTAATTTACTAATTATAGAAATTAACTTGTCTCTTAGAGTTATTTGATTGTCATAAAATTTTGTTTTAAATAACTTATTATTTTGTTCGTTTAGAAAATAAGCAGCGAATTTTATAAACAAAGTATATTTTTAGTAACTGGTAAAATTAATAAAAAAGTTTCTTTCTTTAGTTGTTATAAATAAGTGGGTATTTCTCTGCCTGCCATACAATCAAGATATATCTAATTTTTTTAAAGTGAAGGTTTGGTTTGGTTGCTTATTTATAATTAGGTCTGATGTGGGGTTGGAATTCAATGCTCAGAAAGGAAGGAAGAGGGAGATAAAGTACGGTGGAGTAATTGTCTTCATAAAGAAGCCCGTAGTATGGATTTAGAATAAACCCAAAATCTCTTTTGTAGTGACATGAAAAGGAAGATTAGTGTAAGAGTATAACACCCTTCTAAGATTCATCTCTAAGAAGTTTGTCCAAAACCCTGCTCTTCAATAAGTTTCAAATTATTGGAAATATTCATGTCAGGACCTTTGGATGCAAATTTTTATCAGAGTTCCAAAGGTTCAATAATATTACACTCCAGAGCATGGAAGAACTGAAGGTGGTCACTGCATATTACTATGCAGCCACCGACTATAGCTCAGTCAATATGAGTACACTAGCTAAATACCCATGCTTCGCCACGGAGTTCAAAGCATGGGTATTTAGGAATTTCAGGCATTTCAAACGGAATTCCAGGTAAAGCCGTCAACTGGTGGGAGTTTTTATTACATTGCATGGCTCTTAGCGTTACCCGAGAAACACCACGGGGAGGTGGCCATACGTTGTTTCTCATGTCAAGTCCGGGTTGGAGCGTTTTCATTTTAAGGGCAGGCCCCCTTGCCTACTTCTAGTCACAGTCAAGTAGGGAAAGTTTCCATTTTAATAGCAGACACTGAAATTAGGTTGACTAAGATTTTTTTCAAGCTAGGTTGTTTTATAAAACTTCCTTGTAAACTACAGTTTTCATTCACTCTTCTGGCTGCAGAATCACCAGGCTGTCAGGAGAGCTTACACATAAACAGGCAACATACAGTTGGCCGTGGGAGAAACAGTCATTCCTTAAATCCACTCCTGCCACATTCAAAGACTGTACTTGCGCTTTGTTTATTGTCATGGCGAAACATACCTTAATAGGAAACTGCAGCCGTTTAAACTGAAAGTGGCAGTCGGAAGGAATCAAGGGGATTCTAGGTACAAAAACTGTTTCTCCCGCACTACAGCCTGTGAAAATGGTTGCTTCAATAACGTTTCTGTATAAAGCTTTAACTTGCAGCCGGGTGCCATTGTAAAGTTTCGGAGGAATCAGATTACGCAGAAGCATTATTGGTGCACCAACTTTCAACTGAAGATTGTGAGGTGGAATCCCGGGTGTATTTAAAGTGAGGAGAAACTCTACAGGGTAGTGAACTGTGTCCTCCAGGTCCACAACAGAGTCCACAGATTGATATTTCACCATGTCAGTTGAAAGTTGACCCAATAAATAATCATTGATGCTTGTTGCCATGTCATTTTTTGGAGTAAGAATGGCTCTTTCCTTAAGCCATTCCAGATTATCTGCGTGTAATGTGCTTAAATTGGGATAAATTTTCTCATTTAAACTGTTTAGATTCTTGATGACTGTACATAGATTGTTTGGAATGTTTACTTTACCATTTTCTTCGCTTAGGCTCCCAACTCCTATTTTAAGAAGTAAGTTGGAAAACTCCTCTGCCCCAAGTTCACCTTTGAGATGTACTGTCATGTTGACTTGCAAGGATCGGACTTGGACTTTAGGCCACAGGTAGGACGACTTAAGACAGGCCCTCACCTCGTCGGCTCGTGTTCAGCGGGGAACAACAGGTAGTGTCTTCCTGAAGTCCCCGGCCAATAAGACAGTCATCCTACCCATAAGACGTTTACTACTCCGGATGTCTTGGAGAGTTCTGTCTAATGCTTCTATTCCTCCCTTGTGAGCCATGGTACTGTAACCTCATCCCAAACAATCAACTTGCATTCCCTAAGCACATGTGCTGTATCACTCTGCTTAGAAATATTACACAAAGGAGTTTCAGTATGATTCAAGTTAAGAGGAAGTTTGAAGGCAGAGTGTGCTGTCTTTCCACCGTCCAACAAAGTAGCAGCTATGCCAGAGGAAGCTACGGAAATGGCAATGTTTTTGTCCTTTCTTACGCTGGCAAGGAACAGGTTTATCAAAAACGTTTTGCCTGTTCCACCAGGGGCATCCAAAAAGAAAAGTCGTCCAGAATCTGAATCAATGCTTCCCATAACCTCGGTATAGACTTGACTTAGTTCAGAGTTGGGTTGTTTTATGTTTTTACTAACTAATTCAGAAAGCTGGCCTACATCGTAAGACAGTTCTTTCAGATATTCCCGGTTGACACTTACTAAGCTTACATCTTTGGACGGTAAAGGAAGACCCAACTGTTGAAGAGGCTAGACATTGAAAACACAACCTGTTCTATTGGAACCTAGCATTTGTTGTAAACAACATTCATAACGGTTTCTATGTCTATTTCTTGACATTCGTTTATCATTTGCCTTTTAACATCCTCTGACATATTGTCTTTATGTTTTCCCCACAAAGTCAACGGATCAGCCAGTTGGCAATGCACTAACATAACGGCAAATAATTGACGGATCTTTTGTGGAGAGTCTGAAACAGCAGCTTCTTCCAGAGTTCTGTCCCAGTGAGCATCATCCTCCAACAACCCTAAAGCTCTACAGGCAGACTGATATGTTGGGTGAACCACTCCTGACACTTTTTTGATATCATTAAAGCAAGTCGGCCCTCGTACTTCGTGAAGGAAGAGTCGCAAGTAATAGCATTCAGCATTGTTAGAGTGTACAGTGTAGGCTCTACCAAGCACTTGATCTTTTTTGACTCCTGGATGGCCAGGGACAGGCTTTCCTTGCTTTCTTCGGCTAAACTTGTTGTTTTTCCAGATATAGTAAGCCAGTACTTCTCTATACAAAAGACCTCTTGCAAAAGAATCAGTTTTACAAAGATCATAGAATGCCAGGAGTGTAGTTTTAGGAGGTTTCTGTACTTTATCTGTGGCATTATCAGTTAAACTCTTTGGCCATTTTCAAGATGAACAGAAAGATGCAAAGAGGGGAAATCTCTCATGGGTGGGGAAGCAAAAAATTCTCCAAGCAGTTTCAGAACTTCTAATGTAGCACCCAGCTTCATACTTGGATACCTCATCCCACTGGTTTTCTAATCCGAGCGCTGCTTGGTCACTGCCTTTATTTACGTACTTGCAAATGTACTTATGGACTTAACGGAGTTACACAACTCCACGTTGATATGAGCCTTGAAGGTCTGGGACAATACAGGGTTGTACGGCACCACCCACTGATTATCGATGTTTACACCGTTAATTTCAACCGTGAACCCACCATCAGATAGAGATTGCCTCCGATACTGGGGGTAGCCATCTTCTGCAGTCTGAGTATCCTTGGATAAAGGAAGTGGATAGCGCATGCTGCACGAACCATTAAGCATACAGGGAGAGTTTCTGTTCAGACTTCCACAAGGTCTATGAATCATCGTGGACTTCACAATGTCGTGAAGGAGAGGGTCAAGTTCAGGATCAGGAATCTCCGCGCTTATGACATTGTCGATGTTAACCGGCATGATTCTGTCTTGTAGCCACAGAAGTATATGAACGTGAGGCAGGCCCCGTTTCTGCCACTCTACGGTGTAGGCCTACATGTAACACCTACTTGGACCGAAAATGGAACCTTTAGTTAAAAGATGGACGATTTTTTTAACTTTCAGATGAAACACTCGAGCTATTAAGTCATGTCTATCTTGGGGTTTCTGTCCATCACTTAAGGAAGTTTCTATTTCCGTCCATTTAGGGTTATATGTGAACGTAATGAACAAACCAGGATGACCATAGTGGCGGACATATGTCATGGCATCCTGAATCCTCTCATGCATATAGCTAGGCCCACCTGTGGAAGGTAACACGGCCATCTTGCCAATCTCTGAAACTTGACCATCTCCTTTACACATTGCATCTTTAAGATGTACATAGTTTTCTGTTCTCAGTTTACTCTGGTTGTGTCTGATGAAGTTGAGCCTCTCTGTTTCTATCTTGGCGTACATATCAACCAGAAACTGATTGAGAAGACTACGATACATTAAGATGTAGTTTTCTTGACCTTGTCTTTCCATGATTCTATGAAAGTAGAAGTCCGAAGCAGAAACTGTTTTTTTAAATGATGCTTTTGAAACTGGGTCACGTTGGGGGATGTTGATAAAGTAGCCATCTTCTCCATGGCAGAACATAAGAGGGTACTGAAGAGCGTCTTAAGCACGATGAGTTTCGCTAATTCGCAACTTAGTGTCTCTGCTTTGTAAAATGATGTCTCTCTTTTCAAATTGCAGGCCTACAATAACTAACGCAACCTCGCTTGTTGTTGGCGCATTATAACGCCTCCTATGTTCGTTTGCAGGTTTTCTATCTGCATGAATCACGACCTTAAAATCTTGTCCTTCCGGAGCATTTTCCATAGCGGTTTTAAATTCTCGTATGTAGTGATTGTGGTCGTGGAGCATTTTTTGAAGTTGGCCGACTAACAAAGGCTTTACAGCAGGAAAGAGGTTAGACCGGAGATGAGTTTCTTTTTTGTAATTTCCAACTAAAAAAATTTGTAAAAATGAAGGCTCTTTTCCAGACGAAGGTAAAACACTTCCTATCCTGTGGTAAACCTGCCCTTGAATTTTGAATGTCGGCATAAAGTTTCCCTCATTCACTTCTTTAGCTCCGAATGACGTCATCTGGAAACATCTATTGTATTTTCATATGTTGGTTAAAAAATGCTTCGATTCAGGGTGATTATTAATAAGAAGGCTGTGTAAAGGGTCAGGATGCTGTTCAATAGGAGGAATAACGACTTTATCGTTACTGCAACATAGCCCGGGGCTTTCTTCCTTCCATTTCTTTGCATTACACCACTTGCAGTCAATGGGCTGCCCAATAGAAACAACTTTGTCATTGCAGTAGTCTGTAGTTCTGTCGTATTTGAAACCTGATAAAGCCTTCGTTTTCCATGGAATCAGAGGTCTTTTTGCATTATATCTTCGAACAGCTTCTTGATTGACTTTGGGGTTTTTATCTGCATATCTGGAAACAGAAGTTCGGTGTACATCAGGATTTTCCTTGTTGTATCTTTTGGCTGATTCTCTGTTAACTTCTGGGTGATTTTCACTGTATTTTTTAACAGCCTCTCTATGAACATCAGGATTTCTATTAGCATATTTCTTAACCGCCTCCCTATTAACGTCAGGATTTTTTTTGGAGTACCTCTTAACTGCCTCCCTATTGACTTCAGGGTTTTTATCTGTGTACTTCTTGACAGCTTCTTTACGTTTTTGTCTTTTGATTCTGTTGTTTACCCTCGAGCGGCGTTTTTTTCCTCCTTTTTTATCATTTGCTGTAGAAACATTTGAACTGTTGTCTGAGGAAGAGTTAAGCTCAGGAAGGAAGGAAGGGTCATCAACTGTTCAAGATAGCTCAACAGGAATGCTCGAGTCAACTGAAGTACAGTGAGGGAGGTCAACAACAGTTGAAGGAGGAGGTGGAACGCTTAGAGGAGTGAGAGGCTCGAAGTGTGCACTCATCATTGGGCCAGTAGATTTTAGGCGAAATATGGGCCTTTCCTCTAAGTACTCGTCAGGCTGCAAAATCACGTTGGCATTTCTATAAACCACCACATGGTAAGGTATATCTCAGTGGCAGCGTGAATTTCGTAGGGCGTGATGTAAGTGGTACAGAGAGACATATGAGCATGGTATTCGGTAGCAGTTCTGTAGACATTACCACACCGCATCATGCTGTACATGTGAAACCGTTGCCAGTTGTTGCAAACGTGCTGTACAACACTGGCCCGCATCTGAGGCACACGCGAGACAGTGCCGTACAGGAGGTAGCTAAATGAGTAGAAAAAGCATGAACCGTCTGGCTCCACATGGTAGAGTTCTGTGAGGCACAATAACACTGCCAATCTGAATGAGCTCCATATTATTGTACCGATAAGGAAATGGAAGGTGTTGCAATTAATTGAAAACTAATCTAACAATAACTGAGTTAACACGAAGCTTTTTTAAAGGTTTTATTTGCTTGAATGAAAAAGTGTCTGAAATGTATAAAAATGGACGACAAGCAAAGTTGAACTTAATTCTCAGTTAAAGAAAAGAAAACCAAATACTGAATGACAATAACAATTTGAAGGGAGGTGGGATTTACAAAAGTATAAGTTAACAGAACGTTTCACAACCTGTAAAAACTTTTCATACAAATAAACTGAAAACAAAACTTTATCTTTTAAAAATTAAATAAAAGTTGACGAATGAAGGAAAAACAAACAACAGTGATAGTAAAAAAATATATAATGAAGTTTAGGAAGCTGTTGAAATACTGAAACTTGGACAAAATGTCTGTTGGAAAATGCTGCAGGTGACTGAAGTAAGTACAAATGAAACAGAAGTAAAATTCTTCTTGTGAAATAATGAACCTCCTGAATTAGAACAACTGAAAAAAAAAAACTATTGGAGATATGGTGAAGAAATGCAAAGAACAGACAAAAGAAAATAAGATATCGTAGTGATGAAGAAAATGTTCTGATATTGACAAAATGCAAGCAAGAGAAATCAGGATGCTGTAAATGTACAATAGTCCAACACGAAGTGACTGGACTGAACTGAACTGTGCTCTACTGGCCGCTTATCAGCTAATTATCCACTCCGCTCCTGTCCCCCACCTCCTCCCTCCCTCCCACTCCACTCCTCACTCTCCTTCACTACTAACGTTTAAAGCCATACTTTGACCCGTCTAAGTCAAGGTAACCATTCATATTTAAACATTTTGAGTTTGAGATTGTTTAGGCCTAAACAGAAGCCCCTTAAAAAAAGCACCAATAATCGAGTAAACCGATCAGTAGGAAGACTTTGGTCAAGGAGAATAGAATTTCCATCCGCCATCTTGTTTTTTACACTCATTTTAAAATTCAATGTTGTGGCCCAAATTTTCCTTAAATCGTCCACTTTTATAGAAGTTCCATACGTGGTGAGCTTTACAAAAAATAATAATAATAATAATACAGTAGAAGCTCTTTTATCCGGCATTCTAACAACCGGCACTTTCTACTAACCGGCATGAGCCGAGCCACTCATGGTCGGTTTTTTCCGGTTATGTTCGGGCCGCTGACAGGCCTCGACTGACATTTCCCGCCAGTGCAGTGACTGAGTGCGACGTTTTCTTAGTCATCAAGTGTTTGTCTGCTTCTGACGTGATACTACTATACTATAGTATTGTACTGTGTCTTTAGAAAGTATTGGCATTTAACCTTTGAATATCATGTATTTACTAAAATTAGTTATTATAAAATATGTAATACACACAAAAAACACAAAACAAAAAGAAACAAACATTTTGATTCCTACATCGGAGTTACCGCTTTCATCACTAGCGGTATCACTTTCACACAAACAGTTATGAATATCACTTGAATTGCCAAGTTCACTCATTATTATATGTGTAATACTATACTAAAAACACTACTGATACATTAAATAATCATAAAATAAGTTGTATTTACCAAAATAATATAGACAAAAACACTAAACAACAATTTACTGCTGGGACGCAGCAGTAGACTGCAACAGTAAACATCAAATTGTCTTTTACAGGCTTGCTAACATTGATTTTTCAAAATGAATAGAGCGTCTTTTACTCAGAGTTACTATATAAAATACATGTAGTTTTGGATAAAAGTTACCATTGGTATATCGCTTTTAGCAAACCTTGTTTAATTAAATCTCAATTGCGACTTTAGCACTGTGGCCGCGGAAAAATAGATCACGATCGCCACTTTTAGCACTTGGAGGGTTAAAAACTAGATACGCTCGATTATCCGGCAAAATCGGATATCCGGCATGGCCGTGGTTCCGACCGTGTCGGTTTAAAGAGCGTCTACTGTACTTATGTACGCAGTTTCAGCTTTCCAGCACTTTTTATTTCTTAAATTTAGTGAAAAATGGGATTTCGGCTTTTTTACCTTTTGCTTAAACGCAGCATTTTCTGAAATCCCTTTCTTATTGCACATCTAGAGCTTATGAAACCACCATTCAGGTTCATACGTTTTGTCGTTCTTGAGAAATTGAGATCAGTCAGTCAGTTTTGGAATTTTTGTCCCCCCCCCCCAGCGTCCTTTCTTCACAAAACCCTTTCTTAGCGATCGCCTAGTCACCAAAGGGAATGTATGTGCCAAATTGCAAGTTTGTAGGCTTTATGGTTTGGAGAAAAATGTATTGTTTACTTATCGCGGTTTTTTCGCGATTTCCGCGGTGAAACGCAAATCTTTTGAAATCCCTTCTATACAATATTTACCAGTATAAAAGGTTTGCTGGATATAATTAAGTCTAAATAGTTTAACTGATTTTGTTTAAATTGGGTAGGTTACTTTGTTGAGGAAAATATAGAAAAGTTTTATTCATTTTTTTTTTTTAATGGTAAATTCGGGATTCTTGTGGTAAAAATACAACAACTTTTCATGGTTATTTTTAAGAATTTTTTTTTTTTTTTTTTTAGCTTAACGTCTTTACTTTATGCCCATTAGACTAATGAATATGAGGAGCGGAGAGTAGGTAACCCATAAAAATATAACAGTATCAACCAGGCTCTCAAACCTACGTAAACTTTGATAGTTCATTATTATGAACTGAGCAAGACAAGTGCACACTCTGCCAACTGACCTATATTGTTACCCAACAGACTTGCAGAGCACAAGAAAATGATTAATTACGATCCCCTAAAATAGTAAAATGGAATTGGCTTATTAAAATGATAAATTAATAAATTATAGTTGCGTTTGACGAACGATATATTAAGGTGCTTGACAACAAACTTTAACTAGGAAGACAAACTTGTGAAACTTATAAAACAAATAAACGATTGGGTGGAGCCAAATGGAAGTATATATGACCTACAACACCTATGTGAAGCCTATCCTTAGTATGGAAGTGATGTTTTGATCACAACTGACAATGTAAGATTGGATCTCCTTGACAGAATGTAATCAGATGCACTGAGGTTAATATGTGGAACAGTAAAAACAACATCGATCACTGCCCTTAGTTATACACTCAAAACCTTCTAAATAAGCAAGAAAATCAAAAACAAGGAGTAATGAGCCTTGTTAAGATGGAAGCCTCGCAAAGAGCTATTTGGATCCAACCAGCAAGTTTAAAGCAAATTCTCAACACTCAAGAAATACCAGTAACTCTATGTAGAAGGATACTTATGGACTTGAATATACCTGGAAAAGTGGAGCACTATGGAAAGTTTCCTAACCTTCTGAACCTCATTAATTTATCCCTCCTGGATGATATTAAAAAGTAAACTCTCATCCTTCACTCTTGTAAAGCTCAGTCCTTACTATGTTAAATGAGATTTGTCGTGAAAAGGAATAATTGAGAGTGTTCAAGGATGGAGAGAAGGTAGGCTGGGATGTACTGCAGACTCTTTTCTCAAAAATCATCAGTAGGGAGATGGGAATACAGTTTTGATGTAGAAATTAAAGCAATCTATTTGACTCTCCTGCATCTAATGTACCGAGCTAGCAGAATTCAAAAAACAGTTGTCTTCTTGTTAGACTCACATTCTGTCATTTATGAGGTGTATTCCAACAAACTACCACAATCAGCAAAATATTTCTAAAAATGTACAAATTCCTTAATATCTCTGAAATTATGAAAACTTGAATTGTGTAAATTTGCATGAACGCAAATTTCTTCTCTGTAATATATTTCATTTAAAACCAAAAATGCACAATTTTTAAACATGATCTGATTTTTAATATTTTTGATTTTTTCATTTGACCAAATGAACGTACCAAATGTGGTGAAATTAGTCTAAATATTGATACAGTTAAAACATAACACACGCATGGAACTCTTGGAAATTTCTAATAACTGTAGTAAAAATTATAGTATAATAAACAGTTGTTAAAGTTTTTGATCTTAAATAATCTTTCTCAAAAGCTTCTGTAGAAGTAATTAAAAGGGAACTATATTAAACAAATATTAATATAGCCATTTGGAACGTTATTGGACTAATATGTATATGTAGATACTGTAATATATTATACATTTAGATATTAGAACAACACCTCAAAATGTATTCTTGGATCATGATTGGTGCACATGTCGTAGTACATGGTCTCTGTTTCACCGTGGAATTGGTTTCTGAAAACCTAAATTAATATATTAAACTCTTCGTACGAAAATTGTAGTTCTAGAAAGTGAGTAGAAATGTGAAAATAATGCTAACTTAAAAGCCATTTGTGATTATTTTATATCTAAATTATAATTTTGTTTTTGCTTAAGGTTGTTATTTGCAGCTAATTTAATTCATTGTGAATATTCAGAGAGTTTTAAATATTCAATACATTTCATATTGTGATTAGAAATGAAATCTATCGGTTAAGTTTCATTTCAGGGGCCAGTATTGGTGTCAAATGTGTGGTTATTGTTGGTGGAATGGACATGATGTCACAGGCTCTGGTACTGGCTAAGAAACCTCACATTATTATTGCTACTCCTGGGAGATTAGTGGATCATTTATCCAATACAAAAGGATTCAACTTGAAAGCTCTAAAATATCTGGTAAGGCAATATTGATATCTAGTAGTGGTATAAGTTGTTAACTTTTTAAAACAATATGTATTATTATTCTGTCCTTCTACTACCTATGCTCAATTGGGGTTGCCAGCATTTCTCACCTTTGACCTCCTTTTATACCTCCACTCACCATTTTTCCATCTACAGTCATAATATACAGTGCAAATCATCATTCAAATTCGGTTCGTTAATGTTACACAAATTAATCTTGGACAACTTAATCACTGACATGAATTTATGCTAATTTTCTTAGTTTCTAAATTATTTTGCCTTAATTTCTCTGGATGTAATGGAGCTACATTAAGAGCTTAAATTGTTTGTCTTTTTACATTTAAAGCAAAAAAAAAAAAAAATGTTGTGTACACTGAAATTTAAAGATTGGCTATGAAACTAATTTCCATTTTTAGAAATAGATTACGTAAATGCATTATCTTTCCTTCTAAATTGCAATGGTTTTTTAAAATTTGGTGAAAAATTATAGCCGGTATAACCAAAAATTTGGCAAAAAACCTACTGGAAAAGCAACTTACGGTTTTCTAATTTTTTTAAAATAATAAAATCGCAAAATGGTGTTTTATGGGGTTTGATCAATGGGTATTTTATAGTCTGAAATCTAGTTTTGACATGAAGATACAATGGATTATTGTCTATGTACAAGAAAGTACGATGTTAGCTACATTGAATCTTAACCATAAGGACGTCTAATCTTAATGGTAGGCCATTTCATACTGATTGTTTAAATGAAGATATCCGTTCTGAACTATTATTTAATGATTTCTAATTAATTTTAATGGCTGAATGGATTCGTTGAGCATAATTTTGATATAGGTCTTATTATTGAAAAAGTCCTGAAATAATTAAATTTTATAATTTACTTGTCATGTGTCTTGAATTATTGAAAATAGGTAGTTTGATTGATGTGTGTTGACCGAAACTGCCGCTAGATGTCATGGGAGTCTCTTTCATTAAATATGATTGTCTTCATAAATATTTTGACAATATTTGAAATGCATTATGTAGTAAAATTTTATAACATCATTTCGAATTGTATCATTAGTTATATTATTTTGAACTTCTTTATCAGTTAATAGCAAGTTTTTGAAAATGGATTTGAACTAAAACACATCAGTTAGAAAGTTATGAAGATGAAACTAAGAATGATAAAAACATGCACGTACTTTCATTATATATGTTGATAAACAGATAATTTCACACGATTTGTAGGTTAATCAGGATTTGATTGGGAAACATTAAATAAAAGTGATAAACTTAGAACAAAAGGTTCGACATCTTTTTTTTGAATAAACATTCAATTTTATTTTCTTAGTTTATGATCTTAGTGGACAGGAAGCACTATATTTTGCAGACTGATAAATTTTGCTGTGATAAGTGTGGAAGTCCATCAGTGCCAAACATATTATAATCCTATTAGATAGTCAAACCATCCTCCATTCAAATTTTCTTTAAACTGATGTGAGTATGCCTTCATAATATTGAGCTTTAACAAAATGCCGAAACATCAGGGCATCGAAGAAAATGGGATAATGGATATCCTTGTAAAATTAGTGGTCAACTCCTTTTACAGAACCAGATCTGGCATGTTACAATAGCCACTCAAGGGCTTAAATCACCCTGAACTAATAAAATAGAAAACACTGTAATTATTAATAATTCTAGATAGTGATAAATTTCTTCAAAATCACTATCTTCACTACATTCTTTGGGTGTTGGCAAATATCTCAAGGCCCTTAAATCCCTCTCCATTTTCAGTTATCCGCAATTATTTGAAAAATTTCACTAGGAGTGTCGTTCGAGTGTCATTTAAATTGAATGTAACTCATGAGTATCCCATAATTGATTGTAAATCATGAGTATCCCAAAGTTGAATGTAAATCATGAGTATCCAGTAAAATGAAAACTGGGATTTTGTGTGGATTTTAGCTTTCTTAGTTCAGGAGATATTTGTATGAAGATTCTTTGAGAAATACAAACTTACTTTAGTACTACTTCATGACAACATGTACCTCCTAATGTTCCTTTAATTATTTAAGAAAAAGTATTTCATTGTAATATATTTATATGTACTAAATAATTTAGAAACAAATTATTTAGTCATAAATTGTATATTCAATATATGCTACACATTGAAAATAAAACAAATTCTTTTCATTCAAAAGAATAACCAATTTACATCTTATTCCTAATACATCCTATTCTCTTTTATGTCGGATGAATAATTATTTTAAACTCTTAATTAAATTAAATCGAATGAAAATTTTTTTAGAGACCATTTATATTATTTTCTTTAGTCAAAAGTTTTGATGTTAGGATTGTCGCCTTTTCAGTGATTAGTAACTTAGTTATTCTTAACAAAATTTTTAAATGTTATCCGTTTTTTTTTTTTTTTTAGAAGAGTTTTTATTTTTGTAAAATAGCCTGTAGACTTCTCTAGCTGTACAGTTCAGTTGTAGCGCATGAAGTTAACCTGTGTAGCTATGAAGCAGTGAAACTCTTATTTCTCTCCACTGAAAAATGACTGACAGTTTGTTTGTCCTAGCTAGTCCACACACTAACATTCAACAATAGTATGTGGGAGTGTTTCTGTAACCATGCATCACAAATGTTTGGGGTTGTTCTGATTACACTATTAATAGTGTAAATATCTCTGGTTACACTATTAAACTCATCTTATACATGATTGTTTTATGTTCATAATAACACTAATAAAGGTATATGTGATACAATACAGGCTACAAATATTTCTTAAAATTTCGCTAAAACCCCAATTGAGATTAGCTTCTTTATTAGGATTTTTATCATATAGCTAATATTTATAGTTCTAAATATTTAAACTTATGCCATTCATGCATGGATTGTTCTCTCCTACCAGTTTTGCCACGTCAACATGTCAGCATCCTTTATCAGGGTTGATCCGCTACTACTTTGTCAAAGTAATTTTTACATAAAAATGTTACAGCACGCAATACATACACAAACACACATTATAGATGCATACGACATACACTTTTCGTCCTGTTAGGTCACCAGCCAATTGAAATAATTAATCAGTACTGAATATATATTACAGGGGTGCACCTATGTAGGCTAGCAGTGAAATAAGTAATTTTCCATACAATCATATTGATGAAATTATTTTTACAATTCTAATTTATTAATAGATTATCTACAATTCTACAAAATAAATTACATGATCTGGGAAACAATTTAACTTCATGATGTTCAAACATGATTCACACAACCTTGTAGTCTTTCTTAAACAGAGCTAAACAAATGGTGGTAAAGATCTTAGTCAATGTCGATTTTATGAAACACACCAGAGAGTTGTTTAGTGTGCGTAGTTTCCAAGAAAACACTTCCCTCTTAAAAAATCGATGGGTAGTCAGATGATCATGGAGGCCATGGAGGCCAATCGATTTGGACCACAATGACCAATCCATTTACCGGGAAACTCCTGGTCCAGAAATTCTTTTTATAGTGGAGTGGGGTCGTCTTGTTAAAAAATAACATCATTGCTACAGTGCTGTCTTATTTGAGGGATAACAGTGTTCTCCAACTTGTTTTTTTACACATTACCAATGAACGTGCCTTCAAAACATAGTGGGAACCAAACTGTAACTCCTTTCTTGTTATGCTGCTGCTCAATGGTCTTGTAAGGGTTATCCTGTGAATAATAAATGTGCCGGTTTATATAGCTCCACTTAACTTTAAACACACTTCTTCGGACCACCATATCTTTATCAAGACTCCTTTATCCATTTCCTCTGTTCGTTTAACACAATTTCACAAAACTGGAGGCACCGATCTGGGTCATTCTCCAATCAAGCTTGTCCAAGTCTTGGACAATACAACTTAAAACCGAGACAACGTTGCAGCCTCTTCTTGGGATTCCAAGCTCAATTGAAGCAATTTCTTGTAATTACTTAGGGCTTTTCGTAAAAGCTTCAGTAACCAACAGTTCGTTATCTTAGTCGTATCAGTAACTGATCTATGTCATGTATTTTAAATAAGAACTGACCTTGTTCTTTCAAACTTATTAACAATTTGTAAATTGCAAATCCGGAATATGGTTTAATTTCGAACGATTCTTCCCAGTTACTAAGAACAGTTTCAGGATCCAGTTCTTACTTCTAGTATTCATTTAGGAACCTCTTTCATTACTCAAAACTTAGATAGCCATTATAAGAAGCCTTGAACTAACTGTAAATTGTAAATAGTTAGAATTATGATCAATCATCAATAAATGAACAAACAAAGCCAATTGTTAGATTTAATTGTTGCAAGAGCATTTGATGTCATAAAATTGATCCATTAGTTTGTGTTCAATTGTTTGACACTGTTTTTTGATTATTTATATGAAAGTTTTTACCAAAAAGTTAATTTTTTTATGCTCACTATACTGAGACAGCTAGAGAGTAAAGAATATTCATCCCCAACTTGATTTAAATTTATACAAATGTTCACTTCTACAAAAAACTTAAATAGAAATTTTTCAACTAGTTAGACATTTTTAACTTGTTATATATTACAGGTGATGGATGAAGCAGACAGAATATTGAACATGGATTTTGAAGTTGAGGTTGATAAAATTTTAAAAGTGATCCCAAGGGAAAGAAAAACATACTTGTTCTCTGCAACAATGACAAAGAAAGTGCAAAAACTCCAACGTGCATCTCTTGTGGACCCAGTCAAACTAGAAGTGTCGACTAAATATAAAACTGTTGATCAGTTGCAACAGTATTATTTGTTCATCCCTGTTAAGTTTAAGGTTAGTATTTTAAAATTTTATTTTGTGTATTTTTGAAATAATGTGTAATATATAATTTCAAAAACAGCATTTATTGAGTACAATCTTAGTTTAGAATTAGTCTCGATTCATTGTGTAAAATCTATATTATTCTATGAAGAACTTAATTTCATGCGAATGTGTCAAATTATTTTTTAATTTGACACATTATTTGACACAAACATTTCATGTTGATGAGCCCTAAGACAAAGTATGTGATATTTAATACCTCTAGGAAGATTTTCTTTTCAAACCAATTGAAGTATCACAATCTAGCGTGCGGAAAGGTTGGGGATTGTAAATGCCCAGAAATTGAGCAGGTAAGGGACATTAAATATTTGGGTTTTTTTTTTGGATTCTGGATTAACATGGAGGCTACACATTCATTATTTGAAGAGTAAGCTAATCATATATATCAGAACCTTTTATCTATTGAAATCAGTATGTAAACTTCAATTTTTGAAATCTATTTATTTTGCTTTAATAAACTCCAAGCTGGAATATGGTATTGCAGTTTGGGGAGGTGCATATCACACTACTCTAAGGCCAGTTATTTCTTTGCAAAAAAAATTTATCCGCATTATGCTAAACAAGTCCAGAATGATACATGCTGCACCTTTATTCAGAACTTTAAATATTTTACCATTTAAAAGTTTATACATTTATAAAGTTTTGAGAATTTTTTTTGATAAAAGTGGGGAAAGCAAAAATCATTTAGGACCAAAAAGAGAAAAATTACGTAATTACTTAAATGTGTTTATACCTGAACCGAATCTAACAGTTTTTAAGAAATTTTACTCATATCTCGCTCCTAAGTTTTTTAACGCAATGCCAGATTATATTAAAGGTTGTAGGAATAAAAAGAGATTTTGTAGGTTCGTTAGGGAAATTCTGATTAACCAAGTTGATGTGTTGCTGACTTTAGCACATTACAATGAAGTATAATTTTGGAAATGTATTGCATTGTTTTGTGTTTGAAGAGGAGAAATGTATGATGTGTATGTGTGCATGTTATGTGTGTATGTATGTATATATATGTGTGTATATATATGAGTATGTAAGTGCATGTATATGTTTATATATGTATATATAGTGGTTGGTGTTTGTATGTGTTTGCATGGATATATGACTTTATTCCAAATTCCATTCCTTATTAGATTGTTTAAGTTAAAGCTGGAAATGTATATATAAAACTGATGTAACGTGTGATTTCTATTCAAATTTCTTGTGGTAGTTTGTAAGTTTATATTTGTATTTAATTTGGAAGCCATTATTGTAACTTCACGCTAAGATTGATGTAGTGTGTAAGATTCGGAGGAGTGCGGTTGGTTGCCGGGTTTTTCTTTCATTCCGAGTGTATTTTAAGTTGTTATGTTTAAGTGCTTTCCTTTTTTTATATACATCCCAAACAGGTTTTAACCTAGGGATGTTATTATTGTTTCCCTTATATGTAAGGTTGTGTATATACTTGTATGTGTAAAGATAAGGAGCAATAAATATCATATCATATCATTATAAAATCAAAGAGATTATACCAATGTTGCAGTTTTAGAACAGTGTGACTACACATTATTCCCATTTCATAAAAAATATTCTTCTATAACTTATAACCTCTAACTAGATTATTTTATTCATATTGCTTTTCCTGCTTGTTTAAAGATGAACACTAAATATTATTTTCTTACTGTCTTAATAAGAGTTCAGAAAGTAGGTTTAATACAGTATTTTATACAGGGTATTTTTTAAAAGTGGGCTACAATTGCTATTACAGCTGTTAAAAGTACAAAATACTTTAAACAGAGAACATGACTTGGTTTTTGTAAGAAATAAAATTTTAGAAAATAATTTACAGAAAAAATTAATTTTCATTTCGAATCGTAAAACAAAAATTTGTTTAAATGATAACCTATAAAAGCCGTCATGAATCAAGTCCATTGGAGGAAGAGCCATTAAACATCCTGACCTTGACGAAACCATGTGGGTTTGCCAACACATTTCCTGTTTGTGACAGCGCTTGGCACCACGATTTTTCTGCACTTATGCTCATTTAAAGTGCTCGGAAAAGTCATAGATATTGCCTTTCATATTGCAATACAGTTACATTAAACATCTTTAAATTATTGCAACAAAAATTTATCGTTTAACTCATAAAAGAACTGTGCAGACACTATAAAATTAGAAATTTATGCAACTCTATTATCATTGCAAGACATCAGTAACCTTTCCCGGAGGTTAGTCTCATGCAGGGAACTGTTTGAATTGACAACTGTACGCTACTCTTGCTCTCCTAATTGGATATAACTCAATGGACATGATTTGTGGTGCATAGTATTGAGATTTGACGATACAGACTGAGGTGATCTAAATAAACAAAAAGTTTTAATAAACATGTGATTTATTTCATGTCTCTCCGTTCATGTATTTAAAAAAAAAAAACCTGTATCTATGTTACGGATTTAGTTATTGAGTCCAAATTTTGTATACTGTCCAGTCCTGGTATGTTTGGTCCTCCATACCATCCGACCCTGACTCTAGTGTAAATAATATTAATTTTCATCCTATAATAATGTATAGTTTTTTATTCCAAGTAATTGCTGGTGCTTGCCTTTGAAATTGCTTTATCGACAGAGATCATTGAAGCTGGGTAAGCGACGTGTGAAAATGTTTTCACATCTCTACAAGAAAATTACGGCTCTATTATTTTACAGTACTCAGCAAAAGATATGTAACACTTGGTTGTTTAGATTTTGTATGGATAAGAGGCTTATCTTGGAAAGTGATCCTTGGTATTGCCTAGTACAGTAGAACCCCTCAAACTCGACACAATGTGGACTTTAAGGTTGTCGAGTTTGGGGGTTGTCGAGTTTTAGGGAACTTTGATATTTAATGGTTAGGCTTGCAACAAATACTTTAAATAACTGTACATTTATTGAATATCAATGATTACACGTTTATTGCAAAAAAGTCCCTGCCTGACAACAACAAAAATAGTGTGTTCAATCACACATTAAAATGAAATTTATAGATGGGTCAAATGAGATTTTAAAAGTATTGGCCTTGTACAATAGGCTCAGTAAACTAAAAAGGCTTCTGTAATAAAATTTACAGCAAAGTCTAGAGTAAAAAAAACACGGAAATAACACTATTCTTGGAAATAACACGGTCCAATATAAATGCTATAAATTGAACTGCTGATCGCATATAATTAAGAGTCGGGTCATTTTTTTCACCTGGTTAAGACCTTTATTACAAAACTTGAATCATAGTTCTACGACGCTCCGTTGAATTGTTATGACAAAAGACTTGCCGCTTACTTTTAATGGAATCGGTGCTAATGACCGGTAGCATCCGGGTGGTAGGCGCTTGGGTTCACAACAATATGAATATTTTGACAACACATGATTGGGGCTGTCCCGGTCTACCTGGACCCTTTATCTTTAAATTTGGCCTCTACTATACAGTAGGATTAGAAAGTGGATAGACAAAGGAGCAACCCTCACAGCCATATAAACAAAAGTGACAAGCCTCAACCTCCTGGCATCTGGCAGGCGCACATGGCGTAAAACAATGCAGTAAATGACCTTGGAAATCCCATGCTCCTGGTCACTGGCCCTGTCGAGTTTGACGGAATGTCGAGTTTGAGGGGGTCGAATTTGAGGGGTTCTACTGTAGTAGGAAATAGGAATAGGAACACAAATAGGAAAACATAATAAAATACTAAAGTTTTGAAATATGTCAAACACTGATCACTTTCTCAATCAGTATAAAAAGAAGACTAAATTGTTGTAATATGGTTGCAGAGGATGGATCTGTGTTGGATCGTTGAATCACAGATGATTTTTTTTTTTTTTTAATATTGGTTGTTTATTAGTTATTCAGTTTTTATCGGTGCATTATGATTTTGTTCAGTTATGTAATTTTATAACGGTTTGTTAGATATAAGTGAGAAATACATAAATTATGCATTCCAAATATATACACTATATATGTGTTACATTGTTACATTCTATAAATAAAATTTGAGATTTTTAAAATATTTTCATCATTTTATTTAGTTTCCTATCAATAGGTCAAATTAACATTAACTCTTTGTAAATAAATTGAGCTTGACTTGTGAGATAATATTAAATTTTAAAAAAACTTGAGCACAAAATCTCACAAAAATTATGTTTACTTAATCAAAACGTTGATTAAGTAAATACAATTTTTGTGAGATCTTGTGTTCGAGTGTTTTTTTCTATCTATTAACTCTTTGAGCAAAGTCTATAAAACACAAGTTATGAATATGCTATTAAACGCTGCTGGTGTTTAGTTGTCACAGATTTGCGTGTTTATTGCACAAGAAGTATTTACTCTCAGTATCTAACCCAGCCAACATTAGAGTGAATAGTCGTGAGCCTACTGTACTTGGATAATTTTTTAAGCTTATCCTATATAATATTATATAAAACCGTCTATATGCAGGGCTCGGGTGCTAGGGTGTATAATATATTCAAGTGTAACCTATCACAATTACCTGACATCACAGTTGCACATTTGTGAAGAAAGGAGTTGTTAACATTTCAAAGTGTTTTTTTTTTTTTTTTTTTTTTTTTTTTTTTTTTTTTTTTTTTTTTTTTTTTTTTTTTTTTGTGCTTATTTTTATTCAATTTGTGTTAGGACGTATACTTGGTACATTTACTCAACGAAATGGCTGGAAATTCCTTCATGATCTTCTGTGGGACTTGCACCAACACTGTTCGGACGGCTCTTATGATTCGTAATCTCGGTTTGTCTGCTGTCCCTCTTCACGGACAAATGTCTCAGAACAAAAGGTTGGCCGCACTTACTAAGTTCAGAGCAAAAAGTAGATCAATTTTAATCTCTACAGATGTTGCAAGCAGGTAACCAACTGTTTTATTATAAATGTAATATATCGTTATCGATAATGGTTTTATAGTAAAAATTTAAAGGAATTGAATATTTAAAGCTGTATTATTTATTTAAGTGGTGTATTATCTTGTATCTTGGAAATTTATAACATCCATTAGTAAAATCAAGATATATTCAAAGATTAAAGTGTTTGCTAAGAAATATAAAAATAACCCTTCTTATCACTAAACAAAGATAATAACATCTTATCTCTGTTTAATATTGTATATCAACATTTAAATTCCTTCTTACGTAAATATCTGGAATGTAAAAATACTCTTGACCCACAAAGCATCTTTAAATTACAAAATTATAATATTCAGGATTATTTTTTTTAAAGTAGCCAGTTTGATTAATGGTAAACCATAAAAAAATATGACTATTCAGTTTGCGGGAAATACATAGCAGTATAAGGATAAATATTTCTGCCCTATTGGTGATGTCCAAAAACCATCCCTCCCCTCCCCCCCCACCCTTAAAATCTTAAATAGGAACATATCTCTTGTGACACCTAAATGAAAGAACATAAAAATGGAAACATTTCAGATTTCTATTGGAAGCATTTCAAATCGGATTTCCCATTATTTACATTTTACTACTTAGAAAGGTAATATCATCAACAACTAAACTAAACATGGGCAAAAGTTAGCCGTAAGGGAGAGAAAGTGTTACCACAGACAAGGTATGCTTGCAATGAAACTGTCATAAGGGGACTAGTTTAAAAAAGGAGAAAGGTCTGATATTGAAATTATCGTCGAGTATCAGTTCTTTTGACATTTTCAAAAATTGTTGAAAAGATTGTGAATAATCAAATGATTGAGCTTAATAATTATAATTTATTAAAACAAACCAGTGTGGTTTTCTCAAGGGGGCTAGAAAGGTCTGCCCTTATTGTTTTTATAAATGATCATTCAAAGTCATTGGATGAAGAAAAGGCTGTTGCTACAGAGTTTTGTGATATTTCTAAGGCATTTAACTGTTTGAAACATGATATTTTATTAAAGAAAATGAAGCAGTGTGGTTTTTAAATGATAGTTTAAGCTGATTTAGATCATATTTGACTAGTATGAAACAAAAATTTATTCTAAATAATAAAAAATCTCAGGAATTTAGTTAAGGCAGGAGTACCCCAAGGTTCTCTATACTGGGCGCTAATTTCTTTTTAATATATAAATGATTTAACAAGTAATGTAGATGATAATTAAATTTTATATGGTGATGGTACTACAGTCATAGTAAAGAATGATAACATTAAAAAATTGTCAGAACATATACCAAAAACACTTTCGGCATTGAAATGAATGGTTCTTAAATAATAATTTAAAATTTAATAACTTGAAAACTCAAATAATGTTTTTCCATAGTAATTGTATAAGGTTGAATACATTTAATGCGATTGCAACTATTACAAATTAAGAAATCTGTTAGATTTTTCCTACTAAATATTGATCAAAACCTAAATTGGAAAATACATATTGAAAAACTGTCTAAAAAAATTTAACTCAGTCGGTTTTAGTAGGGTTTTAGATATTGATTCAATGAAAGCTGAATCAATTACAAACATTACAAAAATTTATAATTATTTAAAAAAAGTTCTGAAGATCATTTCTCATTATAAATCTAGAACTACATTTTTGTGAACCACTTTTCAAAAGGTTTTTGTATAATGATGTTACAATCTTTATGCGTATATGAAATATTACGTTTTATTCGTAAAAATACATATATCATAGGGTGTTCAGACCATGGTCACTTTACAAGAAATAGAGAAAAAATAATTTATCCTAAACACAGATTAAAAATACTAAAACAAGTGCATACTATATTAGCATAACAATATATAACAAATTCCCTAAAGAGATTCAAAATTTTTCTGAAGGAGAATTTTTGAAAAAAGCAGAAGGTTTTCTGTTAAAGGATACTTACTATTCAGTAAAAGAATATTTGAAGGATTCAATTGAATTAGTTGGATTTTTAATGTAATTATTCTGTGCATTTGCCAAGCTAATAATTATAATACTTGTAAATGATGTAGATTAGTTTTTGGTTTTACTCTTAAGTTATTACATAAATATTATTATGATTTGGTTGTTATATGTTGCACTGTTTATAACGCATAGATAATATTGTTATATGAATTTACAAAAATAATGTATTTTTTAAAGTTAATGATTAAGATTGATATAGTTGTTGGTATAAGTAAATTTTATTGTGTTAACTATCTGAATGTAAAGAGGTGTATTGTGAATAAAGAAATGAATTGAAAATCAGTCATTATTGAATTATACTTCAGCCTTGTTTTAAAATGAATAGTTTAAAGTTTTCATAATATGTTCCAGAGGGTTGGACATACCCCATGTGGACGTAGTCATAAACTTTGATATTCCAACACACAGTAAAGACTATATACATAGAGTCGGACGTACAGCAAGAGCTGGGAGATCAGGGAAAGCTGTCACATTTGTTACACAGGTATGTAACATTTGAAATGTATTTCTGTAGTGGTAGATTTACACTTGTTTCTTATAGTTTGGGGTTTCCATCCATTCAACAGAGATATAATTTAATATATATGATTTGTCTTAAAAGTAAATATAAGTGAATAATTTATCTTGATTATATCTAACGATATTAAATGTTGTTTATAACTTTACACGTGATTACCTTTACTTCTTTTTGAAGCAAAATGATTAAGCTTGCATTGTTTGTTTAGAGTGTTTCACAAAGAAGAAGTTTGGCAATCGTAAACAATATTTTAAACTCAAGGTATAAAATAATAACAAATCCGAGTTTAGTTGAAACAATATAAAGATTATTGGTTCAGGTATTTTAAAATTTTAACTAAAATTAAATGAAAGTTGTTATATTTAACATATCTGTAACATCCTAATCATTAAAAAAAGCATGACTACAATTTAAACCAATGTTAATTATGTAAATATTCTATGTATAAAATGTTGATTTGTTTACACTTTTTTCTGTAACAAGTAGTCAAAAATTGGCTATTCAGTCCTACTTTACTCTTTTTTCAGCAAAGTATAAATTTGTCAAACTATAAATTTTTACATATACTAGCCTATAAGAAACTATTTATGAAAACTTGTTAAAGAACATTACTAAACTGTATAATAAATTTAAATACAAATCGAGATAAAAGCTTGCTATTGTTGTTTTCTAAAATAAAACCGGAGTCATTTGTTACTAAAACAAACCATATAATTGTAAAGGTGAAATTACAACCTTTCCTGTTTTATCACAAACATAATTTTACGTATTTTTATATTTCTAAAATTTGTTAAAAATAAAGTTGGGTATTTAATAGCTAACACTAAGTAAACATCTTAGTTCTTGGGCACCTGGCATGCTCTAGTGTTAAAGAAGGAAATTTTGAAATTCACATGAAATCTGTTTTGGATTTGTAGACATCGCCGATTTGTAATATATTTACTAACTTGTCCAGACTCATCTATTTTTAAACATATTTACCGTTTTGAATGGTCTGAAACAATATTATCAAATTTGCTTTTAATATTTTAAATGTGGACCACATCCTAGAGAAAGATAAATGCTACTAGCAGTTATTATTATTATTATTAGACACACTTAAGAAAAATTTGACGGTGTACCATCATACAATATATGAAGGATAGTCAAAAAGTAAGTTGCACATGTTTGTATTGCTCTTGGTTAAAGGTACATTTTAATTACAGCTATTGGTAACATTCTTTAAACTTCTGTAAAAATTTTATGATTCCAATGTCGCGTACCTTGGAAATTGCATTCAAATTGGAAATCTGTGCTGTTACTAGTTTTTTTATTTACTAAAAAGTGTAATTTAATTGAATTTTATGGTGAAAAAGCTTTTTCTCGCCAGGCCACTGCAAAATGGTGTGAATTGTTTGAAAATAGCTGAAGTGAAATTAAGGATGAGTGTAGCCAATGAAAGCCATTGACTTCAGTCACGGATGGCACTGTTCAACGTGTTCAACATTTGATTCTTGCAAACAAAAGAATCACAGAGGACGAAATCATAACTGAGATTTAAATACTAGAAGTGTGCATAGTATCATTTCTGAGCAACGACAGTTTCGAAAAGTGTGCACTCATTGGGTGCCTTGCTTACTCACTACAGAACACAAAAGAGAAACGTTTTTAATCGGCTCTGCAGTTCTTTCTTTATAATGACAGAGAAGACAATGAATTTTTGAACAGAATTGTGACTGAAAATCAAAGCGGATCCCCACCATTTCACTCCTAAAAAAAAACAAAGTTCACATGAATAGAGTCTTGTTTAATCTTACTTTCCAAATAAGTTTCAACAGGTTCCAAGTGATGTTAACTCTTTTTTGTGTGTGTTAATTAATTAAGGTGTAGTGCATATTGAGTTCATACTAAGAGGAACAACAATTAATGCAGCAACTTACTGTGAAATCTTGAACAGGCTAAGAAAAGCAATTACAGACCACATGGGAGTAAATTTGTCAAAAGGTGTTGTGTTTCTCCATAACAATACAACCCTTGTGATTTCCATGCATTCAGTCCAGTAAAGGAAGCTCTTGCCAAACAGCGTTTCGGAAATGATGAAGTTAAAAATGCAGCAAAAGAATGATTGTCAGAAGTTGGACACAATTTTTTTTTTTTTTTTTTTTTTTTTTATGAATGAGTTGAAAAACTTGCCTTTGATATGATAAAGGTCAGAATCAATGTTGGTGATTATGTAGAATAAGTAGAGTTTTATTTCTAGTTTCAGAATAAAAAAAGAAATTTTCTTGATTTTTACAACTTTTCTTTTTTTAGCTAGTGAAATTTACTTTTATACTGCTCCTTATAATACAACCAGATCCTCTAATTATGTTGCCCAAAAGTTGATCTCTTGGGCCTTGTAAGAAATGTTAAATTCTATTAGTAGATCAAAGGGTCTTATCCAAATATACACAGTACTGGGTTAGTTTGTTTAAAATATTTGTTATAAAGATTTTATGAACCTCGTAATTGTGTATGTCACTACTTTCTTGATGTCAGCTGGTGAAAATGTTCACTTAAGATATAATCAATGTTTCCACAAAATAATAATTGATTCTGAATTGTAGACATAAAAGAAACTTCCGTACTATATATTTTATTACTTAGAATACACTTATGTTATATCTTAGGAAATGCATATTTCCTGTATTTTAATTTTTTTAATGATGTAAAAATTTAGCCTCTTCTACAGACTTAATTAAATTAAATTTAAAAAGACTAAACAATTTGTAACAGTAACTATGTGTACTTCCCAGGTTCAATAGGTACGTTGGACATCATTTTGTAGCGGTAAACATTACTTTACTAATTTATTATTATTAATTTTACTTACTAGGTTCTTGCCTTCATTTCTGAACTTCCCAGCCGTTAGTTAAGTAGGTATTCTTAAATGATTTGAGCCAGACATGTTAATTTTATTACTAATAATTATATTAAACAACTTATATCTAAAATAAAACCTTACTTCTAATTTTGTCCATTTAGATTTTATAATCACTCATTGTCCCTGTTATTATAAAGTTTGGTTAAACTAAATACTACAATCTTTACTTGGTTTATTTTATTTATAATCACTTTTTCATTTAATACTTATTATCTCATTAATTTACTAAACACTTGTCTTTGTTTTAAACGACTCACTTGTTCATTTTTTATTTTATTTTTCACTATAAAGTATAAAGCCTTGTTTTAAGGACAACTATTTAGTACATGTCACTCCATCGAAATCTGGTCGAAGAGTCCTCAAAAATTCAGTTCTGTTTTTTTAGCAGGGTTGGACTTGAGTTAGTGTGTGTGAAACTCGCACCCTCGAAGTTTGTTTGAATTTATGTTTTACTGATTTATTCAACCAATCTGATCACAGTATACTTTACATATCTATTCATAGCATGTTATGTCATCTCACATCTTTGTTCTTAATAACAGTTAACACTCCCACTATATCACAAATATTTGAGTTTATTGTTTTTTACATTAATAAAAACACTGTGTCCTTTTTTTATATTCCAAACTTTTTCACTTAATGTTTTCTAACCATTGTCTTTATTCCTTAAACTATTTTTATTTACAATTATTATTTATCCTAATTACCAACTACAGACGGTTATTTATTATAAACTACTCCTTAATGTCACCTAGTATCTACTATAGATTTTATTTATAATTATCAATTACAGATTTTATTATTGGTTGGAGATGTCCCTTGCTTACAATTTGCTTAATTTTGTACAAAATAAAAGTTTCAAAAACACCTCCATGATATGCTATTATCCTGCCTTATCCAGGATACATAAACAATTTTTTTTATGTGTTTCAGTATGATGTAGAATTATATCAAAGGATAGAACAGCTGATTGGAAAGAAATTGCCTCTTTATAAATCTGAAGAAGAAGAAGTTATGTGTCTTGAAGAACGAGTTTCAGAAGCCCGGAGAGTTGCAAAAATGGTTAGTTAACAATTATTTTACCATGTTAAATTCTGTAATCTGAGTACATTTTTAGAAGCAAAAGAAAGTATCAACTCCTTTATCCAGAAGTTAGTTAAATTTGTAATTAATTTTAATGTAGCTTGATTAAATTTGTTTTACACAAAATTAACACAGTTAGCATATTATTACTAATTAAATCTATAACTCAAAAGACAAGATTTTCATATCATTGTTTTGGCTGTTAGCAATTAAATTGTGTATGCAGAACCCTGTTCGCTATGTTATATATTCATAAAATGTGCATATTAAGAAGCTTCTATTCTGAGCACATTAATTTGAAAAATGTTGTTAGATTCAGCTGAGAGAATGCGAAAAGAAAGGTTCCATTCCAAAAACTAGTTTTAAAACTACGAAATGTGGATTGTGATGCCATCCATTAGATGGTAGATGAAACCCTTTCCGTGCAGCCCAGTTCAGAGTGTTATTGTATTTTACAAGAAACAATTGTGTGAGATTTGTAAGAACTGTTACAACCTTTATAGACACTTTTAAAAATATGGAATTCGAGATATCGGTAACATTTTCTATAAATCTTTTTTTTTGTATAAACATTTGATTAAACTTTTTTTCTTTTTTTTAAATGGGGGAATTATTATTATGGTTCTATTGGTCTCTAGCATGTCACCTATAAGCTTATTGTGCTTCCCTATATTCACCTCAAACCAAATCCAGTGCCTCTTACAAGCTCTAGGATTGTGTATAAGGTGCTTTTATCAAAATCTTTGTTTGCTGATGTCCAAAAATTCTCCTTCTGGACTCCAGAGCCCTTCAATCGAAGAGAATATATGTGCTATGGTTTCAGATTGCTGACCGCAGAGACGACAGTTAGGTGAAATTTGTAGTAGTTCTACCTTGTTTAAATGCCTCCAGATATAGCTATGTCTGGCAGTCATGACAATGACTTGTCTCATTGATTTTCTGTTACACTGAACAAGTACTTTAGGCAGTAAAGTATCTGGTTCTGAGAGTAGGCGTTTTCCCCCATTCTCTGACCAGGAAATTGTCTCCATAGTTTGACGTATTCTTCTCTGCCCCATTTCTCACCACACATCTTGCCATTGAACCAATGATCCCACAAGCGGATTCTGGTCCCTCCAAGAAGACAGTGGCTTCCTTTATGGGCAACAGGTCCACTCTCTCATTTCCTTTGACCCTGCAATGCATACGTGCCCATCTCAGCCGCACCATATTGGCAGTTGACAGGGCATATAGGACTAGAGGGATTCTATACCAGTTTGGATGAGATTTCTACAGAGCTGGTGGCTTTGATTATTGCTAGGCTGTCAGAGAGTATCATAATGTCAGAGGTACCTGTCTGAGTATCCTTACCTATAAGGCCTTCTTCTAATCGTCGATTTACATATGCTGATATTATGCAAATCTCAGCTTGAAATGTCATACAATATCTACCAAAGCTACCTTATCTAGACTGTTGATCATGCAATGATCCATCTGTGTACCAAATAAGCTCTCCTGAAAGTTCCGGTAGCTTGTCATCTTTCCAATCATCCTGTTGTATGCTGGAAAGAACTGTATGTCTGTGAAATATCTAATCTGGTTCCTCAAGTCACATATTTTCTTTGCCTACTAAAGGGGACCAATGACTGTTTTGGAAGAATTGACTCGAAATCCCTCTATCCGACACCAGTCACAGATAGTAATTAAGTAGCTTCGCAAGTGTGCTGTGAAACTTGCCTTGAACCTTAATGACTATGTTATCTGAGTAGCCTTGTGCATTTTCCCCTGCCCTATTCAGATCTCCTAGGGGACCCTTTAATTTCAAGGCCTACAGTAAAGTTGAAATAACAACACCCCCCCCCCCCTACGGACAACCTTTGGTGTTGAATCAACCTTCACAACCCCCATTGGTCTTAGGAAGATTGCACTTTCCTACTGCTAAGCATAGAGTCTATTCACTGGCATACATACGGTATGATCAACTCCATGACTTCGCGATGCTTTAACTATTGCATCATATGAGATGTTGTCAAAGGCACCTACAGTGTCTAAAGAGACACACATTACCGTCTCTTTCTTAGCTAAGGTGTCCTCAATCCTGCTTATTAGCTGGTGTAAAAGGGATTCAGACAACTTCCCAGTCTTGTTGGTTCCTATTAAGTGTATTTCCAGACAAAACCCACTTCCGTATCTATTTGCTGATCAGTCTAAACAAGGTGAGACTGATTGGTGTAAAGGATTTGGGATGGGTGTGGTCCGGACGACCATGCTTTAGATATAAACCACTCTGCTGAGGCTCTACAGATCCTTGGTATAAAGCTCTGAAGCTGTTGCAAAGTTTGACAAAAAGGGAGTCCGGCCTACTCTGCAACAAGGCTGGAAATATGCCGTCCCCTTCAGGTGATTTAAATTGGCTGATCGTTGCACTGCCCATTTAGTATTGGAAACTGTCACAATCCATCTGGTTGACTTCCAGTTGTCTGGATTCGTCCATGGCCAGAGGCTGTTCTCCATTGACCGGTGCTTGCAATTGGTTACATTATACACAGTACAATTAATTGGAAAAGTGAGTTTCAAAAAGAAGGTCCAGTATTTCCTTTATTGGTGTGGTATATTGTTCTGTAAGCTTTGTTAAAGTGCCTACTGAGTTCAAAGGATGAGCGGCCAAAACTCTGCAGTTTTACTGCATTCTTAAGTTTGTACACATCTCGTATAAATCACCTCCAGGATTCTTGTATGGCCTTCCTGATAGCCTTGCCATACTCGATAAGAGCTAAATGATATGACCTCGACTTGCGGCTTCATTTTGCTGTGTTAAAAAGATTTTGAGTGTGTCTTCTCAGGCGCTATAGATCTTTGCTCCACCATTTTGTCCTATTTCTCACCATTGTGGTCATCTTTGTAGCAGGCTATGATCTTGTCTTCAATTTGTGACACCACATCTAGATCTGCAAAATGTCTTACCTTATCAAGTCTATTGACAGTAGACCAGTTGTCCCAGTAGACTATCCTATGGGCCTACCAAGATAGCTCTGCTTCAGTCTAACCCAGCATTTGAGACATTGTGGGTTAAAGTATTTTTAATTATCCACAATTATTGCTAGAACAAGGACCCTATATGCTCAATAGTTTTCAATTACTAAATTAACTATAATAAATTACATTTTTATTGATTTATTCTGAATCTGTCTCGAAATCTTTAAATTTTACAAGTTCAGGAAGCAAGTCCTTAAATAACATCTAAGATTCGTGTGATTTAACGTCTAACTGTTTAGGCGTTGCTTTTAAAGATAATTAAATCCCTAATTATTTGAGCTTACCTATAATTTTATCACATCTATTCAGCCAAGCATAAGGCTAAAGTTTGAAAAATTGTTTTCCTGTTTGCAATTTATAGTGTTATTTCAAATATAATATTACTATATAATCATATTGTATTTATATTATTAAGAAGTATTTATTATATTATCATGTTCCATTTTTGTCATAAAATTATGTTCTTTGATTTTAGGAGATGAAAGACCTAGACAATAAGAAATCTAATCGTAGAAAACGCGATGGTGATGATGATGATACAGAACAAGCCACTGGAGTCAGAAAGCGACTAAAAGGAAAAAACAACAAAAATTTCAAGAAGAAAAAGTGAAGAGAACCAATGTTATGTACAATCAAAGTTTTAATAAAAAATACTGAGTAAACGTAAATTAATACATGCATGATGTTAATTCCTAAGAAGAAATTGATTTGTAAATAATATTTTTTTTAACTTTGTTCGTTATTAGGGATGGCCCAAAAAAACAGTATTAGTTGTTTCACATCAGCTTACTTCACGTAATGATGTGCTGTGGCATCTGATGAAGAGAAACCACTAATGCGTAGCATTAGTTTCAACTAGAGACAGTTGGAATGTTGTAGTCTCCCCCCCCCCCACCAACACCACCGTCTACGGTCTAACTAATGTCTGATCTTTCTAATATGATATGTGAAGTCCAGTAATACTATTGGTGTCAATGCTGAGTGTGCATTACGATATTATTACACACCTTTTTCGTTGAATTTTTTTTGTTAATATTCAAATATTTATTGTTTTGTTTAGAAAATAATAATACATAGTTACAAGTGTTAAAAACAATTGTGTTAGTTTAATGTTAAATAGTGGTTGTTAATTAATTTTTTAGAGTTCCATAATAGTGTGTTAAAATAAAATTATATTTTTTAAAAAATGGATAGGCGCAAATACAGCCCCATTTGGTCATACTTTAATGTCACAGACTTAGAAAGAAAAAAATTGCTCGTTGCGAACAATATGGGCAGTTAATGTTGTACAAAGGAACAATAACAAACTTAAAAAGTCACATACTGAAGAAACATCCAACAATAAATTTAAAGCTTCAATCAAAATCAGTTGTGCCTTTTTCGAGTAGTAATAAACTGGTTGTTGCAAGCTCCTGTAAGTCAATTGGTGTTGCGGAAAATGATGATACCACGGAAAAAATTACAGTAATACCAGTATCAAAACCGAACTCATACTACTAGTCAGACCCACTCTCATACAATTAGTCCATCTGAACAAAACTGTATTTCCCAGTTCATATCTTAAACCTCAATTTCATGTTACATCCTAAGAAAATCGGAGTAAATCAGAAAAAGAAAATAGGTAAACACTTAGTAGAACTTTTTACACAGGATTTTCAGTAGTGGAAGATTCTGGGTTTACGTTTGTGAAAGCTCTTAATCCTTCTTATGAATTACCAAGTAAGAAGGTAATATCAAACAATTTAATTCCTGCAGCCTATGAACAATGCAAATTAAATACCATGAACAACTTGAGGATATAATTAGTGTTTGTTTCACTACAGACTGCTGAAGTTCATTGACAAATGACAGCTAACTGGACATTTTATTAATGAAAATTTTGTCATAGAGTCAGTCCTTCTAGATTTTGTACCAATTGAGGGATCTCACACATAAAAACATTTAGCTGAGACTATTAAGAAAATTACAGACTGTTACAATATTTCTAAAAAAGTATTAATAGTTATAACTGACCATGCAGCGAATATGGTTGGGGCTATTACCGAACTAAATTGGAAGCATTTTGATTGCTATGCCCACACACTAAATTTAATTGTCCATCATGCCCTAGAAAACATGAAAGAACTACAAGATAAGGCTAGACAGATTGTTGCATTTTTTAAGAGAAGTAACTTAGCTATCGAAAGATTAATCAAGTATCAAAAAGATGATGGTAGCAAATTTCCAAAAAAACTCATTTAAGATGTACCAACCCGATGGAATGCAACATTTTACATGCTTGAACGTTCAAGTTGAAGTTTTGCTTCAAGATGCAGTTAAATCATCTCTAACTTTGACCGATAAGAGATGAACTGAACTTGACTTCCGAGGAATGGAAGAAATGTGCGGAGTTATTTGAAGTTTTAGCACCATTTGAAAGCACCATACGACAAATGAGCGGAGAGGGGTTTGTTACCGGCAGTCATATTATTGTTTTAACTACAGGACTTGGAAATGTTTGCTCCTTATTGATGAAAAGATCCTGTCATAAAGATGTATCTGAATCATATGGGCAGTTCAGAAAGGAATGCAAACAAGATTTTAAAATATTAAATTTAGTAAAACAGCCGGCATTTGCTCCTTTTTGGACCCTTGCTTTAAATTACACCCATTTTCATCAGATACAGCAAAGGAATCAGTCAAAAATGCTATCACTAACCTGGTTGTAGCCGTGTACAACAAACTAAATATGCAATTATCAGATGGAATTGAGAAAGAACCCCCAGAAAAAAAGAAAAGAGACAAATGAAGTGTCACTATGGAGTTGTTTTTTTTTATGAAATAATTCAAAATAAACCTAAGGAACCCAACATCATCTGCTATCTTGGAAATTCAAAGGTAGAAAATATATAATTATAAATTTAGTATTTTTTAAAACTGATCTAGTAATTTTAGTATAGAATATTAATATTTTCACACAGATTTTAAACGTACTTTTTTTGAGTACAGTATATAATTTCTGATTCATTAAAATATATGAGACTTAAATTTATTCCTGATTAAATTAAATTAGCCTACCTGATTGAAACCTGCATTCAAGTAAAACAATCATTGAATTTATTAATCAGTCATGTTTTTGCATGATTTGTAAATATTTCACTATTTAATCATTAATTAAATTCCTTTAAATATATATATATATATATATATATATATATATATATATATATATATATATATATATATTATTTAAACGTATTAAATTTACTATTTGAAATTGTTAATAATTATTCTAGATATACACAAGAAAGTGTTATTGACAGAAAGGACAACCCCCTTAAATGGTGGCAAGAAAACAATGACTATTATCCCAATTTGACGAAAGTGTTTAAAAGAAGTTTTGCCATGGTGGCTATCTCAATTCCTTGTGTCAAAGTTTTTTCCAAGGCGGACAACTATTAAATGATAGGAGGACACAGCTGAAACCAACAAAGGTCCAACAGTTAATTCTAAAACAATATTTAATTCTTTTAACACTTTCATGTTTATTGTATTAACATTTTGTAGCTGTGACTAATTTTGTATGATAATGCTAACATTAAACTTGTTATAAAAATTCTCAATTATTGGATAACACTTTCATTTCAATCTAATCACTGTTATTTAGTAATGTCAAAAATTAGTTTACCGAATATATCAGCTGCATTTAGTAAAATTGATCAGAGCCAACAACTAACAGCCTTGAGCCTGCCAGTCAACAAATTAATGTTTAGCATCTGATAAATTAAACTGATGCGTACACATCAGTTACTGGAAAACAGTTTGGCACATTCCTATTCGTTATAACTTTGTCTTGGAACTCAACATTTGAGTTTAAAAATTGTGAACAAACCTATTATGTATAGGACCTCCTAGTATATAAATAAATCATTCAAAATTGTTGTACACTGTCTACATTTAATTTAGAAAACAAAAGCAGAACTTCAACTAGATGACAAGCAGTAAAATTTAAAACATCTTTATACATCTAATATTTGTATATCATTCTGTAGTTTTTCAAAGTAAGTTAAATTTTAGTGGGTGAATCATTAACTTCTGGATAGCCTTGAACATGGTCACAATTTCCCAGTATCATGATTCACTCAATTTCACCTTACGTCATTTGTTGTGGAAAATAATATTCACTTCTTTAATGTTGTCTAACAAAGTAAAAATTTACATACACTTAGCTGGATGAAGAAAGAAAGGTTCATGGTAATACAACATGCCTCAAGTACAATAAAACCTTAATAGGGTTTTATCTTTTCAAGAAAATTTTATAATTACTGTAGGTCTAATTGATACAAATAACTAGGACAAATATATTTGAAGCTGATTGTCTCATTATTTTGAGTTGTAAATACAAGTTTTTTTTTTTTTTATCATCATTAATTTATGCAGATTATTTACATTAGCAGTTTTCACATTCCTGAAATTCAGGTTTTTTTAAATCGGTGGGTATTGAAAAAAAAATCAATAAATAATTTTTAAAACCTTATCAGGTGGATATGTGCTTCTGCTTTGCACCTTCACTTTATCCAAGGCAACATTTTAAACAGTTGATTTTAGAACACCCTGTGTACATAATAATTTATTTTAACACATTCGTTACATACTTTAGACTTTAGGTATAAACTTCCTAAGAATATGCTAACTAAATCCTTTCATAACCCTGTGATAAGTGGAAAGTAAATTAGGCAAATTTCAACTTGCATAACTTTGTTGTTATTAATGCCAAATGAATTAACAAAAAAAAAATCGTCTTCGTTGGGTACCTCATTCAATATAAATAACAATACCATTCCACTTAAAATATTTGAGAAAATAGTGTGTCATTAATTTTTCAAACACTATACATGGTAGAAAATTTTTGTTATAGCTTAGGTTTGCATTGCCAGTTTGTACATTTTTCTATCCCAATCAGAACAGAAAAATCAAAACACTTTGATATTAATTTAACAACAATTAAAAAGATATTTGGTGGGGATAAATATTTGGAAAAATGTTTCTGAACATATCAAAGATATGATAATTAATGTAGTCTGATAAATATAGAAAGTTATAAATATATAAAACATTTGATTTTGATCTCGGGATTTCTTTGACTGTAACTTCAGATACAGAAACTAGTTGCAGTAAAAGTGTACCAGCATTAAGTGCCAGTGTGAACAAACAAAACAATAAATGCAGCGTTAGTAAATGGAGACGAATTAATAGCTCAGCCACTGCAACCTTGTCTGACACTAGAGCCTGATTCATCCAGTCATCTTCCTTATGACATAGGCAATTTTATTGGAAAACGGGTATGGAGGTTTTAACATTTATTGTAAGTTATTCAATTTAGCTCTAGTTATAGTACTGTTGTACCACACCTCTGTTTTATTTAAGCCTATTAAAAATATACAAATATGAAATATTTCATATTATAATAATTTTATATCTTCATAGTCAGCCTATGAAGATATATTAAACCGATCATTTAAATATTGTTCACTTGTTTATCTTATTTATCATGTTGAATAGAATAATAAGGATAATTAATTAAAATATTAAGGCAAAGTATTTGTTTTCAGGTTGTTATTGATAAAGACAAATGGAAAATTCTAACAGAGGTGTGTATGCCTAATGAACAATTTGTTTTTTCAGGTTCCGAATTTGGAAAAAAACTTACTTTCAGCATAACTGGTTAAAAACAAGAGAATGGCTTATGTAGGTTACTCTAAGAAGATAGATTGCGGATTTTGCAAATTCTGTGTTGGTTTTGCACCTAGTGGAGCTGGGAAACAAGATTTGTCTCTTGGCAGGGTTGTGAGAGCTGTACTCTGATTGGCGACATGTACAAGAAGACTTTTACAAACATGAGTTGACTGCATATCACACTAACAGCAAATTGGATGCCGAAAATTTCTTAGCTATTCATAGCAGGTAAAAATTAGACATTGTATGTCAAATTGATATATCTGTAAAAGAACAAGTTGAAGAAAATAGGCGTCTTTTATCTCCAGTCATCAAGATGGTTGTATTTTGAGGAAGGCAGGGATTGATATTGCGAGGACACAAGGATGGAGGCCTTCTTGATGACATAGAAGGCAAAAAAAATTTACAGACTATGAGAGTAATTTCCAAACTCTTCTGAGGCTAAGGGTTGAGAGTGGGGACAAATTATTGAAACAACACTTATTAACTGCTAAAATAAATGCCACGTACAAGCCACGTATAAGCTAAAAAATACAAAATAAAATAATCTCATATTGTAACGATATCATTTTAAACAAACTTGTGTCAAAAATAAATGAGGCCAAATGTTTTTCTACAATTGCTGATGAGTCATCAGCTTTTCTATGTTGAACAGTTGAGTCAAATATGTCGATCAAGCCAATAGTAAAGTTAGAGAAGATTTTCTTAAATTTGTAGCAATATTTGACATGGTGAACAAAGGAATCGCTAATGTATTTACAGCAAATTCAAAACTTTTGGAATTGATACCCAGTACATTCATGGATAAGAATTTGATGGAGCCTCAAACTTTAATGGTATACACAATAGTGTACAATCTCACATAAAAGAAGAAGTTCCAAACTATGTTCACTATGGATGTTTGTATTTTGACCTAAAATTATTACAAGTAAAATTAGACATAAGGAATGGTTTTGTTAGGTTAGGTTGAGAAATTTAAATACTCTACGTTAATTATATACTTACCTAAGATCACACGAATAACTTACTATTGTAATTAAAAATCTAAAAATAGACTGGAAAAAAAGTCAAACAATTTATTTTTGGGAAACGGATATTTAACCAACCTAACCTTACAAACCCATTTCTCTCGCCTAATTTCACTCGTAACCTTAATTAATTTTGGGTCAAAATACAAACATCCATTGTAAAAAAATACCAAATAATTATAATAGTAAGTTATTCCTGTGATCACTAACCCTGCCTAATTTTGAGTGTGATGTATAGGCATTTCTCTTGCAAAATTTCAACTGTAAACGTGTTTTTATAACAATACAAAAAGAATCATTAAAAAATAATAATAATAAAATTGTGGGCATTTTCCGAAAAAAGAGTATCAAAATTATCTAGATAGCGACCAAACATATTTTCAAAATCTTTACAGAAATAATGTAAACCCAAGTTTGAATCTTTATGAACTTTTGGGAGTTTTTTGATAAGGTTTTCAAAAAAGTTTTGTTTTCAGTACAGTTTTGTTTGTATTTCAAGCTATAATTTGGCATGGTGGTAACTGTCTATTTTCCAAAATATATATATATATATATATGAAAGCCCGCGCTATATGAATTCACGTGTAAGTATTGTTTACAGTGGGTAGGCCTATATTAAAAACCCAGTTGTAATGCTACAATGAGATTTTGAGGTTTATGACGTAGATTTTTTTTAAATATTGAAGTATATTTCTTTTTACGTTATGGTACGGACCGTATGTAGAATAAATGCTTGACATAAGAAAAAAAAATTGTTTTTAAACAATTTAAAATATTAGACAAAATTATCAGCTGATAGTTTCAGTATAACTAATAACTACCACATGTTTCCATTATATTATTTACATGAGAATTTTCAATAATTATTTAAATTTGAGCATAATTACTGTTTCCCCTAACTGCAAATAACCTTAAAACAAAGTCAATTGTACATGTAAATTGTACACCAAAAATTATCCCCCCCAAAATACGATCTTACAGAGTTGTAAATCTGGCTATTTCAATGATTTTAGTTATTCCATATGATCATATTTATATCACCTAAAAAAATTACATATTATTTTGTTGGCAAGAGTGGATAGTCACATTGTTAATCTGTCAACATTTAATGAAAACAACATTGAAAATTTAACGTTTACTAAAATGTATATTCTTAAAAATATATAATCAAAAAAATTAAAATGCCGAGGAGTGGAGGTGGAAGATCTGGCGGTGGAGGCAGAAGATCTGCCGGTGGTGGCGGTAGCAGACAAATGTCAACACAACCACCAAAACCAACCCAACCACCAAAACCAACCCAACTACCACCAAAGCCAACAGAACCTATTAAAAGCCAACCCGTTCAAAAACCACCAGATCCAAGGTTAGTTTCAAGTCTATAATTTACGACTCTTCCAATATATTAGTAAAAGACTTATATTAGTAAAGGCTTATGTAGACATAAAATAAATTTATTTTTGGTTTATTGTCTTTAGTAGAAGACTATAATCAACGCAGTTCATTTAAATTTTATAAAGCACATTAGGCCTAAAAATTAATAACATCTGTTATATAAGTCACTGTTATTTTTATTATAAATCAGTAGAAGAAAAAAAATGAAAGATAAATCGAGCAGTAATTGTTTATAAAAACATGCATAAAATAATATTATCCATGTTTATATAAACAAATACTGCTTTACATACCAAATGTTTAATCTTTGGTTAAAATTGCTTTAGAGGCTGAGTAATCTCGCTCAACCTTTCTGTCATGTTTAATATATTTATTCCTTGTTGAAGGCAAAGAAACCTCTCGGTCATCATCGTCTTAAAAATAATAATTTTTTTTTTTTTTTTTTTTAAAGACAGCCCTAGCCCTTCAATAATCGTAAGACTTAGGATCGGAAAAGAACAAAAGTTGCTCAAGAGAGACCGGGTAGAAAAGATGAAAGATAGGAATCTAACTCAAGAATACATGAAATAGGGTGTAGATCTAGTTAGGTCTTTTCTGGATTGCCAAGCCCGTACTCATTAAAGCGAGCCCTTGAGGGTACCTATGTTGTTTTTAAATAAAAGTTGGCCTATAAAGTCATTATTTTAACTTACAGCTAGTTCTCCAAAAAGGTGTATAAACAAATATTTAGCCAGAAACAACTTTTCTGAGAAACTTACAAAACCACATTTCGAAAATTTAACATGTTAAAGTTTCAAACATTTACATTGACATTTTAATGTATTTAGTTTATCTTTCGTTTAGGCCTATCTGTAGTAAATAATTCCACGTAGGCCTTATTGAATTCAGGCAAAACGTAATTGTAATAAATTGCCTATATACCTGGTAATTTTTCTCATATTATACTTAAAATATAATTTCCTATTTAGAAAAAAATGTTTGTCTATATAGAAAGAATGGCGATGGAAGAAAGAAAAAAATCGACATAGACAGTTTTGTTTATTATATTGACTATACGTTTTGAGGGAGCCAATACCAAAAATTGTTTTTGCAGTGATATTTGTCTATGTAGTGAAAGAATAATGAATAGATTATAAAAATATATTCGTATTTTAATCATCTATACTAGGGTCTACCAACTTAAAATTTTGGCCATAGTAAAACTAACAATTACAATTTTTTTTTTTAAATTGGTTTTAAAGATAACGATCAAATTATTAAAATATCGCTCTAAAGAAATAAACAAAATGAATTGGTCGCTTTCTCTCTAAATTTGCCGGTACAGGAGTTGTAGGTAAAATTGGACACCGTTCCTAAAAGTTAAACAAATCTCAAAATCGGCTTAAGTGATTTCGTTGAAATTTTGGCGAATTGTTGAGATTTGCGACCCAATAATATCTCAAACCTCAATTACCATAAAATTAAGGGGTTTGTAAGTAATAAAAAATATTCAAATGAACGCTGACATGCATTAAACAGTGAACCGATTTTGATCAAGTTAGTCATGTGATATATTGTATGCTTTCCTCCAAGCTTTTTTACTACTTTTTTTTTAAATCTCCAAAAAATTGTCTGTTTAGAGGTCGAAAATGAACAATCACAATCATATCAGCTGTTTGACGAGTCTCGTTTATTTCAATCCACCTCCCTCTACCGCCTCTACCCGAATCTCTTGTCTCTGAAATTGTTTCCCGCTTGCATGTGTTACAATAGTAAACATTTTCATTTATTGCTTACGTTTTGATTAACTCCCCCGAATTCATTAATTTAATGGACATACAAATGTTAACTAATAAACGGAGTAACACATTTCATCTACTTTTTAAACACGTCTATCAACAAAACCAATATAATATTGGATACTATCTTCCCAAAAATGTCTCTAATAGTATTTATTTGTGAGAGGAAATAAAATTAACTGTGCAAAAATTGCACAAACTTTCTCATTCACCCATTCCCTAAATCAAATAAAAAGAACAAAAATCAATCGTCAACGGAAATCCCATTTCGGTAATGGTCGATCAAAAAATAAACTGGACCACGTTTTTGAAAAACAAATTTATATTCTATATTTAAATGTACATTAAGTGGCACTTGCTTCGTTTGTGCTAAACACGTTTTCAATGCAAGTCGTTTTTGATTAAAATCGAGCTTAATGACGGTGGCCTAGGCTCATTAATTTTTCACCAATTATTCTTGAAGCGTAAATTTTTTACTTACGACATTGTATACAAGTTTGAGTAATTAATCTTTAAATTTAGCTAAATTTGTTTTATTAAAACCTCATGAACTAGCACTTTTAAAGAGATAGCTAATACGTTTATTGTGGAAGAGGTTAGAGTAAAATTTGATTATTAGAGGCAAGTTTGAGAACATTAATTTTATTATGTGTTTTTTTTTTCTTTTGTGTTTTACTCTCAAATTTAGTGTTATAAACAAAAAAATATATAAATACGAGAGACGACAGACAGAGATTATTCAAAAACATATATAAAAAAATACTGTTTTGGATTCAGGGGACCTTAACCACGAATATATCAGCAATCAACATTCGACATTAGCAACTTTTTGACCTATTACATAACTTTCCTTATTCTACGTGTGTGAAAAGTAAAAAGTATATTTTCTTTATTACTCAGATTTGCCCATATACGTCCATATATATAATTTTTGTTGTAATTTAAACAAATATTTTGAAAGATATTTATATTTTCAAAAAGAGTCTCTGCTTTCTTTGCTTGACATATACCCTAATTCTTCATAGCGTAACTGGTAATTGATTCAAATTTTAAATGCCAAAGGTTATTTATATTTCGTTTTACCTAATTATACCTAGAATTTGGCATACTGGTTTGGGTTATTCATTTTACATTTGGTCAAAATATGAACGATTTTGGTAATACCGATTTTGAGAAATTGGTTGTTTCTATTAATAGCCCCCAAATCAATGTTTTGGAAATGTCGATGAGTAAATTTTATTTTGGGTTCTTGCGGGTTATATTTGAGCAAAATTTTATTCAAATCATTAGGATTTATTTGGACAAAATCGGAATTTTGTTCTGATGGTAACTAACCTTAGAATTTGAATGACAGAAAAAAGATAGGCTCAAGATATTACCAATCTTCCCATATTCTGCATTAGACCAAAATAAGCCCACTAGTGTCTGAGAAAAACTTATTACACATTACATAATTTTGTTTTCTGTAACTACATGTATTTGAGAAAATTATATTAAATTTAGGGCCTAGTAATAGAGTCTGACATTAGAGAATTATTCTTTGAAGAAAGTGTTGCAATGAAAACAAATCTTGATTGTTACTGAAATGGTCAGACAACAAAACACGAAATGACGTTTTCAATTGTGCAATTTGGCACTATTACATCTCACCTTGTCATAAGATCAGCAGACATGTATTGCGTCATTTAATGACATGGAAAATAAGTTGTGTTTATATTCTGAACGTATGATAATAATAATTAAACACGATAGGCTAGACTAGGTGTATTGATTATTTTCGTTTGTATAAGTAGGCCTAGTCTACTTTTTTAATTATTCATAAGAAACGCAAGTGTTTCATACAAAAATTGCGATTTTACATTCTACTGTAAACCTTCAAAGAGCATTTGCTCCGATCTTATTTTTCAACATACAACAATATGATTAAAATAAATTGTATGTAATAATCTAGGCCTAAATCCTAAAAGTGAAGAAAACCCAGCTTACGCATGCGTTGTGATGCGTTATTCTCTAAAAAAAATTCAGTATCTAATAATTTTCGACTGAAGAATTTTCAACCGCTATTTTAAACCAATACCGACCTTCAAAAATATTTCGTAATTTCCGAGCAATCTGCCCATCCTTGATACAGGGACAATTTAAGTAGTCTACAAAAAAAAAAAAAAAATTGGATAAGGTTTTGTATTTTTCGTGAAATTAGCAAAAACTAATAAATTTAAATTCACCGTATATAAAAACAAATAATGATAACTTTAATCGAAATCCGCCAATGAAAAAAAATTGTTTTCTGAATTTTGGATTCGATCACCAAATTACGTAGATTTTGTAAAGATATTCTATTAAATACGAACTCAAGCTGCAGAATACATAAATATTAATGAGTTTCATAAAAATCTGAACACTAGTTGGATTTTCATAAATCTGGATGGAGCTAATATTTATTTTATTTTCAGTCCCTTCCCATAAGCGATTTGGTCCAAAATCTGAAACACTAACTGGACACTTAAACATTTAAGTCAAATCCATCGTTCGTTCTTGTCAAAAATTCCGAAAATGGTCTGAATGTCTTTTCAGGGGTTGAAGGCGTCAAATTTGGAAGAAAACGAGATACTGGAATTGTCGAACCATTACGTTGTAACCCCCATAACAACAAATGAACAAGTATGTGGAATGGAATATACACTTTGACTAGTAAATATCTATATGAAAAAACAGATGGGATAAGTCATTGGTGTAATGGGGAAAAATGGGGTGAGGAGGGGATTAGTTACTACTTACAGATTTTTTAGTTTGTTGAATATCTATACATTCATTGATATGGAAATATTCAATTTAAATGCCAATTTTTAAGTTACAATTTTAAAACAATGAAGATATTTGTAACTATTCACATTTACATAGTATTTTTACTTTCTCACACATAGCCTCTATGTAGCAAAAGATAGAGAAATTTATTTGATGGATCAAAAATGGCTTTTACATTATTCACTAAAATCCCTCACCTATGAGTCCACAAAAATAGTTTGGAAGTTTTGTCTGTGTCGTCCATGTAGTTCGTTAACAACTAAAATACAAACGAGTTAGCATAATTAATTATGTTTGAGTAATATACGTTGTAATGGTAACTATCTTCTAAAAAATGCCAGATCAATAATTAATAGTTCATGGTTAGAATTGAACCTTGGATATTTTTTATGCAAAGTCAAAATATAGCTGAACTAACTCTAAAATTTGTTAAATGACCTACTTTTGAAAGAGTCCATTGCCTATTTTTACTTTTTTACTAGTACAGTAACATCTCAACTGGCAATTTTGAGAAAATAACCATTTTGTTTCTATTTATGTAAGAAAGTTAAGGTTAGAAGACTTTTGTGAAAACACATGCGCGTGTGTATAGTTTATTAATAATCATAAACAATTATTATTAATTACTTTAAAACATCTGAAATAATGGTTGTCATAACTGTAACAATTGCAGATTGTGTTGTTGTGGTATAATCAAATTAATTATGTTTCTAGAGAGCCAATTACAGAAACCAATGCGAAACAAATAATAGAGTAATATTGTATTCATATTGAACTTCAGAATGTTAGGTTTATTACCATATAATATATTATTATTTTGTAGTATTAATGTATCGATTTTTTAATGTAAGTAACAATATAAAATATATTCTTGAGTTGTATGATGCAATAATGCTATAATCTAGTAATATATATTTCTTAAAATCATCTTGGCACAAAACTCCTATTACTCTACTCTTATATAATCAAGAAGCTCGTGATTCTAGAAGTCTCTATGAATAAAAGGTTTGGAGAAGCAGAAGACTCTCTAAAATCGTCGTCATATTTTCAGATCTATTAAATTAAGGCAAGCTTGTTTTCAGCTAATTTTATTCTTGCTGAAATTTTAAGTGTTTTTGAACTTACTAATTATTTCATTACAATGGTTAGACGAGGAAGATCATCACCAACTCCAATGAGGTAGGCTAAAATATTGATTTCGATTTTTTTTCTATTGTAACTTGTAAATATATAAAATCTATGTTAAGTTATTCAAGGTTACTAAAATGACCTTTTGCCAATCACTTGCGCCATTCCTTTAAATTGATAAATTGACACAAATGTTAGTAGTCCAACTAATATTTTGTATGGGTTAGGCTATGGTTGATCCAAATTATAAATTTTTATTCTCATCTAACATGTGACCAAATTAGGTAAATATCTATTGTACATTATCATCAGATTTTGCTATGAAAAATTATAAAATCATTAAATAATTATCTTGTATTCAAACAATCAGATCATCCCCTACATTGGTAAATGTTTACTTTAAGGTGGCGGTATTTTCTGTATTTTATTTTTTATCATCTACTACCTTATTTCATAATAATAAATGTTTTCTTTGCGCTGATAACTATTTTCACTGAAAAATCACAATTTAAAAACTATGAAATTGAGGGGTTTATAGGTTACACTTAATGGCAAGATGTAATAGGAATAAGAATATTGTATGGTTTGATGCATGCACCTTACACAATGACTAAGCTGAACACTATTTCATGTCGACAGATTTAGCCTGATGGTTAGGGCCTATATATACAAACACCTTGACAAACCTTATATATAGTTATATAACCACCTAGCCAAACCTTTCGTAAGTTTATTGAAGTTAATAATTTGAAATTGGATCACGGATAAAATCTGTAATCAAGGATATTATAGATTGAAATATCTTTAATAACATAAGTCATAAAAGTGAACATTTGTCATTACGTCACACTTCACAAGTCTGACCTATAAACACGTTAGATTTGATAGTTTTTTATTGTGATTTTTCAGTATAAAATAGTGATCGGAACAAGGGAAACAATAAAAAACTATCAAATATAACATATTTGTAGGTTAGACTTGTTAGACATGACAAATTTCACTTTTACGTCCCATGTTATTAAAGATATTTCAATCTATAATATCCTTGATTACAGATTTTATCCGTGATCTAATTTCAAATTATTAACTTCAATAAACTTACAAAAGGTTTAGCCAGGTGTTAATAGCGATCTAGCTTAGTCATTGTGTAATGCAGATGTGTCAAACCATACAATACAATAGTAATATTCTTATTACTATTGTCTTGCCATTATGTATAACCTAGGCTATAAACCCCTCAATTTGATAGTTTTTAGATTGTGATTTTTCAGTGAAAAATAGCGATCTTATTAAGTTCAATATACGTACGAAAGGTTTAGCCTGGTTATTATATATATCGCCACCTGGCCAAACCTGTCGTGACATGAAATAGCGATCTAGCTTTGTCATTGTGTAAAGCTCATGCGTCAAACCATACGATATTCTTATTCCTATTATGTTTTCCCATTACGTGTAGCCTAACCTATAAACTCCTGAATTTGATAGTTTTTAAATTGTGATTTTTTAATGAAAAATAGTTATTGGCGCAAGGAAAACATTATTTATTCTTATGAAGTAGGCCTATAGACTGACTCTGATAAACAGAGTACCGTAACTCTCTTTAATTAAAATTGAAGTCTTTTTTCGATGTTGTTAACATGTTAGTTGAACCTCATAAGGGTTTGAATTCTTCTAGAGGCGTTATTTCCTGTCATGACCTATTGAACGATAGTACGGAGGAAATGAAGAAAGAGCTCGCCGAACAGCACATTATTATTGTTGAAAGAGTTTTTTCAAGGTGTGTTATCAATTAAGCACATCCTCATTGAATGAATATATTAAGTTAAGAGGTGTGCAATGAACTTTTGTCCTACCAAATACCATTCAGGCAATGTTGGGAGATAATTCTCAGATTCTTGATCGGGTATTGTTTTTTTTCCGTCATCTGACAAATTTTTGGGTACTTACGTATTAACGCCACCGCAGCAGAAGTTGCGCTAATGCGCATGCGCCAATAAAGAGCAAACTAGTTTAAGGGAAGCAGAATTCCATTTTTTCAGCTTTGAGATTCATATACTTTCATTTTATGATTTGTCGCAAAAATTTTAGGCGTAGATTGGCGGCACTTCACTTTTAAAGCTCATGTTTATCCATGATCTAATTTCAAATTATTAACTTCAATAAACTTACGAAAGGTTTGGCCAGGTGATTATATATATATAAGGTTTGGCCAGGTGTTTATATATATATATATATATATATATATATATATATATATATATATATATATATATATATATATATATATATATATATTAACAATTTTTGATAATATTTAAAAGTAAATTTTCGATTAGATTATTGCAGAGCCTTTTTAAAGCTGTGAATATTTTGTGTTGTATAATTAAATTATTTTTTGTTAAAATTCTATCTTTCATAACTCGTTGCAGGGCCCTTTTACAGCCCTAATTGTTTTAATTGTTATTAATTAGAATTTATCGTAGATTGTAATTGTTAAATTGTTGCAGGCCATTTTACAACTTTGTATATATTATGATGTTGATTATTTTGTTTGTTATCTAATTTTTATATTGTTATTGTTTTTAATGTTTTATTTCTAAGATTATAAGGTAAAGCATCTTCTTGCCAAATTTTTTAAGGCGATAATGACCAAAATATTTTTTCACCTTAAAACTCAAACAAATTGGGTGTTACTGTGGTCACACTGTTCTAACAATAATTACCGAAAATCTTATCTACAATAAAATAATATACAGTTTGAATAACATACAATACAAATAATATACAGTTTGAATAAAGTACATCTACAATAAAAATAATAGAGGGGAGAGTCTACTTATGGAAAATTTTAAGAAAACTATTTTAATCTCGCACGTTTTTGTCACTATTTTATCCTAAGTATATTATTTGTTAGTCTTCACTTGTGGTTATACAAACTAGAGATGAAAACAAACTTTTTAAATGAATTTTATAGACTGTATGTGTTTTGAATAAGAAAAAAAAAACAGACTAAACAGTAATAATGTTTTTCACATACTGTGAACTTGTATTTGTTTGCGGAGTTTTCTCATAGTGTAAGCTCTTTCTAATTGAATCTCTTTGTAACACTTGCTACATCGTGGCCTACCTTGCCGATCAATGTCCTCTGCAGTTATTATCTTTTACAGCTTTTGATTTAATTTTTTTGTATCTAATATATCATTGATGCCTATATAATATGTTGAAAGGATCATTCTAAATTGAACCTCGTAATGGAACTTTTATTATTTTATATTTTTGTTTTTGATTTTGATTTACAGATTTATACAAATGGTGTTCATATCACTATCCTAAATGACTGATTATAATAATTTTAGACACATTGTCCTAACTTCCTCTAATAAATCATTCATTTAATGCCATTACTACTTTTGTTGAAACAGAACTTTTTGTGTATTACTTTCTTTTCCACAGTAGCCTATACTTCGAAGTCATATATATATATATATATATATATATATATATATATATATATATACCCTTCTGCAATACAAAGTATGAATAACTTTGTCAAATTTGTGCCGTTTTGTAGCAATATAGGGCCTACTGTTTTTTAATCGACCCTGGAATGGGACAAATGTCTTATAGATTCAAACATTTTTACCTGGAACTACAACTTCTTGAAATTTTTTACGTAAAACAAACAATAATGGGGTTATTTTGTGAGATGATCATCATAGTTACTTTGATATAAAGTGCAAACTTTTCAAAAGTAATTGGAATTTCTTCCTCGATATTATAACCTGATATGTTATTTTTGTAAATATGGTTTTATGACCATTAATTGTATAGCCTACCAATAATATTGGCATGTGACCCTATCCAAATCAAAATACCATTAAGCTGTTCTAACTCATGAACATTTGTTTGTTGCTTTTTATTGATTTAAACAAGCTTTTGGAGAACTACCCTTACTAATTTCTTTTTCCGCATAGCTGTTTGTTTCCAAAACAAGGTTCAAAATCTCATCAGTCACAAATATAGAAGTCATATGGTGTTTTTGCCAAGATAATTGTCAATAATATTTATATAACCCCTGATTAGATTCTGTATATTTGAATTTAAAAAAAAGTCTACTAACTGTATTCCATATCAAATTTCTATTGTTGTAATACGAACATAATCATTAGTAGGCCCTACATTCAGCAGTAACATCTATTATTATTAGTAATATTCATCATTCATCATTGATACTTTATTTTGGTTATCATTTATAGGCCTATTATAATTACATTATGAGTTACCTACCTATATTGTAGATATTTTACTTTTTTTTAGTTGGTTGTAAAATATCTTCATCACTAATTGATTCTATGTCTCAATCTGGTTGATACTCGGCTGAAGTACAATAGTCTAATATAGTAGGTTCATTATCTTCTTCCAACAAATAATCTTACCATAAATTATTTATATCATGCAGTAGTTTTTTGTAACTTTTCGACATTTTTATAGCAGAGGTTATACAAAATAATTTCACATTCACAAAAAGAAGAAATCACACACAAACAACCACCGATGATAAATAAAACAACAAACAACTGAATTGTAATAATATTGTATAATATTTATGTAAGTTTATATGGACACAGATAAAGACTGATGAAGAGTACTGTAGGCCTGTATAGACAATACTACACTAAGATGATAGGACGTTGTAGAAAAATGTAGAATGATTCCATTTTCAGAACAAGAAGTTGTGTGGTGATTGGTTTCAATTGGCTTAAAGTGTTGATACTTGTCAGGTGTTCCACATATTTTTTTTTTCAAAATTAAGAAAATTGTTAATATTTTGTATAAATAAAACTATAGGTAATAAATATAATGTTAGTATGGAAAAAATAGCTCCTGGTGGGAATATTTTGACTTAAGATAGGTAGCACTTAACCTGTTATTGAGAATAGTTAATCCAAACTCTAGAAATGTGTACATTATTTTTATATTATAAATCATGGCTAATGTTGGTGTAATATAAATTCTCCATGAATTCTATAAACTTCTAACCGTGTTTAAAATTTACTTATTTTTAATCATAAAATGGGAGGTTATTTTTGCTTATTGCTTATTAATTATTAATATAGGCTAGGCTAATCTTGGTTTGGAAGAGTTTATTTTTAGTTTTAAAATATTAGGTGATTGTCATTTAAATGTCGTAGAACATACTAGAAAATCTATTAAGGAGACAAATGTTGCTTGAACAATCACGTGTTGTTAGTCATTTTATAACTGCGTTTAATTTTAGCACTTTATTTTTAGGATTATCAAGAAAGGAGTCTTACCTACTTTTCCAATTTTGGCATTATGCCATAACCTACATCAAAGAATCTGGAAAACCTCACAATGTTTACAGATATATACAATGTTTACTGCCGAATTTCATAAAGTAATTTTAACTATTAAGATTTTACTCGTGAAAATGCCAATCAGAGACTATAGATAAAGTTAAGAATACTTTAGTTTTATTTGAAAATAAAATATTTTTCAAGATTTATTAACTTTAAACCTAATAAAGAAAATTTAATGTTTTACACGCTATTCACTTTTTCACTAGGGAATATAAATATTGAAAATGATAAGTATCAAATGAAGTAATTACAGGTGACGAACTTCTAGATATTACAAAATAAAATCAGTATTGATTATTGATCAGACATTGTGCACGTATAAATACATTTTTTTATTTAAAGAATGTTACTTGTGGTTTTTAATGATGATGTGGTAGACATTTAAATAAAAATAATTTTAAGTTATATTACTTCAGACTAGACTTGAGTGTGCAATATAAAAAAGAATCAGATAGATTTTTACAAACAAGCACATGGTTTAATTGAAAATTATTTCACAAGATGATTAATAAAATTAATTATAACTATAACTTTAGTAAAACAGCTAGTACAAAATTAATGGTGAATTGCCTAGTTATAGAAAGAGGAAAAGTTTGGCCTAACGAAGTATTTTAACAATTTACCAAATTAATTAACGCATTAACAAACTTGAATAAGAAAAGTCATTTTAAAAAAATAAAAAATCATTATTTACTTTTCTTTTGCATTATAATTGAAATCACTTATGTAAGACACTTAGTGCGGTCGCCTAAGTTGTGGTAGCAGGATATTTTCAAGCATTAATAGATAACAATTTGAACTCAGTGTAACTGTTCGCGCCTATTCTCTTCAAAGAAGTATGGACCAATGACATTCATTCATTTATTTCTGTTGCTGTTGACAAACATAATTCGCATAGCAAGAGTCACATAAAATAATTTAAATTAAATTTGTAATAATTACAATAACTTATATTACAAGTAATTCACAAGTATTTTTAAATACAGTTTACATTCCTGCATTAGTCAATCACATATTTACAAACATATAATTACACAATACAATATAACAAATATATACAAATTTATATTATTACATACACACAAATACATATTTAACAAGTAAGGCTATAACTGAGACAAATGCAGGGCAGACACTGGACCAAGTCATTCATAAGTCATACCCGACATTAGCAGAATTGGTTTGAGTATTTCTGGCCAGATATTCTTCCACAGAGTAGAATGCATTTTCTAGAAGGTAGCACCAGAGTGAACTCTTGAAACTCTGGATAGAATCCATTTTTTAAATATTTTCCGGTAGTGCATTGAACAATAATTTATTACCCGAGTAATATATTCCACGTTCAAAAAATTTTAGTCTGTGGACAGGATATTGCAATAGTTTTTGACGGATAGGGTATTTGTGGTGGTGCTGATTCACTTCAAATAAATTATGGTTGCTCTTAAAGAAAATAACGTCTCATAGATATAAATACACGGAAAGGTTATATTTCTTAGTAACTGCACTCCATAGGCCTACTGTTAATTTGTCACTATAAAGATGGTGTTCATTATTATTAACCTCTTTAGGGTTCATATCCAATCAATAACAGAAGTTTTAACATATTTACTAATTTTCCTTTTTAAGGTAAAGTTTTAAGTTAATGAAACTCAAAAAATAATATAGTTACTATCAGCATAAATGATGATAGTAACAGCAAACTATCCAAATACCAGCAAACTATGATAATAGCAAACTATTTTGTTAAACAGCCAAAATTACCATTAAACCTAATTTAGTTAAACACAGTGCAAAGCTGTATTTATCTGACCTCATTATTTTGAAATAAGTTATATATTTTTATCGATTAGTTTAATAAATAAAGGTACAATCTTATCACTATTTAGGTCTAAAGGGCATAAGTCCCATAATTTGTTAGTACTTTAGTTTTATTGTTTAATAAATGAAATTAACTAATTAAATCAAAATTGATATGCTTAGTTTGGAAGAAGTAAATTTTTTAATGTAAATTTTATTACTAAACTAAATTTGTATGCTTGATAGTTTATTTATTTTTAAATTTGTTAGTTGTGGCTTAGGTTAGCTAAAAAAATATTATTATTGCAAACTGATATTTAGGTGTTATGTGTATTAAGTACTTTATTTTATTTGTGAAGAATGTGTTTTATGTTTCATTTGTTAATATTTTTGGTTATATAATATTTGTTTTTTATTTTAGGAGTGCACCTTCACGGGCAGCATCCTCAAGACCTGCCCCACCACCTGCTCGTACACCTGCACCAGTTGCCCCTGCACAACCACCTATGGTAGCTCCTGCAGGGCAGCCACAACAGCCCAGTTTATTTAAACAAATGGCAGCAACAGCTGGTGGTGTTGCTGTTGGATCAGCAGTAGTAAGTGTTGAAATATGGAACATACATTGATTGTATAAATTAAGCTAATTAATACTGTGCTCTGATCTTGTTTGTAAGTCAATACTAGTCAATTTGATTGAATTAGAATAGAAACAGTTAAGATGATTTCTCATTAATAAAGCCAGTCCAGTTTCTGCGGGAACTCAACTTTTCAAATTTCATTATAGCTTCTTACTGTGTTCATGGAATATTTTAATTTCTTTTTCTGTTAGCATTTTTGAATGGAAGAATTTTCTATGTTTTACCAGTGTACTAAGGGTATACATACCAAATTTCTTTTTTGTAGCTTACTGGTTTCAAAAAATTATATATATATATATTATAACAAATCCACTCTCCTTTCTTTTTATTTAAATTAATTAATACTCATTTAACAACAACATTTACCTTTTATAAAATCTTTCAGTTTATTTTAACATGAATCGAGAATAATGGAACATGTACATCAAATTATTGAAATCTTACTTAACGAGTTCATTCATTCATCAAACATTCCTTATATTAATTTATTTATTACAATTTGGTTCTTTAACTTCTAATTCCCTATTCTAAGAATATTCAAGGCCTTTTGTCTGTCTTTTCCTTGAATATTTACACAACAAATTTATCTCAATCTTGACTCAAATTGGTATGATTTTATGAAACGATTCTACAATTATAATATGAATTTACTTTATTTTTAACATTTAACTTTTACTTGATTATTCAAATAATTGACTCCTTTTTTAGAATTTTATTATACTTTCCTTTACCAATTGATTTTACTTTAACATTTAAATTATTATTTTTATAGGCTAGCTCAGTTTTAAGTTTATTTAACAAAACACAATCTCTTATCTCGGGTCAATAGGTTCTTTTAATGGCTCAATTGAAAGTGAAATTTTCATGATGAATTTAAAATAATTAACAAATTTTTGTACTTATCAATGTTGATCCCTTCAATCGGACGATTTGCACATTTCACTACACAACACTATAATTGACTCTTTTAAACCACCACACTGCTCGACGCACTTTATTCTTTTATTAATCCTTTCTCTTGCGCTCTCGGTTGATCCAATTTCCAGCTTCCATCTCTGCGATGATAGTAATACCTTGGCACTGGTCGATCGAACTCCTTTTCTTTATCTGACTTGAAACTCCACAAAACTTCTAATCTGCAATTTTACTGTTAACTATTTATTTCTTCTTTTCTTTTACTTTACTTTAATCAAAATTATTAAACTTTTTAAAATTAACTCAGAGATGTCTTGTCTCTTTCTTCAACGTTGATCAAACTTTCTGGACCACAGAGCAGACTCTCTGTCCCCAGAACCTTCCTTCTCGACTTCCCTTCCAAGACTCCCTCTTTTTCGAAACCCTGGTCCCTGTAAAACTCTCTCCCTTCTTCGGAACACGAGTTTCGCGCCCTGTTCGCTGATTCGTTTAAATTTCCCTAACTTTCTCAACATGTGTCTTTTTTGCTTCTTAGTGGTCGTTTTAAATCTGCCCGTTGGTTTTCTAAGCGTGTGATCGTATTCGATTGGTCGACCTATTTTCTCCTTTTCGTTTTTTGTGTTTTTGAAGCACCGTTAGAACTTTCTACTTGGTGTACCGTTATGACGCTGGCTTTCCCTTCGATCTCTCTCTTTTTTTATAAAAACCTCTACGTTCCCCTAAGATCCCGTTATCGACGTTCTTTTTTATGTAGCCCATGTGTTTCTCCAAGGTTATAGAAATCCTGGTTCTATTGTAAATGACACGTACACTTTTAACTGTAGGTGACAGCTGTCGCTTCCCTTCATCATTTAATATTGGTTCTTTCCTTCATATTTATTATTACAGTACAACCTCGTTTATCCGGACTAATTGGGACCGGAAGTGATCCGGTTAATCAAAAATCCGGATAATCCGAAATTATAGAAAGATAAATAAAACAAAATATAAAATGATAACTTACCATTTATAAGTCATGAAAAAACACAATATTTACACAGTCATTCAATTTACACAATACACGAAATTACACAATGTACTGTAAATGACGAAAAACATTTTATTTACACACCTGAAATATTTACACATGCTTTTAATTTACACAGGGTTTAGTTGTTATTTACAAAAAAGTCATTTATTTCCCTCTGTTTTAATTTGGTGTGACGTTTCAATGCGGCCTTTTCTATACGATTCAATGCGTCTAACTTTTGGGCCATTGTAAGCACATTACGTTTTCGTTTCGTTGCCATTTTCACGCACAAACGCTAACACACGAATATAAATAAATATCAGTAACAACGCTCACCTCTAAATACTATGCCGATTCTCATTCACGTCCTCGATACTCCCGACTGGGGATGTGATGTGCCAACTGCCAAAAAAAGAACGGGGGTTCCCAAAGCTGGCGGCACCGCTTTAAGATGTGACAAAATGTTCACGTTTACTGATTTACACCCTTGAGTCTTAGCAACCCGACAACAATAAAGTTGTAAAAATGACATGATGGTTTATGATGCGTTGTAAACATGCACCTGGTTTGTATTTATTTCATACTGTCATGCCGCATCGGGGTAGGGGGATGGTGACGCAGAGGTCATTGCTCCTCCACTTTCTCTTCCCAGTGCATCAACAACCCGTCCTCATACCTCGAGGCGACACTGTAGTGTTGGGGAAATCATGTTTTTATCAACATTAATGTAATAGCAGATATTTCTTGTTGCAACTCCATATTCAAGGATAAAATAAAGCAAGATCTTAAAGTTTCAAAATATTATAAATATTATTTAAAATATTATTCAAAATACAGTAATTATTCAAATATTTTGAAACTTTAAGCTTTTGCTTTATAATATCCTTGATTAAATTTTTTATTTTTTGTTCCGGATCAATCCGGATAATCCGGACATCCGGTTGAATGAGGTCCGGATAAACGAGGTAGTACTGTATTCCATTTTTTAATTTAGTTTTTTATAAGTTATTTTAATTATTTAGTATTAGATGTCATATGATATCAATTGTTTATATAGGTGATATTATGATATCGTTACAATATATATATATATATATATATATATATATATATATATATATATATATATATTATAACAATGGAATTGTTATATTTATTTTAATCTAATTTACTAATTTATTTAAACAAAAGCCACACGTTGGTGAGCCAAATATAACATTTAGGAACACCTGCTTTGCTAATTATTTTAATTTCACCTTTAATTATTTAAGCCACACGTTGGAATGCCAAATATAACATTTAAGATGTTAGATTTACTTAATTATTTGCAACACTACTAAAAAGGAACAACTATGATTATTACTCATAAACAACACCGTTTACCTGGATAAAACAATCTCTTTCTTTTAATTTAAAAAAAAAAAAAAAATTACTATAGCAATAAAACATATACATGAAATTTATACTTACTATCTAGAAAAACCATTTACTCTCCATTCATTCCTTAAGATTAATTTATTTAGCATAGACAATTTTTTTAAAATTACAAATTTACTTTATTTTAACTCTTGTTAAAATCTTCAAATTATCATTTCCTTTTTGTTTATTATATTTCTTTACACATTTATTTAATACTTTAAATTATTATTAACATTGATCATCTTTTTATTTAATCTCGGCTAGCTCAGTTCTTTACAATTAATTTTTAAAAAAACAACAAAATCTTAATCTCGGGTCTTGGTTTTTTGAATGGCTCAATCGAAAGTGAAATCAATTCTAGTTGAATTTAATAATTAACAATTAATTGGTTTTGTACTTATCAAATCTGCTGGTCCTTCTTGCTCGGTCAGTTAGCACTTTACACTCCACCTAACTTTAATTTATCTTTTTATTAAACAAAAAACACAAAACACCACACTGCTTAAACACTTTTCGTTGGTATTTAACGTTGTCTCTCCTTCCCAGATGCCGTTCCAAATAGGCCTCTTCTTCCTCAAAATCGTCCCAAATCTGTCTCTCCTTCCTTGTAGTCGTTCCAAAATTACAGCACCTGTTCTACGATGATTGGTCCCTCCTTCCTCTGGTGAATTTAAACTCATTTTCCAAATCTGTCTTTTTATTAAGAACTCCACAAACTCCAAATCTAATTTCCTTTACTAATTCAAACTTACTTTACTTCAATTCAACTTTACTTTCAACTTATCAAAAACCTTTCAATATTAAGAGACTTCTTGTCCCTTACTCGCTGAAAAAAAACTATTCTTTTGTACACAGCGTACTCTAGCTGTGTCCGCGACCTTCCGTCGTGGCGACTCTGGTAAGACTCCCCTAACAAACTATTTTCTAATGTTCCTTCTCTAAAACACTGTTTTTCGCGCCCTGTTCGCTGATTTGTCGATTTCTACCAACTTTCTCTGCTTACGACTTTCGCAATTCCTACTGGTTGTTTTTGAATTCTGCCGTTGTGTTTTTTAAGTTTGGATTGGCCGACCTACTTTCTACTTGCGTTTTTCTAAAATACCGTTATAATGCTGCTTTCCCTTGATTTCTCTTTTTTTTCTAGTAAAAACTCTGCTACCCTAAGAATTCCGTTATGTACACACGTGTTGGCCTCAAGGTTCTTGAAATCTTAGTGCTATTGTAGCCTAGCACGTACAATTTTTATTACAGGCGGCATCTGCCGTTTTCTCTTCATTTGTTTCTTAACATGGTTCTATATTTATTATTTTATTCAAGTTATATTTTAATTAATTTATTTTTAGATTTCATGATTGATGATTTTATTTAGTTTAATTTAATTGATATCATGATATCGTTACAATATATATATATATATATATATATATATATATATATATATATATGTATATATATATGTTATCTTTCGTTCTTACTGTACAATAGTACCCCTGCTCGAAAGAATTTACTAAAACAATTTTAATGAAGGATTGTGTATACCAAATTTCATATTCTCAGCTGACTGCATTTAGAAAATAATTCATAAATATTATACCTTTTTTGTTTTTTTATTTTTTCTGTTTCTTGTGGTAGCCTATCTCTGAATAACAATATGTCTAATATTGGTTTACTGATGGAATGCAAATGCCAAAATTCATCTTCTTGGTTCACCAAATTTAACTGATATATATATATATATATATATATATATATATATATATATATATATATATATATATATATATATATATATACTGGGTGAATAAAAAGTCAAGACCCCCCCCCTCTAATATTTTTCTAAGTAAATATACAGAGATATCCTTTTGGTGGTCGTGCAATCTTAACAGGAAGTTTCATTTTATGATTTTGAAAATTTTGAGTGTCCCCCAAAAATGGGGGATTTTGGGGGCAACTCAAAAATTTTAAATTTAAACCCCCTTCAAGTGACACCTCATTTTCAAGTGTTTACAAAAACTTAAAGAATGGTGAAAACCAGAGTTCACTATCTCTTCTCTATCAAAAATGGTAGCCCGTCAAATGTTATTGAAGTCTACACTTACATTAGTTTTCAAGGTAAAGTTACTTTCTCTGAAACAACTGGGTTATTTTTGAAAACTAATGTAAGTGTAGACTTCAATAACATTTGACGGGCTACCATTTTTGATAGAGAAGAGATAGCGAACTCTGCTTTTTGCCATTCTTTAAGTTTTTGTAAACACTTCAAAATGATGTGTCACTTGAAGGGGGTTTACATTAAAAAATTTTGAGTTGCCCCCAAAATCCCCCATTTTTGGGGGACACTCACCATTTTCAAAATCATAAAATGAAACTTCCTGTTAAGATTGCACGACCACCAAAAGGATATCTCTGTATATTTACTTAGAAAAATATTAGAGGGGGGGGGTCTTGACTTTTTATTCACCCAGTATATATATATATATAATGTTTTATGCAGTGGTTGGTATCCTTGAAAGGGTGTGCTAAAAAGCAATAAAGTTATTCTGTTATATTAAGACAATTCATATGGCAATTTTCATCTTACCATAAATATTCAGAAAATAATGGGTATAATATTGTGCTTCATATTTTTTTTGTGCTGACACCCTGATTGAAAGAATTACTTAAATTCAGTGGGGTTTGTTTTCTGTACAGAGTGATTATGCATATTAAATTTAATTGTAGCTTAATGATTTTAAATTTCTGCTTAATCTATATCAATCAAATCCAACTTATTTTAAACTTTCGTCCCCTTAGTATACTTATAGTGAGTATGGGGCAATACCAAGTTACTCTAACTGAATGTACACCTGTCTTCATCTAGAATTGGATTAGATGCTTCTTTCTCTTTCATATCAAATATCTCTAGGCCAATTCTAGTTCTCTTCTTGCCGTGATGTTATTAAAGTATTCAAGGACTAGAGGTATATGTTGTTCTTTTTTTTTTGAAGGCGATGATGATGATGATGACCAAAGGAAAAATGTAACTTTCATTTATATTATTAGGGTCTATTTTTTTACAGATTTAACTATTTGGAAAAACGGAGAACAAAAAAATTGATATTAAAATTGATAAAAACAAGAAAAAAACGACAAATTTGTGATTACAAAAATTTTTAATGTAAGTTCACTGTAAATGAGAAAAGAATATATTTTCAGTCCCATTTTAAGAACACTTTACAACTACTGTAGTTACTCTCAATAGTTCTGGTTATATTTAATGTGATTTATTATTTTATGTTTGTTTCATATGTAATCAGAAACTTGAAATATAAGAAGTATGTAAATCTAGTTAAATATAATGTGAAAACTAGCAAGTAAATCTTTCCTATAAGATTTTATAGTATCTAAAATTAGGTAAGACATGTCCTGTCTCTTGTAATGTAGTTCTTGCTTTATCTCTATGTATATCACAGACCGATACTCAAAAGATTGAAGTGCCCCAATAGTATGTACCGTAACAGCTTCTAAGAGCAACATTGTAAATTAGGTAAATGTGTGTTTATTATCAGAACTTGTAAACTTAACTTGATCTGACCAATCAACAATATTAAAAGTACAAAAGATCTCTTGAAAACCTTTAGATAAACTCTTGGTGCTACCAACATTCAGATCCAGGACATGTGTGGCTATTATGAGAGTGTCTTTTTAGTTTTACTAATAAGTGGTAGTAAGAAGAGAAAATGAATCAATAAATCTTAATTATCTGTCAAGAGGTGTTGGGTGTTATGCTATTATAAAAGCTATTATGGTTGTGAGATGTGTGGATAATAAAACCGGTTGACATTTTATGAATTGGAACAATGTTAACCTTTGCGAACCTCTTTTCTGGTAGAACAAAAGTACTTCATAAAACAGAATCTTGTTTACTGCATAGGCCTACTATTTTAATGATAAATTAAGTCAATAAAATATGTTCATAAAAATTATAATAAAATGAAAACTGTACACCACCAATAGTTTATTATTTTTTTAAATACTAAAATTCAATAGGCAACAATATTGACACAAATATTTTAAATTCTTATTACATTATATGCAATCTAACCATAAATATTTTATTTTCCTTAGTAATAAAAAAAAAAAAAACATTTTAACATTACAGGTACATGGAATAATTTGTATTTTTACTGCTGATTAATGTTGCTTGTGGTAGCCTAACTATCACCAGCTAAAATAATTAACAGAATAATTGTAAATCTACATATGATAGGCCATTATCATAACAAAATAGGTTAAAAGAATAAAAAGAATGGGTTTGTCACCTGCTAGCAAGGAAGGAAAGCCTGTTTAATCTTGATGCCTGAAGTTTTGTAGTCTATTATCCGATCGGTACAAGACCTGACAATTAATTATATATATATATATATATATATATATATATATATATATATATATATATATATATATATATTATATCATGATGAGGCTAAGAGTGGAGACCTGCCTTTGGAGCTTTTCAACCAGAGAAGGATGCCGATTCTGACATTGAACAAAAGCTGCTGAGTCTTGTTGAAGGCTCAAAGGCTGGTCTGTCCTGTTAGGTTTACAAGGGAGAGCAATAAGCATTAGTTGAAGTGTAGTGGCTTCGAGTCCTACTCTCCCAAGATAATATAATCTAATCTAGTATGTATTATGATGTTTGAAAATATTAAAATTATAATAATTTTTTAAAGGGGTTGTTAAGTTTGAAATTATTGGTTACATAGGGACATGTTGCTGGTTCTGCGCTGACTGGCATGATGGGTGGTGGTGGTGGTAGCAGTGATCGTGATGTAGCACAAGCTCCTCAAGGAGCCCAATCTACAGCTGGTCCTCAAGAACCTACAGGACCATGCGCATGGGAGATTAAACAATTCTTACAGTGTGCACAACAACAGTCTGACTTAAGCTTGTGCGAGGGTTTCAATGAAGCCATTAGACAATGCAAATCTACAAACCGTAAGTTAAATCTGTGATGTTTTTGACATTTATTTTTCCTAACTAGAAATAACCAATATTTTTGGTTCATATGTAAGATAATTGTTATTGTTTAGTTATTAATGATTAATAGGGTTGAGAAAGTTTTAGAATGTTATAAACAAGAATTATAGCTAATAGAATGAAACTGTCTTGACAGAGCAATATTAATTCAATATTTTGTATAGCAAATAACACTGTGTAATATAAAGTCAGAAAGTAATTGTAAGCTTAATGTAAGAGACAAAACTGCAACAATATACAAACTGCTTATATTTAACTTGCCATTAAATTAAGAATTATAATGATATAACTATCTAATCCATTTGCAAATTGATTATAAAGATATTTGTATTGACTGTTAATCAACTCTGAAGTCCACATTTAAAACCTACACGAGATCACTACATCATGGATATTGGCAATTTATTAAAAAGCGTTTTGTTCTGTGTATTATGATATTGTATTATTTTTACTATTATTTATTCAGACACATATCATCACTTGTGTCTAAAAAAATATTGCAGTATGTTGAGAGTTATAGATCATTTCCATTTATTAATAAATGTTCCACCATAGCAACTTTGTCAAGGCTTATGTCATAAACCAAGATAATTAACCAAGAGTAAGATTCTAGGACTAGAGTACTAAACATACATAGTTAAAACTAAAAACCTACGTATGTATATTATCAAGAAGTACAAGTCAACTAAAATTAGAAGTTTAAAAATAAGTTGAAGTGTATAACACACAATGATTTCAAATATCACCTGTGACTGAAGCACAAACATTGGCTGTTCAAGCATTCAGAGACACTGCTCATGTTGGTGTTTATCACTCGAACACTATTTGTAAACAACATTTAGTGTTGTATGCCATAGTTGTGTTATGGTATTCTATTCCTAGAATGGCTTATTCAGTGCAAGAAAAGATTGCTTTAGTTTAATTTGTATCTATAGGAAATACAGGAAAGGTTTGCTGATATTTTCCTAATGTATTTTTCTTTTCTTCACGTCTTTATTTTGTCTGTTAAGACTTTTTTTTTATAGAGAAGGAAAAATCCTCTCATAGAACTTTGATAGACTTTGGTACTGTGTCTCATAGAACTGTTCCTAGGTGGTGTTAGACTCATACCAACTAAAAACCTCCACTTTCTCAAGGCATGCAACTATACCTCAGAACTACATTTTAGCGCATTACTTCAATAGGGGATGCCTATTCTACGTCCCCAGTGGTCTCCATCTAGCTACTTGATATCTAATTTCTTCCACTGCAGTACAATTATGACTAAGTATAAGACCCCGATTCTAGGAGACCTTGTTTTCCAATATTTTACCAACTTATAGTAGGTGGGTCCAGTAGACCAACTTCTGTCTCGAGCTTTCGTCTCTCATTTACCCATCATCACATTCAAAGAAGGTGTGCTTTGGATTGTCTAGATGAGAATCACCATATCACCATAGGGAACTCGGGCTTTCCAGATTTTGTGTAGGAAAAACCTTACCTCCTAGGTATATTGTTTATCGTGCGTACAATATTATCGAAAAATATTTCTTAAACTAAAAGTGAAAACCAGTCGAAGGTTTGATTTTCTCCAGGTACTTAAACTTACAATTATTTTAATCTGTAAATAGTATATTACGCATACCAAATGTATTAGGTTGCCATTAGGGATCTTAGACTTCCTCTTGCACTGAGTATATACTCTCCTAATTGTCTGTGTCAGATTCATTCAAACATTTATGTAGAAGAATAGGATCTTCTTGATGGACCTGCCGTTTTAAATAATTTTTACTACATTATTTCACTAAATAATTTATAAAAGATATTTATAAAAGCGAACTAAGAAACTATGGGATAATAAGACAATGGCACTATCTATACAACATCTATGTACTGTATACTAGATGTATCTGTGTATATAGTAAACTTTTTTGAACTTACCGTCCAATAGTCTTATTTAAAACTTCCAACGACGGCCGTTTCGGCTATTCAGCCATTTTCAAGTTAAGGACTATTGTCCTTCGTCATTATAAAATTAAAAACATATTACACGTATACTACATATATACGTATATATACTATAGTATAGCCGTGGACAGTGATCAAACCACACGCAATAAAAATGTGCGAGCGTGTATTCGTTAATATTTGTGAACTAGTATACATAAGTGTTTTTACGTGTAATATGTGTTTTTAATTTTATAATGACGAAGGACAATAGTCCTTAACTTGAAAATGGCTGAATAACCGAAACGGCTGTCGTTGGAAGTTTTAAATAAGACTATTGGACGGTAAGTTCAAAAAAGTTTACTTAATAAACAATAGTCGGTATGGCGAACATAAACAATAATAATCTGTGTATATGTGTAATGACACTATACGACATCACTTTTCCGATCATATGCTGCTGTCACTATGACAGCTTTTATAATACATTTACATTACAGAGTGTCACCAAAAGGACATAGGTACATCCGATTAGCAACTTGACTGTCACTGAATGGACACCCCCTCATCAAATTTGTTAATAAATGATGTTTTATTTAGTGTTAATTAACAATATTTTTAATTATTTGTTTCAGAATTATAAATGTTCCTCTTCTTATATCTAAATCATGAGTAAGAAATCAATTTGTTGGAAAAAATGCAATGGGATTAGAAGAAAAACATCAGCTTTAAAAAACACATATACTACATTTATTAATGTATATGCTACTGATGTAGTAAGCTCTTATTATTGTTATATTTAGAAATACAAATAATCAATTGTGAATAAATAAAATATTTCAATTTTTTTCTTTTACATTTAAAGCAGTGATCCCTAATTCCCTAATTTAACTGAACAACTTTACCGTATCGAAAATATGTGGTGAGCTACTGAAGGCTGAGCTGAAATTTGTTTGATGATATACACACAGAATTGCACAGCAATATATTGGGAGATGATATAGAACTAAAAATAGATAAAAAGATTATGTAAATATAGTTTTGTATACGCTTTCTGTCTATTGGCAGCCATTTTGTATTTTGACAAAAAAACTTATCTTTTAAGTAGATAAGATATTGAATGAAGATTTAGTATACATATTATTCATGTAACCTTTTACCAACATACCAGAAAACCAATACTTTTCAAAATATCATATACAAATCAAATTCTCCTGTTATTTATCAAAAGTATCAAATGACATTAAACCAATCCTGAAATGGTTGACAAAATAATGTTTTCTTATATTCCTTATGTGTAAAATAAATAAAAAATACTACAATAATTCTAATACTTAAATTTAAGGGAGTATAAGTAAAAAAATTCAAATATGAACTTAAAATTTTTATTATCAGACTCCATATGAAAATTAATTTTAAAGTGATTGTATTCTTATATCTTGCAACTGTTTGTAAGGTTTTGCAACTGAGATTCTAATAAAAATAAAAAATTCTTTCTACAACTCAAACGGCTGGTTCAATTGTAATCAAATTTGATATGAGAGCATATTTTGGGGATATCTCAGTTTTATTTTTCCAGTTTAATGTCTAACTTAAAAATTTGGAGATATTTGCAATAAGAGAAACACAAATTTTAATTTTCTAAAAATTTTGTCCTAAAAATGTAGCCTTAAACAAAATGTATTTGTCGCATTTCTCCAAAATTTCAAAGATTGATTTACACCTTTATTCATCTAATCGTGGGTTAGATCACTCTCTTTCATTTTCCCATCAAATCTATCTTGACTAACTTTTACTTTCTTATAACTCTCATGCTATTAGAGTATTCAATGGCTAGGGATTGTCATTTTAGGCTCTTTATTTTTGTTGAATGGAGCATCAGAAGGTTTTTCGTCTTAAATCAAAAAATTATGGTTCATTAGTTATTGATAGAAACTTAAATATCAGCCATGAAGCTGTTATAAAAGTTGTAATTTCTTTAAATTTTAGTGATATGTGAAAATTAATGATCTAAACCAGGGGTCTCCAAACTTATCATCTATAGGGCCAAACTGAAAAATCTAAGTATGAACACGGGCCTCCGGGAGGCATGAAATACCCCCAGATAAAAAAGGGGTCCAGGGGATATTTCATTTTGAAAAATTAACATTTCAAAACAGCGTTTAAAGGCTTTCTATACATATATTCTAATAAAAATTTAATAAATACTTCTTTATTTTTAGTGGTTATAATTTTAGTAAACTTAAAAATTAAATTGGTGAAAATGGAGTTGAGTACTACCTAATGTCGTAGGGGTATTTTACTATCATAATTTTAAAGTCTTAAAGTGTAATATACTGCTTTAACTTATCATATAATATGAAACGTTTTCGCTCATTGTTAGGACAAAATTGGTCGTTATACTCAAGGTAGTCAGATATGCAGCGGGCCAGACAAATCCTCTTTGCGGGCCGGACCTGGCCCGCGGGCCGTAGTTTGGAGACCCCTGATCTAAACCAGTGTGCAAAATTGTAAATAATAAAATATTACTGTTACTTTAATTTACAGAACCTCGACTGTTGTCATTTAAACGTGATTTCATCTTATAATATTTCTGCTAAAATAGATAAACTTTTAAATTAAGTTTGACACAAGTGAATATCTACGCAAGTTCAGAGCTTAAACTATGTCTATGGTTAATTTTCATTTTTACAGACAACTAATGAACTGACATTTCTGGTGATAAATATTTTTTTATTATTACGGTTTGAATTGGTGTGTAATAAAGTGTTTGAAATTTTTGTACACATTTATATTAACCCTAGAACTGTTCGTGTTAAGTTTCTTCGTTTGTTTAAAAATTAATAAAATATATTATTTGTATACAAAACCTAACTTATAGGATATCATTTTTCTCAGAAAGATGCGTAGAATTTATCTATGTAAAAATAAATAAAATATATGAAACGGTTTTGGAGTAAGTATGCTAGGTGTCAAAAAATGAAGTTAACATTTTTCAGAAAAACCTGTATCATCTAAAATCAATAGCTTACCACCTTTTTTCAAGATATACAAAAGTTTTGTATAATATTTGTGAATATATTTAGAAAGAAAAAAGAAAAATTACATATAAAAAAAAAAAAAAAAAATGTTTTACGAGGGGAAATGTTTTACCTAATTTGAAAAAATCACCAAAAAACTTAAGCAATTTTTTAAATATTATTTATAAGGTTTTGTGGTATTTTTTTTTGCATGATTATACATCTACGGAACATTAGCTTTCCAACACTATTTTTTTTTTTTTTTGTGGTAGGGCGATTTTAATTGGGCGAAATGTTGAATTGCAAAAAACATGATTTCTTGTCACATAATTGCTACAGCCGAGCCACTTGAGCGATTTAACACTAGTAGGGTTAACACTTTGATTACGAACATCATACCTAGTATGGTCACAGCCGTTGAAATATTACCAATCTCGTACTCAGTACGCCTAATTACCAAAAACATACACCTAATGACAATGGATAGGGCTTAATAGAGGTCTGTTATGAAACTTTGTGGTATCATCAAAATTGATTACTATAATAAGCAAGGAAATGTGCGCTGCTAGACATCTTTTCAGTGCATATACACAGTCAGTAATGTTTTTGGCCTTGGCTAGTACCCTTGTTTCCTTGGCAACAATGTCAAAAGACTGCCTCCCCTTCCTCATCCCGTTACCCCTTCGCTACACCACTCCTCATCTCCGAACAGTATACTATAAATTTTCAACAAATTTTTTGCATTATAATAGCCTAAACATTACAATAGCAGACTGTAGTGAATGTGTGTCTTGATATTTTTAAATCGTGCTAAATTATCAGTACCTCTTCTGCTTACATTATAAAAAATTTTTAAAAATCTGTCTCCCACCATGTTTTTGCAGTTTCCATGGCAACCCATCAATCTAAAATGGCGTTTGAACCATCGGAAGTTCATTATCTTCGGTGCTGAATTTAGAAACAATACGATGCTGTCATTGCTGAATAAAGAAACGATTTGTTGGATTATACTTAAAATGTAAGATCCAGGGTTGAATTTAGAAACTTACTCTAAATAATAATTGAAGTCCGTCATAAATGAAGTTGGTATCTTCATTTAAAATTAACTTAAATACTAACAATTCTTGTTTTACTAACAATTATGGACGATTTTCCTCTTAATGTCCAATAGTATTAGGTGTTTACTATGCTAACTTACTTCAATAACTATGGCCTATAAGTTTGGAATCGTTCTCAAAACTAACAACAAATATGTAATACTATAATCCTCAACTTTATAGTTATTATGAAATTTTCTATAAACATTTCACAATGTTGTCAGGAAGAACTCAAATTTTGTTAGGTTAACCACTGCGAACAAAATCATACAAATGTTTGTTTACCAATAACTCAAAAACAACTACAGTATATTATCATAACTACCCAATGTCTTCAATTTGGATATTAAAACTGGTTGACTAAATTACATCTCGTTTGGTTTTCTATTACTACAACTAACAAAGTAACAATTATTATTAAACCAGATAGTTTATTATACTAATTTCAGCACATCTTAAGTCTAGTACACTGAGGAACTTTGTTGCGAAACAGTGTTTCGAAGCATGTTGTGAGACATTGTTTCGAAACAAATTCGTTCCCGATACTATGTCAAACTAGGCAGTGTGTATAGGCAAATCAACAAGTTTCATGTCTTCACAAGCAGCAGTCGTTGCTTCTGTATGTGCATTTCTTGTGATTGACCAGGAAGAACAAAAGGAAAAGATAGTGGGCAGGAAAACTATTTTTAGACAAAAGATTTTTAATTGATATTCGTCTTGGAGTCACTTTGCGTTTCCTTGCTAGTAGAAATTTATTTTTTAAGTCCGAAGTATACCTATAAAGATTGCAAACAGTCTACTTCAAAATTCGTTCCAGAGGTAAGTGAGGCCAACATTTTAGCGTTAATTGATTATAGGAAAGGAAGAATCAACTTTGTAATAATGAAATTACAGTAAACATTTTTTGTTCTTAATAACAGTCTCTTCTTTATTATTAAAGACATAGTTTTTTAACCTTACATTTTATATTATTATGAACAAATGAAAATTACACTAATATTCTAATTGTCAGGGAAATTATCTATAAAAGATTGTACATATCCATGAATACTATAGGCTGCTGATGATGTTACTGATAATTATTCGTCATCGTAGAATCTTAAGAGGAAGAAGGACTTTGCATTGATAGAAAGTATCTGAGGTCTTCTTAATTAAAGTCAAGCGGACTTAACTGATTAGGCTGGTTTCTGTATTGTTGTACTTGCAGTTTAAATACTATTTAGTTTATATTCCGTTGAGCCAGGGCTATCTCTTCATAGATGGTTTTATCACAACCCTGTAAGATGGCAGCTATATTCTCTTCCGAGGTAGTTTACTTGTCTTTATTAGTCAGTCACTGTCTCCACCAATGTTTTCCATGACTTTTCTCGCTCAATTCCTATAAAAAGTAAATAACAAAATTATTTATATTATATAAAAATTGATTGAAAGTCACTTACAACCCCCTGATGCCGAACTTTGCATAAAGTAGGACTATTTTTACTTCAGCTTGTATGTGACCAAAGGCAATGATGACCAAGAGTTTTTTTCACCTTTAAAGAAAAAATGTATATGACTAATTGTATCTTGCTCAAATCTTACTGTTGTGAGAATATAAAATTTATTTTAGTAACAGAATATTGAACAAGAATTGTACAATAAACATTTTAGCAACTTGTCCACTAATAAATCGTGTCTCTGTGAGGTTTGATATTGTGAACTTCAACTCAATATGTTGAGACGCTACCACTTTGTAAACAACTTGAGATCATTTCCTAACATTTTGAAATTTTTAGTACAAAGCTTTTCCATTTTAAAAATTACCTCCTCAAAACTCTTGTACAAAGTAAAAAAGCTACTAAATGATTGAACTCGTTCTTATAAATAATGAATTTATATTTTGATATTGTAACAAGATAGAAGAATAATACTAGGATTTTTTTAGATGTCCATATATTTCAAGTAGGAATACTTACTTTACTTCTGAAGCTTTACAGGCCTTTGACATTTTCCACTATTTATTTGCTGCCATTTCCATATGTCTTCTTCCACATCATTCATGCCTCCTAGGTGTCTCTCCATCTTGTATTCTTCAATTCTTGCACAAGTATTGAATTGAGCAGACTTTTCCGATATATTGTCTCCACATGCCACAACTATCTTCTTATTTACTTTTCAAAGCATACTATATCTGACGACCTAATATAGCGCCCATAAATTTACCTAATTGTCCAGTGCTCAAATATGCTCAGGGTGTTTTTCGTAACAGATGTAAAGATCCAGGCTTTGACTCTATTTGGTACTTACGTATTAGCCGGAGGCCACCCTTATACAGTGCGCTGCGGCAGTTTTGGTTGTTATAAATATTTCAGTCGGAGTTTCCTTAGTTCGTAACGAATATAACAATACCAGATCAGTCATACTTTCGTGCGCATTGCCTGTCTCTTCTTGTGTCTAGGTCAGTGTGCCAAATGATTTATTGCTATGCAGTAGGCTAATACGTAAGTACCAGATATTTCATTCTTTAATATCCGTGATTAAAGATTTTATCCGTGATCTAATTTCAAATTATTAACTTCAATAAACTTACGGAAGGTTTGGCCAGGTGGTTATAGCTACCTGGCCAAACCTGTCAGGGTAAAAAAAGTAAACAAACTATTAACTTCAATAAATGTACGAAAGGTTTAGCCAGGTTATTAGCAATCTACCTTAGTCATTGAAACAACCAAAACCGCCGCAGCGCACTGTATAAGGGTGGCCTCCGGCTAATACGTAAGTACCCTCCATTTGTTATGATTAGCCTAATCTATGTTTTATGTATTTTAAATATTGTTTGAAAAAAAGAGATTCCAGTTCATCAACATTAGGTTGGCATAATACAGTCTATTTCCAACCTCAATCCTTTTATTTTAATTTCTTGTATGGTTTTATTTTTCTGATTGAGGTTGGTCCCAAAATATTTAAACTTACATAAAATCATAGCCTCCTATCACTAGATTTCCAAAACATTATCTTGTTACTGTCCATTATAGCAGACCAGACTGCTGTTACTGTCAAATATTTTGCTTTTTCCCTAATTTATTGTAATAACTATGTCTCAACTTTCCAGCATTTCAAACATCTTGGCAAGAGCTAACTTATTTCTGGCTATTGATGATGCTTTGTAAACAGCATAGATATGGGCTTGTCTTAATTTTGTAAGTGATGTTGCCCTTTAATTCCAGTTTATTCATCATTTTGTACAGGACCAAATTGAACAATAGACCAACAGATGGGTGAAAATGAACAAACAAAATGTTAGTGCCATAATCATACTTTAGGACCACAATAATCATAAAAGCACTACAGTTTTCCTTTTTCACATAGTATAGAGAAAGGTTTATGATGTGGCAATAATTGACTTTGAATTTTTTATAGAAATATCATTTTTAAGACTCCTTTAAATAAAAAGGGGTTTGAATGTGTTTGTCTGCTGTCTATGCAGTAATACAGCCCAAACAGAAGATATTGTTTGTTTGTCAAATGACATGAACATGTTTAACCATACATGCAGTAAACAATGTTTGGAGGTATATAAGAACAAAATTTTAATTTGATTAAACTCCTTCATCAACTTTGATTAAATTTGAGTGATCAATTTATGACACAAACCTATGTGTGAAAATGACCTAAAATAAATTTATGGATCACAAATAAATTTTAAAATACCAAAATGAATTCTGATTATCTGGTATGTATACTTTGACATATTGATTTGGGATGTAAACCTATGTATTATATAAAAAAAATTATCAAAACAAGTGTTAACTTTGTAGTATTTGACCTTCAAACAGCAACCACAGTTAAATTTTACATATTGATAGTTAAATTCTGAACTGGCATTTCTAGGGAGATAGGAATGGATAGCTTATGAAGTTTACAAAAAACTGCATAGTATCTCATAATACATAATAAAGATCAAATACTTCAAAATATATCAGAGCAGTACTTCAAAATCAGCTTTGTATGTGTCAAAGTTTGAGCAATATTTTGTACTGTTTATTGTTCTATCCAAGTCTTCTCTCCATGAAATTGTTATGGGAGGAATGAAAAAATAGTAGGCTTAAAATATTTCTTTTAGTTGTAAACAAACAAAATAATAAAAATTTTGTGTAGTAAATAACTAGACCACCAAAAGAATAGATTAGTTGAGGTTGTGGAGCCTACCACCCAGTGGGCATCCACTGCAGCCTCCTCAGATCAGATCAGTGATCTGCCCTACTTCATACTCCCATGCAGTTTTATCATTTCTTTATATATTCTGTTAGCCCTTTTTCACATTAACTCCACTACTATGTCTTCATACCTCCTCCTTTTCTTCTGTTTTTATCCCAACTCTACAGGGTAATGCGAAGTTGCTGATAGGGAAGAATAACAGAGCTAAGACAAGCCAAAGAACTGGTGAATTATAACAGAAGTTTGAGAGCATGCATCAGACTAAGTAGACAGAAACTGACAAGGTTTCTCAATGCCGATGTGCATTGTTGACTCAAGGAACTCCTTAGAACAATCGGAATAGAAAAAAGATGGGATCAGGAAATTCTATCTAGAGGGGGAGGGGACCACACATCATCTATTAGTTGAATGTGGTGCAGTAATGCACAAAACAGCTAGAAGTGTAGGAGGGTACCAAATTGATGTAGAGGAAATACCTACTCTTGACCCCTTTCATCTCGTACACTTCTTAAAGGAGATGGGGCTGGAGGGGCTTTATAGACGGTACTTTAAAAATACAACTGGATGAAGATTTTTTTTTATACTATATAACTTTTAATTAATTACCAAATTATGGTACCATTTTTTGGGAAAATTCTGTACTACTCCATCTATTTTTAAATTACAGAAAAGCGTTGTTAGGGTAATGAGTGTTATAAAATCAATGGATGGTGTTCATGCAGCAGGTAATAAAGAGAAACAAACAATGCCTCTGCCTTCATTATTGATGTATGCAACTATATTATTTGTTAAAATTAATATTAATAATTTGATTTATAACACAAATATGCATACATACAATACTAGAAAGAAAATAATATTTTCGTTTAACTAAAATGGCATGTCAAAATGTGTTATGTAACGGAATAAAATTGTATAGAGCCCTACCATTACGATTCAAAAAATATTATTAATGTTGGAACATTTAAAACAAAAATTAAAGATAAACAATTTTAAAGATAAATAAATACTAATTCAATTAGACATCTTTCCTTGGTTTAACTCAATTCTAAAAATAAAATCACTATTATAAATTCTTTTTAGATAGTTGTGAATTTGATTTATAAAAACTAAATTAAAAGTTACTTTCTTCAACCAACAGAGAGTTCTAAGTTGATTAGGTATAAAGGGATGAAAGAGGAACTTTAAACATGGTTAAAGCTAATTTAAACTTTGTCAACTTTCCTCTAACTAAATATACTGCAATTAAAGTACAAAGGAAACTTGATACAAAGTAAATTTACCAAAATCTATGATGTGATTTCAAACCTAAGGGTCGAAGTAATTTAAGATGTTTTTAAGTTCTTTGGGATTTTTTTTTTTTGTAAATGCTCATATTCTATAAATATTTTGTTGTTTTTGATAACATCCTTTCTTTATCCTTGTTTGATTAATATCTTAGTAGATAACAAAGAAAAATGTAATGCCATGAACTGGATTCAAATCTGCATAAATTGTGACAGTTCATTAGCCTGAAATGAAATGAAATTAGTATGATCTTTACAAATTTACAATATATATATACTGAAATATTTAATTATTTCATTTAATACTCCCCCTCATTTACTACTCAAGAAGGATATTTTGCATTAGTAAATGTTTTAAACTTTTAGTGAAACTATTAGATTTGTTCTCTTTTTTCAAAATGTTTACTAAATTTCCGTCTTTCTATATGTAACCATCTATTACTGATCATTATTTAGAAACGTTTACAGATTTTGGTTATCTCTAGGAGTTTTAATTTAAGGAATTATTTATGACTTTCCTCATTAATATATGAAAAGGTATGTGATATGAAATTAACAGCTGTGATTTGTACATCTAGATACAAATGAAACTCATTTTCAATGTTTGTTTGAAATGATTTCTTTAAATATTTATTTGAACCTTGTTAATATCTATTTAATCTAAATGTAAATAATAAATTATGTTTACTAATTACTGATGTAGTCATTGGATATAGAGTTCCCAGTAAGTACCAGACAAACTCGTGTTAAATAATCAGAACAAAGTGAGAAATACTCTTATTTTAATGGACAGATTCTTGTACGATATTACAGATATTATGAAACATGACAAGTGTTTATGTATGACACAATGAAATTATTATAATTAAATTATTTCGTAACATTTATTGCATTTATGGGGGTTAACTAGTTTGGGGGCTATATGATTATCAGAAGTGTGCTGACATTATGTGTCAACATGCATGGTACCATAACCCAGAGAGTGAATCAATCCACCGATTTGGCTATTTCACAGTCATTGTTCCACTAACTCATACTGCTAGCCAGCTTTAAATGAGTTTAAGCAATTAATTTACTTATTGATGTATGGTTGGATAGAAGAGTTGCGGATATTGTGCTGGAAGGCCAGAGAGTCCACCATTCTTGTGGTAATAATACACTGTAGTATTGTGAGTGTATGACTAGGAATCTGTGAAAGGTGTTTTTCGACCTGCCTGGTCATGTTTAGCCCTTCATAACAATTATATTTATTAAAATAATTTAAATAGATTAAATAAGTTGGAATCCTTCACTCTCACAGCTGCTCCACCTGAAATCTGAAAACACATTGTGTGGATAAAATATTCACAGGCTTCACTTTCATTGCGCATATCAATGATCCTGTGCACTCGCAGAAAATCCGAGATGTGGGGATTTACAAGAGCATCAAAATTTATAACTTGAATTCCAGTATTGGGAGTTTATCAAATCCATAGTTGCTCTTTCATCTGTATGTCCCACTTTAGATATTTTCTCAAGAAGTCAACAAATTGTGGGGCATCCATGACTGTGGTGGAATAGGATTGACTGCCGATATTACTTCAGGATTTGTGCCTCCCATTTACTCAATGCACAGTCTCAATTAGATTTGAAGAGAATGTTTACACACATTCTTGTCACGAGAAAAGTGTTTCATATGATGGGAGTATGGCAAAATTTTAAATTTTCCAACTTTATCCATGTTCCCCATTTTATAAATACATGTAGTAACTCTATCATAGTAAGCTATTTTAACAGCAGACACTCATACTGAAATTGTAACACGGAGAATAGAAACAGCCCCATACTGTTCAACTGAATGCAATCAAAGCAAATAATATTTCTTAATGTCCCAAAAGAAACATGTCAATGGTGCTTTAGTACACTGGACTAATCATATTTTGTTTCTCCTCTGATATGGAATAGAGTCAAGAATTGGAAAGTCAGGAAAGATCTTGGAAGTGACCACTTCCCAGTTTTATATGATATAGAATTAGACCAAGAACTCATTAAAAATGAAAGCATTGTTCATGTGAGGTACTAGACTGCGAAGAGAGCTGACTGGGAAACCTTCCAAAGAGAAACTGAATCCTGAGTGAGCAAAGTTGATTTGAACTTAACAACTGATAACATAGAAAGTGCTACCTCAATACCACAAGATCGCTAAAACTAAACGAATGATAAAACTTCAAAAAGGTTGACAGAAAGCAAAAAGAAAATGGAAGCCCAAAAGAAACGGATAATGTAAAGCTAGCTATATAATAAGTGTAACGCTTCTCAGAAAAGCCAAAAAGGACAAACTTGGCTGATTTCGTTGGAACCATTTAATACAAATACATATACCATTGAGTACAATATCGAAAAAAACTTCAAAGGAACTCAAGGACAGACTGGTAAAAATATTATTCAAATTAAAACAAGTTTTGGAATGACTTTTGAAGAAAAACAAAGGCCAATGAATTTAGTAGAATGTATAATGAAAAGTCCGGAATAAGAATAGCATGGCCTAAATATCTAGCTGCTGAAGAGCAAATTATGACATGTCACCACAAACTATAAACGTTTTTCAATAAAGGAATCAGATATTAAGCTATTTCTCTGAAGAGTGCTGCACCAGGTGAGGATAATGTACATAATAAAATTATCAAACATTGCTCTTCAGTATTCCTGAAGAAAATCCGTGATTGTTTAATACTATATAGATTAGTGGAAAGATTTCAGCCAGGTGGAAAATGGAAATAATTATACCAATTATCTAAATAATTATAGCAATCTTACCTAAAACCTGGTAAGAAAAATTATGAAATGTGATCATAGAGACCATTCTCTTTAATGTCTTGTTTGGGAAAGTTAAAATGGAGATAATGGTTGACAGTAGGCTAAAATGGCATATCAAGCAGAAAGACTATCTTGACAAATAACAGTGTGGATTCAGAAGACAAAGGAGCATAAATGATGCTTTGCTGTTCATGACAAACCAAATTTACAAAGATTTTGAAAGGAAAGAATCTATGGTCGCTACACTGATGGACTTTGGGAATTAGAGAAAGTATGTTCCAGTACATACCAAACTTTTTAAATGGAAGGCTTATAAAGACAGTAGTAAATAAATCAATGTCAGAGGAAGTCATGATTGAGAATGGGACACCACAAGATCGAGTTGTAACGGCCTGATTTTAAACCTTAAATAAATTAATAAAAAAAAGAAAGCTCGGGAAATACTAGAAATAACCTTTAGGCTTATGGATGTGAAGGTTTAAGCGCTGTGCAGAGACTGATCGAATTTAACCACTGTACATGCGTGCCGCCGAAAAGTATATAAAGACATGGAGAGTAAGGTAAAAAACACTCCAGGTTGAGGTTACACCAAGAGAAAATGGAGATATGTTCATAGAAGTTTTGTTTGGACACATTGGGTATGGAATACTAATTAAATTATTATACACTAGTACATACGCTTAGAATACTAAATAAAGAATTAGTATAGGTCTATAGTGAAATTGTTAGTATTAAATTGTCAGCAATAGGTAAATAGAGTAACCCTAGAGCTCCAAAAAGGATTTAGGGATTTACTCAATCATTGTTAAGTACCGGTATACTAGTAGATAGCTTGTGATTTGAATACTCCGCCTCCTCGCTCCATGCTGGAAAATATTCAGCCTCCTCGTTCCTAACTGGAGAATATTCAGCCTTTTCCTTGCCATGGGCCCATAGATAGGCAGGCTGTTTACGATAGGATAGCTTCTAAATCTTTTGCATCTGAAATCAGGACGACTAGTAGCTATAGGTTTAGAACCTCTTTCACCCCCAACCTATCCAGAAAGGATCTTTTGGCGATGATGAACTATTAAGAGCAGAGTGTAAACCTCTGGTTTGCTCCTGAATGCCCTGAAACTGAGCCAAGATCCTTTCCAAAAACCTCTCATCCGATTTATAGCTTGCCTGCCCCTGGAAGTATCCCATTCTGGCTAGAGCAAAACTGAAAAGAAAAAAATATTTGTGACGGTTATTACATGAGACCACAATCGCGAGAAGAAGAAAAAAATCACCACACAGTGATCAGTTCAACTTTATTCATAATTGCACTTTGGGAAATCGACAAATGTTTACCAATGAATACAGGAGATATCATCTATGTCGATTACATTTCAATCTGGACAACAGATGCTGATCCAAGGATTGCTGAAGAACATGTTACCAGGCGACTTAAATTAAACAAAAGGCGGAACCAAATGGTAACAATGTTTGAAAAAAAAAAAAAAAAAGACAAAGACAAATTTAGTAATTAACAAGGCTCAAATTTATTAATCAAGAAAGAAATTTAGAAGGTTCAGATTTTATCATTTACAAAGCAATAAACATCCTAAGATAGATTATTATAAGCACAGCTTAATAATTAACGAGATTATAATTAATCTAAAAAAAAAAGTTATGCGCCCTTAATGTAAAATATAATAAATAAAAAAATTGATGAATAGATTCTGAAAATTTATCCCCCCTTTTTAGTTTATATAAACAGTTACAAAATTTAACAATAAAAAAAGATTCTACAAATGAGATTGATATTTTAAATTCAAAAAAAAAATTATTTTAATTCTAACAAGTTCATTATTAGATTAAATATTACAAATCATAATTTTGTTTGTTAAAATTTCTTAAATTCTAAATTGGCCAATATATATATATTTATAATAAAAGTAATTTTTTTTATGACATTAGAAGATTAAAAAAAGAAAAGATGAAATTTAGAATATTGAAATTTTTAAATTGACGTCAATTTTTATGAATTTAGTAATAACCTCTTGGAGGTTGTTAGGACCGAAAAGTTTGCATGCAAGCACCACCCAATTATTTTTCTTTTAAATTATAAATAGCTATACAAGATTACATTTAAATAACAGTTTTAAGAACACATTTTACTAAACCAAATTAGGTACATGTACAATATATATATATAAACAAAGTTCTGTAAAGTCAGTTTTCAAAAAGGTCACTTTTGTGCACTTGGAAGTTTTTTTGATTGGTTATATAAAACATGTTTTAAAAGCAGGCAGAAACATGCTATGCACTTTTTGCTGGAGTATGCAAAATGAAACAAGATTGGTGAGTTTCTCCGACCAGCATTAGCTAAACCAAAAAAAACACGTTTACTAGCAATTGTGCAAATTCAGACGTGTTGTATCATTAATGTTCTTTATTAAAAATATCTGGTTATTTGTCAAAATTAGAGAATATTGATTGCATCACAGAAATTCATTAAGCTTATAATTAAATGCTTCTTAGATGGTTAGAAAGCTGTATATATATACTTGGTTTTGTTTAAAACAAAGCTTGTATGAAACTTGAAAAATCTGTAAAATCTGTAAAACAAATATTCTGGTCTAGAAGAGATTTCTTTAATTAGTTTTTTTGACATGTTCAATAAGATATTCTGATTGTTTAATGTTTATCACCAGTTTGCACTAATTTCACATAATTGCTTAAAACTTAAAATCTGACTGCTTAAGGTTTTGTAAACTATGTTTTAAGAAATGAAAATTTTTATAATTATTTAGTTTCTGAAAAACTTTGAATATTAAATAAAACATGAAATACACATTTTAATGAATAAATTTTAAAACATTAACAAAATCTATAATATGATAAAATCTGTAAATTTGGTTACCTGGAGTCCTGTCGAAAGATCACGTGAACATGTGCCGTAAAATATGAAAATCTACACTACTATTTAATTTAGAAAACCAAAAGAACACATCACTGAATAGTAGAATACGATATTACATTTTCTTTATGAAACTGAGGTATCACTTTTGTCATGCTGTAACTTTAATTAGAATTAACGGAGCGATGAAGGTTTTACTACATGTTGAGAATCCAGAGACAAGAGTGACTACGTGTTTTAATCAAGGTAGGCTTGCTAGCCGTTGTACTTTGTACTTACATGCATCACGCGATACTTTCTAGAAAAGGCAGCTACGCGGCAGCACCTGTCAGGGACGGAGGGTACTGTGGTAGGAACTGAGTTGATAAATTGTCTACAGATTATATTTGTGAATTTAGAATGCTACAAACAAATGCATTCAGTGATTAGTATGGGGAATGGAATGGTCTCTCAAGTTGTCTGAAAGTAAGACAGAATGTACCTACTTCATGAGGAGGAATATGTGTGGAGACTTTGTACCTACATTGAACATCCATGATAAGGAATTGTGAAGATTATTAGGGGATATGTTTGATACAAAACAAGATGGAAATAACACATTGACTATAAAGGTGTAGTGTGCCAACAGATTAAAAGCTTTGAGAGTGGTAGCAAGTCACATTTGGGATGTAGATACCTCTAACTTGAGATTGCTTTACATCTATTTCATTACATAAAAAATGACATACTGTAGTGAGTTTTGGGGCTTAGCTGAATACACATTGAATAACTCCAGAGTGCAGTCAGCCACTTTTAGAACTGTACATTAAGTCAACACCAATAGCAGCAAAGGAGATTGATTTCGACAAAGAACCATTGGATCTATATATTGAAAAAACAGTGGTGGTATAAACACTTAAAAAATAAAACTATAATTAAACCTCAACCCATAAGAGAGCTAAACTTAGCCCTATCTATTAAAGCTTTCTCCTACAAAGTGAATTAACTGCAGAATAAAATAGGAAAATGTTTGCTTGAACTAATTTCTGCCTAAAACTGATCTTCCAAGGGAGTTTTGTAGTGTTAGTTAGTGTTTTTGGGGTCCTTAAGCTATTTAGCCTCTTGTCACGGTGACCCAAATGGATCTTTTGTGACTACCCAACTAATTATGTTTTAGTTCCAGCCAAGATATAAGCTTTCTAAGAATCTTAAAATGCTTATGGGTGCCATAATCATTACCTCTGTGGTGGTGGGGAAAGGAGTGCTGAGGTAAAGTAGCCTTTTGTAGGTTAGATATTCATACACACAACCAGTATTCGGTTGTTTCTTTATGAGTCCACTACTGCTTTTCCCATATGTTTTAGATGATAATTCACTGGACAGTGTCCGTACAGTAGGCCAATAATCACCCTAAGCTCCATTCTACAGAGAAGCAGTAATTTTTTGCCTTTGTCTTAGAGTAGACTATAAACTTTTTGGCTTGTCTTGGACCATGGTAGGTGGTCCAATACTTGATCTTTTGATCTTGTTCCCAGATTTCCATGATATTATGAAGATATGTTTAAGCACACATAAGAATGGTTTTGGCCCAACAAAATCAGCCTCTGCACCTTCCTTGGCAAGGTATTCATCTTCATTTTCACCTCTGCACCTCTGCATCTTCATTTTCTGGTATTCCTTTATGTCCTGGCACCCAAAGTAAGGAGACTTTGTTGTTTGTTGCCAGTTAATTAATTACTTGTAGACATTCCCAGACCAATCTTGACTTAAAAGTGTATGAACTTAGAGCCTTAAGAGCTGCCTGACTTTCTGACACGATATAGATCTCTGGGCCTTGGAAAATGTTTTTGATATGCTTTCTAGCGCAGAGCTCTATTCTCAACTAGAAATATTGATGGAATTTTACCTATTGATTTACTAAGGCTAAAATTTGGACCTTTCATCCTCACTCCCACCCTACCTTTCATGCTGGATCCATCAGTGTACCATTAGAGGGATCCCTCCTTTAGTTTTAGTCTACCTTCCTTCCAAACATGACGTTCTGAGAAAAAGGTTTTGAAATTCTTTTTAAAAATTGTCGTCTTTGTCATTAAGTCCAATACTTTTTTGGTTAACTGAGTAGTAATTTTCTATTCCCTTGGAAGGAAGGAACTGTTAGACGTTGCATCCCCATCAACCCCACTCCTCAGATAGTTCGGCCAAGGCCATAATAAACCTCTTGCTAGCATATCTTTGGAGGGAGTTATGGCCTGCAATACAGCGACAGCCGTTCTAGGTCCATACTTTGTGGAGTGGAACTAGGCTGATTATAGAAGTTTCAGTGCCACCTGCAGCAGATTCAACCCCATGGCACTGTCTCAGGCTCTGAGACAGGGTTATAGTATGTCAACAGAAGAAAACTTGCCACCAGGACTCACAAATAAAGATGTAAAACAATTAAAATCAGAATCTTTCAAAAACATTAAGACTTATTATCAAGGATATATAAGCGAGGGGCAGGGGGGGGGCAGCTGCCCCCCCTGGAAGCAAAAAAATTAATCTTTATTATACATTTTGTTGCTGGAATTTAATTCAATTCTTGAAATAACTATTTTAATAATCAATTGTATATTGAATGACCATGGCTTGCCCCCCCTTGCCCCTCCCTAGTTTTGATCCTGGGTACGCCCTTGGATGGTTCAATGGATAATGGGCACAAAAAATAAGGTACTGCATAATTCAATCAATCAATAATCCAAAGAAAAATATTAAGCTCCTGGTAATTCAATATCAAGCATTGTAGCAGAGCTTCTGGCATTGAATACAGCTCTTGTAAACTATCTATCTAAAAAAAAAGAAGAAAATTGTATCATGTGTTAGGATTGATTCCAGTTGCCTGGGTTCTTTATTTTCAATATAATCAAATCAGTAGTTCAGTACTCAATTAATCTTTATTAACAATTATTATTAAGAAACATTTTCTCCTATCTTATTACAATGTTACAGTATTCTTATTATTATCATTAATCCAGAAAGACTCTAATTTTTGTGACTCACAGATCTGATTCTACGTTATATTTTAATTTCTGACTCTGAAATAATTACAAGGTTTAAACACGAAGTTTGCTCACCTTGCTTGCCATTCTTATGGATGCTTGTCCAAAGTCAATACTCCTAGGAAGCTCTTACTCGCCAAGTCCGTCTGGTTATGTTCAAGAATTCCTGCAGCACCTTCCCTTGATCGATCTTGGCCCACTGACCAAGTTTTCTCCCACCCAAGGAGCATCAATGACGTCTGCCTTGCTTGCAAGATAAGTAATTTCATCATTTTTCTAGGTCTGTTACAATAATTATTGTTGTCATACTGGCTTCTTAAAAAGAACTTAGACTATATTCCTAACTAAAACTATCCTAATTGCTAACACATGACCAACTTCAAATCTGTCATTCAAATTTTAAGACAGTCCAAACCAACTGATCATGCATTCAGGATAATTTAGATAAAGACCTTACCCCAAACAACCAGGAAAAATAACCAAATTGTTTTACTATGGATTTCGGCCCACTGCAGTATGATGGTTAATGAGGTGGCAGACGAGACAGCAAGAACTGTGCGGGTGCATTGATACAAAATTTATCTCTACAATTTTCTCTTTCTTGTTGCAAAAGAGATGACTTAGCGGTGATTTTGGAGAAAGATGAAAAGATGGAGGGAACAGACGTCTGATTGTACCTCCATCAGGCGTACAACCAAAACAAGCCTCACCTGATATATGCATAGGAGTGCTTCATGCTGTGGCAACATTTGTAACAAGAGCAAGAATAGATCACATTATGACAAGGTGTATCCTAACCACTTACATCTTTGTGAGTGCACTCTATATTGCTTGCAAAGCTACAGAAGAAACTTTAGAATATGTCCTACTGCATTGTGTGACACTAAACCCAATAAGGGAAGCTTTGAAGAGAATGGTCGATGGAAGGGGAATATCCCAATGCACTATCTAAAAATAATAATTATTACTGAAGTCAGTACACTAAGATTTTTTGGACAGTTTGAAAAGTGAATTATTTACAAAAGTTGTTACTATTATATTAAAATCTTTAAGTTCACCAAACAATTCTTTAATTTAATAAATCTCTATCCAACAATAAGGGATCATCTAAATCCATCAAAATACTGAACAAAATAAAGTTATTAATAATTATTTTAAAAGATGAAAATGTAGTAATATTCTATGTAAAATAGGGATTAAGAATTTAAATTAAGTGGTTATAAATAAGTTATTTATAATAATCTCCTTTATGTATAATCAACTCCGATTCTTAAAGATTCATATTAATTAATTTAGTTTATTAATTTTTCTAAAGAATTTGGTCATTATAATAACAATATTATCTAATCTAAGTTTATTTGTGTTGTGATTATTTGACATACCATTGAGTTTGCTTGAACCTATTGGAAAAGATGTCTAAATCTACAGGGTGTGTCAAAAGTAACAAAAAGTTCAGTGTTTAGAAACATAATTTATGATTTACAATGTAATCAAATGAATTCAGATATAACTCAGATAAATATAAAGACAAATTTTTAAAAAGAACGATTTTCTTACAGATTACAGAAGATTTTATTATTGTAAAATTTCAACTAGCAATACAAACTTCAACATTTCTGTATTTTTATCTCCATGGAGATCTAAGCACTTGTCAAGTCGTGGGAGAAGGTTGTTGATCCTTCATCATAGTAATCTGCCACCTGTCTATTTAAATAATCCATAACTGATTTTTTCCTCAAATTATTAGCTTTTGCAATTTTTTTTTTCAAAAATTTCTTCATAATTAATTGGAATAAATGAAAGTATGAAGGTGCAAGATCAGAACTATACGGTGGGGTGGGGGGGGCAATGAAAATGTCCCAATTTAAACTTATACAGTAAATAAGATATTAGTACTGAATTGTGTGGCCGAGCATTGTCGTGAAGATATCAGATGCCAATTATGAGTACGAGGCGTTGGCGGTTTTATATTGCATGTCTGAGTTTTTTGTCAATATTCCGCAGTATAGATCCGTATTTATTCAAGGCATCCCATTCTGAGGCAGAAATTGAAACGAAAGGGTACCTCGTTGTCTCCAAAAACTGTAGCCATGATTGTTTGAGTCGACATAGTCTGAATTATTTTTGTTTTGATGGAAATTTGAAAAGATGTCATTCTTCTGATTGCCGTTTTGTCTCAGGTGTATCAGAGATCCTAGTTTATCTTTAGTCACTATGTGGTTTAAAATAAATACCATTTTAAACATATCATTAGGAAAATGACAGTGCTGCCCGTAATCTCTTTTTTGTGTTCCTCTGAAAATATTCTTAGAAACCATTTGGCACAAATGTTCATTTATACTAAAAGTAAAAGAACATAAATTACAGATCATGAAAATAAGCCTTATGCAAATCATCAATAATAAAGATTGAATCAAAGTGGAGTCATCAATGTTACTATCTCACAGAGTTTTTGTCAACTACAGAGTGACTGTGCTGCTATCACTCAGATTTCTGGTACAACTAAAAGAGCGACTATGTTCCTATACATGTGTTTACACGTAGATAGGGATCTGAACTTGAATCACTATCCTGTTAAGGATACCTGTAATAGGGATCCTGTTTTGGGATCCCTATAACAAAGGATACCCAGAGTGGTATTGAACTACAGATCCCGCAGGGGGGGTGCAGACTAGCTGCACCTACTAAGAGGGGGGTTGGCGCCCCTCGCGGTCCCCAGTCAAACACTCACTTAACACTTACAACTCATAAACTATCATCTACATAGACAAACACACGGTTCACCTCTATACAGTACTTTACATTCATCTTTACTTAGGGATGTCATCGCAGGGGGGGGGGAGACTATACGATGAGGTTGTAATGTATTAGATACAATTTTAGTTAGACGATTATCATAATTTTTGTTTTTGTGAATGGAATTATGAAAAGTTGTGATATAAATGATATTCTATTTATTCCTGCTATTCCGCCCTGTCTCATCTTCTCATACAGTAGGTTGCCAACTAAAAAGTATCCTTAATTGATTACATTTTTTATTCATTTGCAGCTGAATGTAATGTTTAATTATACATGATAAAATAGGGTACTATAATTATACAAATTGATAAATAATTAAATTGTGTCTCTATTAGGATTTAGCAGTAATTGATTTCAACACTCAATATAGACTAAAACACAATAATTGAATTTAAAAGAGAATGAAATTAAATTCTTCCCTTTCTAATTAATTTTTAAAAACTACTTAAAAGGAAAAAGAATGCTGCCCATTAAATCCGGAAGAAAGATTTAATTGGAAGTATTTTAATTCTTTCCGGACAATTAAGCCTCTTACAAAGCATTTCTTCTTGTATGCCTATAGGTTCGAGAGGTTATTGACCATATACAGGAATAAAATGAGTTGGATATGTTTTCTGATAAATATATAAAAATATTATACACAATACATAGCCTATATATCTTTTATAGAATACTGTCAGCCAATATACAAACAAATTATTAAAACAGAACTTTTTATTATAATTTTAATAATACAAATTTATATCTTTTTATATTAAAAAACGACGTTTCGATAGTATAAATCAAGTGATAAACCTACGGCATAAAAGTGAAAAAAACATCAACATTACCTAGTACCACATGCCGTATATACAGGGTGTTTCAAATTATGTTCCAAAACTTCAGGAGATGTTTCCTAGACAAGAGTTTTCTTTTTAATGACAAATAAAATTAGTTTTGTAATTTTTCAATAGCTTAAAGGATAACCGAGTTATTTTTAAAAACTGAATACATAATTTCTTGGTAATTGTCTATAATACCCAAAATTAGTCTAAAACCATAATATTTTTGAATTATGATGTTTTTAATAGTAATAAATATTTTTGGTTTTTGTTTTTATATAGATCGGTCGAAGAATAACAAAGTTATGCTAACAAACGTTGAAATTAAAAATTCTACAAAAATGTATTCTTAATATTTTTTTGTGAGATCAGCCGTTTTAGTGCTACTGAACTTAGAAAATTTTAAGAGGTCGTCATCTTGAATCGATAAACAGTTAAGGTTGATTAATTTTAAATAATTAGACCTTTATGTTACCAACTACTATGCCAAATTTCATTTCAAATAATAAATTGGTCTTAAAGTATTAATTTGTCTATAAAAAATACCAAATAACACCTTGTAGGTACAATAATATTAAAAACATTATAGTTCAAAAATATTTTGATTTTTGATTAATTTTGTGTGTTGTAAACAATTATTAAGAAATTATGTTTTCAGTTTTTTTTTGAAAATAACTCGGTTATGCTTCAAGCTACTGAAAGATTACAAAACTCATTTATATTGTTAATAAAAAAAGCAACTTTTTAGTTTCTTGTATATTTTTGTAAAGTTAATGGGTTTTTATATATTTGAAAATAAAAATTATAAGTGGCCGATATTTTGAAAACATTCAAAACAAAATCTAGTTTTTGATACATTGGTAAAAGTAGCATTTGGGTTATATGCTGAAAACTAAAACTATAACTTAAGAAATGAAATCAGGTCTAAAGCTAGGTCAGTGAAATAAAACTAAGACTAAATACAAGATTAAATCAGAAAAAAACCACCAAACACAGGACTGTACCACACAAAGAACAACATGCAACTGTTTTTTTTTTGTATATGTGTTGAGTCCTGTGTCTGTGGATTTTTCTGATCGCTTTTGTATAGTTTTATTTTTGACTGCTAAGTTGATGCTAAAAAAATGGAATTCTCTTTTAACTTTTAGTTTTAGTTACCAACATGGCCCTATCCTATTAGGCTATTAATAATTGAAACAATCCATAATTATTAAATAACTTCAAAATCAAAACGAAAAGAGGTTTTTCAAAAATAAAATTATGAAATTTTTGTCTCATAAAGCTAACATATCAATATTGTCATGAAAAAGGCTTGTTTTTCCACCTCTTTATCTAAAATTATACCAATCATTGCCAATTGCGAATCTGTAAAATAATCACAGACTTCAGACAGATCAAACTTTTCAGAGTTTTGTGTAAATCACTGATAAGACACTGATGTTACTAATAGTACAATAGATCTTAAAAATTAGAGAAAATATTAATGGCATTTATCTCCTCTTCGCCTTAATGTTCTTTCTTTCTCTTTACTTAATCAGCGGCTTCTGACTATAGTCCTATTAGATTATTTTATGTGCTCTCAAAAATATTGGATTGTTTTGTTAAAATCAATCAGACACATAGGGACTCCATTAGTAAGCACGAGCTTAGAATTCCCGAGGGACCTAGCTGGATCTACACATATTTTCATGTAGTCTTGGGTTAGTTAGATTCCTCCCTCTTTTTTATCTTTCCTGTCATGTCTCTCTTGACCAACTCTTGTTGTTTTCCACCTCTGATGCTAAAGTACGTGTATTCAAGGCTAGGAGTCTTATTTTATTACTTTTCCCCCTCTTTATATCATGCCATGCTGACCGAGAGGTTTTTTTTTGCTTTTAAACAACAAGGGGAAAGTAAAATCTAGGAATTATGAAAAGATAACTAATTTAGGGTACCTGCCATAAAAAACAACAACAGAATATTACGATTTTAACAAAAATAACACTAACCTAAAATAAACTAACCGTTCCTAAAATGTAGCCCCTATGTACTGTACACCCAAAAAATGTAGGAGTCGACATCTATAGAGTATGCACATTCGTGAGTTATCGTTTAAACCAAAAAACTAGGCATTGGAACTGTTATAAAAGTTTAATTTTCTCAAAATCTACTCTACCGATTTTATTCTTATTTCAATTAATACCTAACCTGGTGTGAAAATTTCAAAAAATAGAAAATTACCATTAAATAATAATGTTTTAAAACTGACGTCAGTGGAAGTCTTTCCCAAATAAATGCAAAATGAAAATGACATAGCCTACCTTTTGGTCATTATCGCCATATTGAAAAAGGTAGAAAGAAAACATAAAATAAAGATCCCTAGGTCTCGTGTACCCTACCCCTAATACCTTCAGGGTCTAAAGAGAACAAGAATTGGCAAAGAGAGACCAGATAGGAAAGCCGAAAGAGAGGTACTTAACACAAGACTACATGAAAAATGATGTAGATCCAGCTAGGACCTCGGGATTGTCAAGCCAATATTCAATGGTTTTCTGTATAAAAACAACAATTCTGTATCAATGCTCGGAAGAGTGTATAAATTCTTCTTGGAGCTTTACATAGCCAGTTTACTAATGTTTTAGTATAATTGTGTTAGCTTCGACAGTAAATTCATTATAGCTTACAATTTATAATTACCACTATGAAAAGGGCATTGTGTTCGTAGTAACTCGATCAAGAGTTTAATGCAATAGCTTATCTTCTCATGTGCCGAGGGTAGTGGTGGTGGAGGGGGGGGTATAAGTTTGTTATTACGTTGTTGCGAACTTGTGCAATTCGAGATTAAACTAAGTGAAGGGAGGGGGGAGTTGGATGCAACATTGTCTCTAGAATCTAGAGTTTAGATAGATGTTTAACTTAGTCATTGTTTCATAAAGATTATTCTAAGTGAAACAAGTTGATAGGGGCCAGCCAGCATACCCTAGCCAACCCCATCATACAGTGTTTACATTGGTTTATTGGGCTTCCTATAAAATGTTAAATTGTATTGGTAGGTCAAGGTGTCTTTTCCTGTAGAGTAAGTTAGTTTAAAGTAGCTGTTACATAGGTTTTATGAATCTTGCAATTGTGTATATCACTACTTTTTTGATAGGTTCATACTGAGCTAGATGTTTATATATTAATAACACTAGTTTTGCTCATGCTTTGTCTCTCTAAGTTGTACATATGTAAAGAAGCCTCCACTTGCTATACTCGTGTTCTGAATTGCCTCTGCTGGTTCTTGTAACTATAAAAAAATCTCATTTTCTTGGGAGGTCAGGCTATTAGTTATAGTAGAGATGTGGGGTAGGTAACATGGCATGCAAAATTGAAATCTGCAAATTTAGTCCCCTATAAATTAAATACAATACAAGACATGAATATAAAACTATTTAAAATGGTCGCCATTTTGACATTTTCAATTTGATTTTTTCGAGTTTCATTAGTGTTCTATATGAGCACACTATATTATCCTTTACTAAATTTCATTTTCTTTTCTTAATCTTTGTTACTGATGTCGTGACCGTTAGATGACAACGTCGCGATGACTGACGACTGACGGTAATATAAGGTTCTAACAATTTTGATCAAATTTGTCTATAATGTAACATCTAAGCATTACGTTTTGTAACAGCAATTACAATTACATACGTAATTTTTCAAAAATTGATTCGTTTAAATTTGTGAACAATGTGAAGATTTAAACTACAAACCCGTGTAAAAACTAAAAGTATAAAGACATATTACTGTTAATGTATAATTGGGAAAAAACCAGAAATGAATCTTAACCCGTTAACCAAATAAATTTACGCTGAGAACATGTTTTTTGCACAAAAGAAGCAAATTTGGATTTTTCAAAGATGGCGTCGATAATTTATTTTCACTTTCAAATTGACCTTTTTGGTGACAATTGTTATTATTATTATTTTTTTGAGGATTGGGTGAGTGATAAATTTTGTGTAGTATTTTTCCACCATTTATTACCCTCAGAGGCTTACTATAGTTAGTGAGCAATCCTGAGGGGACCTAGCTGGTTCTACACTTTTTCACCACCCCTTTATTTTGCCTTTTCTATTTAGTCTCTCTTGACCAACTCTTGTTCTCTACCGAACCTGACGCTATTAGAGTATTCGAGGAATAGTGTCATTATTTTTGGTTTTTCTTTTCTTTTTTGTATAAGCAGATGATGACTGAATATTTAAAAAATAAAACATTTATTAATTTATATTTAGCTGGATTTAATATAACAAATAATTAGTAGTTAAGAGATTTACATATTATAAAAATAAATTACTTAAAATATAATATAGCGTTGTACGGAATCATGTGTTTCTAAAAAGTTCTAAATTGAAATAAAAACCTTCTTTAAATCAGTGGGAGTGCAAATTCGAGTCAGTCACACAGCTTAATTGGCGCTACTGTAGTTCAACTTAACTTGATATCGACACCTAGATGTCATGTTATATACAAATAATGTACAAACAACATTGCCCTTAGATCTGGTTTGGTTTATAACATGATTTGAAATTCTCAGGGAAGGGTAAAAAAACAAAACTACAACCTTACTGTAATGTTATAGCAGCTTGGTGGTACTAGTAGTGTTACGACTTACCAGTAGGTTGTGTTAGTATTTTAAAATTGATTTATTGTTGCAAATGAAATTTATGAGTTAGAAAATAGTTGAAATGTAAGTATAGCTTTATCATGTTTTAGAAAGTAAAATAACAATTTTGACGGGTCAAACCTTTTCTTTATGTAATTGTTATTATTTTTATTTGTTAAATGTACAGTTAATTTACATTTTTATAATAATTTTGAATAAAATATAACGAAAAATGTACGTAAACCCCTTCGGATGGGCTAAAAATCTACCGATTTTTTTTTGTTATTTTTCTTCCTTATTAGGACATTTCATAAAAATAACTTTACTTCTGTGATTTTTGTCATTTTAAGTCGTTATATAAAAGTTATTCCAGAAACACTTGCAAAAAAACAATGAGTTAGTTTTAAATTGTATTGGTTAATAAAGAGGTTTACCAAGTAGGGTGGGTTTTTGTAAAACACTTGTTGTAATTGTTTGTATTACTCGGGCCTCATTGATGTGAATATATTAAAAAGCCTTTATTCCTTTTGTCCCCGTCAATGTCGCGGGTCTAATAGGGCTTTAAGTTGTACATGTGTGAAGAGTCTGTATTTGGTTTGTCACAAGAAAAATATCAATTTTTTGAAAAGTCAGGTTTCATAGTTACATTTTTGACAGTAACCTCGTTATTTGACATCGTTATGCCATTAAATGCAGAAATCTGTAAATATGTATATAATTTAGTCCATTATAAGTTGAATGACACACAAGATATAAAAAAAAAAAAAAAAAAAAAAAAGTTACGAGGTTCAGAAAACCTGTGTAACAACTGTTTTAGACAAATTTACCCTGCTGGATAAGACTCCTTGATCTACCAATACCATTTAATATTTCCTACCAAGCTCAAGAAACTTACTTTTGGAGGTTATATTTAAAGGGTGTGCTTGTATTTTCTTGAGATTGTACTTTAATGCATTGAAAGAAACAATGATAATAATCAACCACCAAGACTTTATCATTTATATTATTTTTGTGTTGTATTTATTTTCAGAATTAATACATTATTTTGTTTGTATTATTTTTATTATTACTGTAATACTAAAGAATAAAACAAAAACCTTATTTCGACGTTGATTCTTAATTTGTCCTGGTACTTACCCAGCCCTTAGAATTTAATACAAGCAGATCCTCTAAAATGTAATACAAAAAGTTCCTTTTTGGGGGTTTCTAGGAAATGTTAAATTGTATTGGTAGACCAAGGAGTCCTCACAGGATATGTAATACAGGGTAAATTTGAAACAGTTATTACACAGTTTTGAACCTCTTAATTGTGTAGATCTTTACTACTTTCCTAACTAACGGAGCTTCGTATTACAGTCTCCACGTGCTTGGCTCGTGTCTGCTCTGGGAGGTCTTGAAATGTAGATATGTGAAAAGTATACACTCGCACGCTCCTATAGGCAACTTGTACCGAATATCATATTATCTTGGAACTTCATTGTTGAGATTCAATTTTTAACAATAACTTCCATATTTATTTGTCAAGGTAAAAGGATTGGTACTATTACAGTTTTGTAATCTACAAATTATAATTTAATTTAGTATGTTCACAAGATAAAAACAAAAACCTGTTAAAAAAGTCACTTTGATTTTTTAAATTGTATTTTTCTGAATTTTAATATAATTCTACATGAGTATATTACAGTCCCCTATATGAAATTTTATATTAGTATTTTAATTTTTGTTTGCGTTATCATGCTTACTTGCCTACAGACGGGAACGAAAATTACAGACAGCATATCAAAACTCACCTTTTCAGTTTTTCTCAGTCAATAAATGGAGGTCGAAATTTTTTAAAATCACAAAACTTACCCCAGCTACTTTGTAAGTAAAATTGTCAAAAAATTCCCTGTAATGACTCAATTTTATTGCAACTCATCTCAAGTTTTACGTAATTTTACAAAGAACAACTTTTCACTTTTGAATTGTACTGTAAAATTCTCTGGAAGATGTACATACATCTCCATATTTATATATCTTACTTTTCGTATCATCGACCTTCCATAAATTATACTTTTTTTAATGTCTTTTTTTTTAACCTTGAGAATGTGCTCAGTCTTCAAGCTAGTGCTAGGGTTATGAATGTTAGGCTTGGAACACAAGAGTGTTCTTATAGTGAACGATAAAAAAGTAAACGGACGTTTCGATATGGTGGATTATAGTCGTATTTAATGGAGCAGAACAGAAGGCTCTTCTAGTATACTGTATTAACAAAACATTCAACATAAAAACAATTGTAGTAAAATTGGTCTGGGACATCCCCCCTTCTTTCACTTACCTAGAATACCAAGTATAAGGTAAGTTCGTTAAAAATGTCGGCTTAAGCTTTTGACTAATCTTCTTCATGGCTTTGAGTAATCAAGGATTTTTTAGACACACCGTCCGTCCGTCTTTGTTGTCGTTCCCGGTAGGACACAAAAATTAAGATAAGAATATGAAATGAGGGCTATTGAATAATAAATAAAATCATAAAGAACCTATTAAAATTTTTTAAATTAAAGTGAAAATGCAAAGTGGTAGTTTTTTTTCAATATTTTTTTTTTGTTCAAATATCTTTTGATATTCACACTAAGTTAGATAAAAATTCTAACATTCCAATTCTTCATGTAATGGTGCAAATCCGATTTCCCTACGATAACAAATGGCTAAGTTATTGTAAAAAATGTAATTTCGAACACGACCGTCCAAGCACAGACAAGAGCGTAGTTAGAGGAGTGATTCGAAGTATGTTAGGTCCACGAGCAAAGCGAATTTATTATACACATGTACGAGGCACGCTAGGGTCTAGCTGACTTGAAAGTAGTGACTCACAATTAATTACGAGGTTAAGAAAACCTGGGTAACAACAGTTAAAAAAAAAATACCCTTCAGGGTAATACCCCTTAATCTACCAATACTATTTAACATTTCCTACTAGGCCTAAGAAAACAACTTTTCGGGTATTACATTTAGAGGATCTGCTTTTATAGTTATATTGTATGATTGGACTGGGTAAGTAGGGCCTACTATGATGGCGTCCTAAATCTTGTTTTAAATTGTAACGAACATAGTTTATAAAAATTATTTTGGTTTTTAATTTATTGTCTGCCTATTTGATACCGATACTAGTAGACCTGTACTGCAAAAATTTATCATAGGACTATAAATTTTGATTTGTAAATGTGGCGTTTGGACCAATAAAGTTTAGTCTTGATAAAACGTAAAATTTAAGTGAACAATTAGGTTTTGAGGTTAGGGTTGCATGTTATTTATGAAGATTTTTAAAAAGAATTTTATTTAAAATAATATAAAGTATTCTTTTCCAGGGTGATGTTCAAATGGTCTAAATAAACAATTTATTCTCAAGAAGTATTGGGAAACTCTATGGTGAGTGTCTGTTAATATATATATTTAATATATTTAAATACACTGTCTAAATGGAATGTATTTAGATATTTGGTAATAACTTTCTATAGATATTTAAATCGTTGTGGTTAGTATGAGTTGGAAAAATTAATATTTTTACTATAGGCCTACCTTTTTAACAAATTACAAACGTTTTACAATCCTCAGGAGCTCTACTATATATAGTAAGTACTGGTAGGGCAATCCCTAGGACTCTAGCTGGATGTACACCTTGTTTCATGTAATGTTTTGTTAAATCCCTCTCTTTCACCTTCCCTATCAGGTTTATCTTAATCAACTCTTGTTCTCTTCCGACCGAGACACTATTAAAGTACTACTCTCGGGCTACAGGTTTTATTTTAAGTTCTTTTCTTCCTTTTTTTATAAGGCAGTGATCACTGAGATGTTTTTGTCTTTAAGTAACAAGAAAAAAAGGAAAAAAAAAGAAACAGAAAGTGAAAGTATTGCATACGTTTTACAAAAAATTAAACGATGAACATGATAATATATTTTTGTTCTTAGTAGGTTAACCTAAATAAAGGATAACTGAAATATCAGAAACAAAACCAATTCTTGGTAAACGTCTAGAACATTTGAATTATTTTACACAATTTCTATGGTTTTGAAATCTTTAAAAGAACAAACAATGAAAAATCCACAATTTTCAAATCTGTTCAAATTGGGAGAAATTGTTGTAATATTTTGAATTAAAATGTTCTAATAATAAGCAAAATTACTGCCAATTACAGAGATCTGAAGTTATAGGTTATAAAAGATGATACAGTAATAAATTCAGAAAACTGTAGATTTAATACATAGCGGAATAGTAGTTCACCTTAAACGCAGCTTTAAACTTGTATAGAACAAACTCTTTTAGTTTAACTGTGTTTACAGTTAAGCCAATGACTACATAAATACTATAGTATTTATGTAGTCATTGGTTAAGCACAGTTTAAAATCGTGCCTTAGTTAAACAAAGTTTAACCCACGTTGGTGCAACCGACAGTATGTAAGTTTAACAGATGTTCAAATTTATAAAAAAATATAGCTGGGAATTAATACATTGTACGTTTCTTGAACTTCGCTTAGTGGGTTTAAATATTTATATTTAAAATTAAATATGATTTGCTCGTGTTGCGAAAAAACATTTCAAATATTTTTTCTCAAAAATACTTCATTATTTTTATATTTTCATGTGGCTCAACTAATGTTGTTTCCGGTAATAAATTAATGTAAACGACCACTCAAAACTTGCAGGGGGGGGGTTCATGATTCAGTATCATTCAGAGCTCATAGATGAACAGCAATATTTTCAATATAAATTCATTAATAAAGATATTAAGTAACAAATATTCCACTTGACAATTAAAGACTCAAACAATATTAACACACGTTTGAAAATGTCAAGTTAGTTACAAAACCTGTCAGTAATGAATGTGTATTTTGTTATTAAGACATCAAAATAATTATACGTTTCATGTTGTAGTGTTGGTAGAAGTCGGACGATGACTCAGGTGTTTTATCATCGTTTATGCAAATTCCTTAAAGTTGTGTAAATGTTGGAGTTGATTGTTTGTAAAGAGGGCAGAGGCCTAGAGACCTTTCCAATATCTTCTAATCTCTAATGTATTGTGAAATCAGTATTTCTTTTATGTCTTTCTTCAACAGTACTAAATACATATAGGTCTGATTGTGACAATCAGCTGTTTAGTACCAATACATCTAGCCTTTGTTCATCTATACAGAGTGTTTGAAAAATATGAAAAGATTTGATCGCTTTTGAACGAATAACACAGCAACAAGTTGATTGAAACCATCATGGTACGTAACCATCCCAAACATACAATATAATTTAACAGATTCTCTAATGTTAAAGCCCAATAGTTGGTTTCTTTGGTCTTGTAGGAAATGTTAAATTGCATTGGTAGGTCAATGGGTCTTATCCAGTAGGGTAAGGTTGTTTAAAACAGTTGTTACACAGTTTTCAGAATCTCGTAATTGTAGTCTATATATCACCACTGACGTAGTCGGCTAGGATTAGGGCCTCGTAGGTATATATTAAATTTATTATTATTTTTTATAATTAAAATTATTTTTGTGATAAAATTTCTATTATTATTATTAAATATTTTTTATAATTAAGTGTTTTTTATTACAAAGTCTCCACTCGATAAGCTCATGTCTTGGCTTTAACAGGCCTCTAAGGTTTAATCCAACTTTTAGTTACACTATAGAGTAAAAAACAAAAACAATACAGGTCAAGTTTTGTAATCGCAAAAGATGCCGACTTCCTGTTTAGATTACATAGATAAAACCAAGGACCGTTATAATTTCATGCGCATATCTGTCTGCCAATCGCAACCAGTTTACACAGACTAGGCGACTCCTATATATTTCAAACTTCGCATTTATATTCTTTTTATTGTCTCAAATATATGAAAAATATAGCGGTAACAAAAAATGATTTTCGAGTAGTTTTGGGGAGATAACTATCATGTTGAAAATTTTTATTTTTGGAAATATTATTTAAGTAGTATCAAATAAAACTATAAGTTATTCTGATTACGAATATGAATGATTGTTTGAAGAAATAATATGTTGACGCTAGGCTAAATTTAAAGTGTCAGATATCATGCCACCCTCTAGTTTGAACACTGCATGAAAATTGTATTTGAAGTTAAAGTGCGAAATCATATATTATAGTTTTTGTATGAACCATATAACTTAATTTAACCACACACACAATGAGAAATGAGTAGTGTGTAAGTTTTAAAAATGTTTTTGTTAGGTGTGAGACAAACAATTCAAATTAAAAGATGGATTGCATTTTTATCGATTTATTTTTATTAGGGTCAGTAGATAAAGCAAAGGACTATTATAATTTCACGTGTGTGTCTGTCTGTATGTCGCACCAGTCTAAACATACAAGACGATAAATCCTATATATTTTAAACTTTGCATTTAGACCTAGATTCTTTGTATTGCCCAACATTTATGAAGTATATAATAGGGATAACAAAAAGACATTGTTGTTGAAAATATTTATTTTGTAATTATGTATGGGGTATCAAATAAAACTAGAAGTTATTCTATTTACGAATATATATATATATATATATATATATATATATATATATATATGTTTATTTGATGAAGAAATTAATATGTTGGCGCTATTCCACCAAAAAGACTTTAACTTTATAAAAATAATTTTCCCTATATGGCTATGGTCGCTACGGACTACAAGTCATGTGGTTTTAGCACATTCTTGATCCTTTAGTTAAAGAATAATAATAAGTGAATCGAAAATGATGGGGAGACAGATTTTTGTGTATTTTAAGAAGATTTAATAAAAGGATTTGTGAAGTTTCTTTTGATTGTGAGGTAGATTTATCTAACTAATTTCGTCTCCATTAACGCAATCATACATTAGACAAAGAACTCATATTATTCGAGCAGAATTGAACAATATACTTTTTACTTTATATATTTTTTGGAAATATTATTTGTGTAGGTTATCAAATAAAACTAGAAGTTATTCTGATTACGAATATGCATGATTATTTGAAGAAATAATTAATATATTGACGCTAGGGCGAAATTTAAAGTGTCAGATATCATATCCCACCCCTCTCTAACTTAAACACGGCGTGCCTACAAATCTGGAAAAAATATTATTTAGTTTTGAAGTTAATTTGCAATGGGAAATCATATACCTACCGTTTGTCCTAAAAGTCCCACCCCTTATAATATTTGAACGGGTGCAAATAACAAGATATACTTCAGGGAATGTTGAAACGACCAAAGGTGGAGACTTTTGTATTTAAAAAAAATCAACCCCTCCCCAAAAATATGCATTTGGGGGTAAGTCAAAAGGTTTACATATGAACCCCCACTGAGTGATACCTCATTTGAAAGGTCTTGATAAAAGAAGAAGGATGGTGCAAACTAGAGGTCTCTAAGTTCATCCTATCCAACATAGCGACCAATCGAATTTTGAATTTTACCCTAATAAATTTCATTCTAAATTACTTCCCTGTTGAAGAAACTATCATTTTATAATGTTTCTTCCATTTTTAGTCTCTTTTATCAACCGCTTGACCATTATATATTGACTAATCTTTCACGTTTCAAGGCCCAGAAAACCGAAAAAGTGATATTGGACAAGCCGTTGTCTTTGTCGTCTATACGTAAAGACGATAGGGGGCACATAAATTGGTCTAGAGGACTAGAGGACTATAGTGTGCCACACTAAACCCTATTGAAATTCAGACCAATCGAGTTGAAACTGTTAAAATGGCAGCCATTTAAAATTAATTAGTTCATATCTCGTGTGTTATTTAACGTATAAACAGATAATAAAATTAGATAACAATTTGCAGATTTCAATTCCGCATGTAATGGTAGGAACTCTGCCCCACTATGATGACAAAAAGGGAAGTTATTGCCAAAGAATAATTTTGAATTCTGACCTCTCATGAAAATGTGATATTGGTATAGTGACGAAATCTGACAAGACCGAATCACCGACATGAGTGAAGGAAGCGGAGAACTATTGTAGTTCTTGGAGGCTGGCCTACCCGACTTAAGAAAGTAATGATATCAATGACTACATAAATACTATAAGACACGACATAGGATAGGGAAATAGTCTACGCTTTACGGGTGCTGTTCGTCACAAGTTTGACACACAGCTATCAGAAAGCGCTAGCAGCAGGTGCTTGACTGTACGCATCCCACTTGGTTGAGACTGTACAACTGTTGACACAGCATAGTCAGTGTTGTCAGTTCGTGCGCTGAGATAAGCGATTCTCGACCTTCCCTCGCATCTCTGGTCCCATATGTGGCATCAGTGCGCAACTGAAACATTGTTTGACGGTAGAGCCACCTAGCGCCAGTCACATCAACTTCTAGCAGAGCGACAGCTCCACACCCTAGCGGGTATTGGTCAACTCAAGAATAAGCCTAGAATATTTAACATGGCCATGTCGTGTCTTATAGTATTTATGTAGTCATTGGTGATATACACAACTAAGAGGAACTGTTTTGAACAAACTTACCTATTCATAGCCCCTACAATTTCCTATAAGGCTTAGAATCCAACTTTTAAGTTTTATATTAAAAGAATCTGCTTCCATTAGATTGTATCCATGATGGCGCCTACATCTTGTTTTTCCAGGTACAATCATTTACTAAAGTTTAGTTATTTTTTTTTCGAATCACTCTGTATGTAGAAAAGACATCAATTAAAGTGGAATTAATTCCTGCTTGGACTGTACAATAAATAAGTTCTCTTTACATTTGTTCCTATCAGGAGCCTGGAATTCCCAGAAGGCTATTTCCTCCCCAACCAATCGTCGTCCAAAGCTTGTATTTAACGAATCAATATATTTGTCATCCCTTAGGCTCAAAGCAATTATTCGACGTAACTCTTTTAAATATGGTTATCGACAGAAAACAAGTTTTACGTAAAACATATTTAATTTAAAATTCATTTTTGTTTGCGGAGCTTTCTATCTAAATGTAAGAAATTCATAAAATATTTCGATCATCATTTTGACAACTTATCGACCGTAACAAAGATTGATTTTAATTATTGTTAAAAGTTTTGATTGACTAAAACTTTTAAATAGGCCTACCGTATCTTACAAAATCATCTAAATCTATCTGTTTTGTAAACCATTTGAACCTTCTTTACCATGACAACTAATTTTCCAAATTTAATAACAACTGATACATTAGAATCATACAATCAATTTGAGATTAGGGTAACCAACTAGTTTCACGAAAGATTATTATCATACAATACAGGGAGATAATTTTTTGTAAGGACTATTGTAAGGTATAGTATATCGAAAACTATTGTTGCTATGTAAAACAATAAATTGGGGATCGTTGTTATTATTTTTTTGAAAGGTTAAAAACCCGTTTGCAAAGTTTAAAAATGGCCGATATATTTAAAATTCCCTACGAAACCTTCATTTTTGGGGAGGACTGTAAACATTGTTTTTACACCATATATTAAGACATTTTTATAATTGTGTAGTTTTTAATAAACCAATTTCCGTACTTTTCGTTGTCGCATCGACTTAAAAAATATGCATAGACTAGGAGGTATAAATACCAATGCAGGGGTATTAAAATAACTAATAATATGTGGAACAGATAAAAACCTGTAATAATCTGTAATTACACTATATTTGATCTAGTTTTTATCTGTTTCATAAGTTATTTATTTTAATATTAGTCCTGCATTGGTATTTACACTTCTTAGAATAATCTTAGATTATTACACACTTAGAATAATCTAAATACATTTTTAATTTGATACAACAAAGGAAAATTGCCTCTCAAAAAATGCCTCAAAATTTCGAAGGTTCAAACGTCTTTAACTCCTAAACGAGTGAGTTTATAAAAAATACCCAAAAAAAAGAAAATCTTATAATTTGTGTAATCCTATTTTATCCTCTTCTAAACGAAAATATGATCATAAAACCTTTCTAATAAACTGTTTTAAGGAGAAGACTATATTGTTGTACGAGAACTTCTTGAATGTTAATCTATTTTTTAATGCTTAATTCTGTTAATGAAAACTAAAGATTTTACTTCTTACCCAATATTCAAATTATAGACTAGTAATCACCAAAAAGTTAAGAGTAATTTTCAAGTTTCATGATCTCAGGAAACCGTTAAAGTGATTTTCGAAATGTCGCCCTTCCATAGTGGTTGTCTTTGTTGTCTGAACGTAGAACAATAGAGGCAACAAAATTTATGAAAGGAACATTAAATTGGTATAGTGTATTCATATGGAATTAAGTTGTGCTATTGGAATTTAAAAAAAAATCAAATTGAAAATGTCAAAATGGCGACCATTAAAAAGAGTTTTTTGTTCTTATATCATGTGTTACTCAACATATAAAACATTAAATTACGTAAAAATGTGTATATTCCAAATCTGCTTGCAATGATACCAACTTTACGTCTCTACGACGAAAAATAGCGACGTTATCGTAAAAAAACGTAATTTCGATCCCAAATCGCCCAAGAAAATCTGATAAGCCTGTTTGTGTAATTACGAGATCCTGCAGGATCCTACGCGAGCGTTGCATGTCGTAGCTGCTTCACATATTTAAAGCCACGAGGTCATAGGGGTGAGACACCGACTCGAGCAAAGCGAGTGAAGGTTCTTATATATACATCTACCAGGCTTACTAGGGACGTCAAGAGGGTAGCATTATACATATTTACTAGGTTCAGAAAACCTGTGTCACAACTGTTTTAAACAAAATTATCCTACTAGGTAAGACCTGTTGATCTAGCAATACAATTTGACATATCCTAGAAGGTCCAAGAAATCAACTTTAGGTATTACGTTTAGAGGATCTGCTCGTATTACATTGTATGATAGGGCTGGGTAAGTACCATGATGGTGGTCACCAACATATCATTAGACGACCTAACACAACTTTTTCAGGGATGTTTAGCCTTAATAAAACATTCAATTTTTGATATTTATCTTCTGTACCTAGGGGGTATTTTGATAACTCACTGTCTTCGATAAAAAACCAGATCAAAATAAATCAAACATATTTTGTTATTAGACATAAGAATTGAATTTTGAAAACAAGACTTGAAAACCAAATATACTATATATTTTTTTATAATCTGCCAACAATTACGATTTTGTATTAACTTGGATTCAACTCTCTAAACAATTGATTAAAAACAAGTTAAATTATTTGCAAATATTCTAAGAATAATCAGAATTCAAATTGCTTCATTACGTGAGTGAAATATACAGCAAAGGTAAAAGAAATCGTATAATCTCTCTCAATATCAGTTGGTATAAGTAAATTAATATTTTAAAGCTTCATGGTGATATGTTCTTTTTGGGGTGGGTGGAGTGAAATAGAACATTAAAAAAACAATTGTTTTGCATTTAAAAAAAGATTCATAAAACTATGATTTTAAAAATCTATATAATAATTTCTATAACAGTAATTGTGTAACAAAATGGCAGTCAAGATGAAAACTGTTCTCATAAATCAATGTGTACGAGTGAGATGGAAAATTGTGTGAGAGAGAAAGACTCTGAGGTCACTGACCTGGACTATACTACTGTATTACACATTACACTTCTGTCTGTCAGGTACTGTCAGTTCTGAATATATTTTACGTTTTGATAAAAGGTCGTTTTCAAAATGTTCTATAATTTCCAAAATATTCTACAGATTTCCACATGCATTTTGTACGTAGATAGAAAATTGTATACAAACAATGCAGATATTTGTTCAAAATTAGTGTAATTCTTTATCGAGCACTAATTCGATTTATGTATAAATATTCCATTCTTTGGTTTTTTTTTATTGGACGATTTCTTAGCGTTTTAGGATTGAAAAAAAATGAGTATTAAAAGACTACACTTAAATTATCTGTTGCGAGAGTGGTTTTATAGTTGACTTAGATTTACTACTTTTTAGAAGGATGAGACAATTTAAAAAATCAAATCTGTCAAACTGTATTTAAAAAAAAGTTAATCTTTCTTATATTTCTCATCTATTAAGGAAAATAAACTTACATTACTTCTTTCCTAAATAGAATAAACTCTTAATGGCTAATTTATAGTGAGTACGGTCGTAGCAATCCCGAAGTTCCTAGCTGGTTTACACATTTCTACGTCTAGTCTAGTATTAGTTCCCTCTCTTTCATCTTTCCTATCAAGTCTCTCTTGACCAACTCTTGTTATTTTCTGACCCTAACGCTATTAGAGTATTTCTGGTTTGGAGGTCTTCAGGTTTTAATCTTTTCTTCTATTACAACTCAGCATCCAAAATGTAGAAGTTTGGTAATCGTCAAAAATTTCGATCTCTCTTATTTGACTGATCTTCACGTTTCATATCTCCCAAAAAGTGATTTTCGACCTCCCCGTCCGTCGTCGTTGTCACCGGTACGTAGCGGCTACAAACAAATATAAGGACATAAAATTAGGTACAGTGTGCTCATATAGAACTCTACTGAATTTGAAAAATCAAAATAGCGACCATTTTAAATCGTTTTTTGTTCATATATTATATGTTATTCAACTTATAACACACTAAATTAAATAAAAATGTGTATATTTCAAAGCTGTATATAATGTTACCAACCCCACTTACCTCAAAAAGTTAGTGTCAAAAAGTAATTTCGAATCCTGACCTTCCAAGAAATGTTATTTTCATATAGCTACTGGATTCGGCATGCCGCGACACCGACGTGAGCGTAGCGAATGGAGGCTCCTTTACATATGTATTTTTTTGAGGTCAAGACACTAACACGAGGGAAGCGAGTGGGTGTTTCTTAATATACACAAATCTACGAGACCCGTTAGAGCTTAGACGACGTCAGTAAGTAGTGATATACACAATTTTGCGAGTTTCAGAAAACTTCGGTAACCAACTGTTTTATCCAAACTTACACTACTGGGTTTTATCAATAGAATTTTACATTTCCAACAAGGCTAAGGAAATCAACTTTTGAGTGTTAAATTTAGAAAATTCACTTGTAATGAATTGTATATTCGGGTTGAGTAAGTACCATGACGGGTTTGTAAACTTTTTTTTTTTTTTATATAAGGCGATGGTGACCGAGAAGTTTTTTACCCAGAAACAATATGAAAAATAGGTATAGTGGAACAGCCCTAAGAAGGCACTTGTGCCCGGTGCGGGCGGTAGAGGAAGAGGTGGATTATGTCGGAAAATAACACCGTTCCACAAACGTTGACTTTGCCTCCGAATCGCCAGCTATCTGAGACTTGCTGTGTTGTGACTTGCTATTTTCCGCTGTGTCGTATAGGCTTAATATAAAACTAGATCACGGAAAGACTTGGATGTGAAATGGTTAAGAGAGTTTTTCAGTTGACATATATACGGACATCTTTTATTATTTTTTGTCTGCATATAATCTAGCAGAAAGAAAATAATTTGCAACCCTTCAAAAAATAGATCAAAGCTTTTGTAGTGGAGGGGGGGGGGTACAGATAATTCTAACATTCGGAACGATTCATTTTGATTTTCAAATGGTACAGATAAAATATTAGACATGAAGCGGTGCAAGGGATACGCAGATTTCAAATGAGTTTGTGAGCAGCAGCAGCAGGTTGACAGCGGGTTAGAGCTCTCAAGTGTCACTCAGATGATAGCGACAAGCTACATATCTATTGACCAAAACAAATTTGCCTGATATAATAATATGAGTTAACAACAGCCATATATTTTGAGGAAGGCTAGTCCTTAACCATTGTCTCCCACCCCGCCTTTTGTCTCCACTATTCTTACCCACCCCTACCTTAATTTTAAATGTGTACATAGAACAATATTTGTAAAACACAATTTTCTATTGAGTTTAATCCAAATGAAAATGCTTTTGTTCTTTATCAAAGATTTCATCTCCTGTATAACGTTTTTGTCTCTCTCTGAATTTTCTTTAAAACAAAATTAACGGGGGAAGGTTAAATCATTGGGGGGGGGGGGTTGAGTTGACGGAAACTTTAAGTAAAATACTTCAAATCAGACATTTTAAAAAGAAAAAATTCTAGTAATGCTCTATTTAGTGTCAATATTTCACTCTAGGAGAAACCTTTTAAACTACATTATTAGACAACCCCTTTCTCTTAACGTGAAATTCATTTTCATAATTAATTTGAGTACAATTTCCCGCCAATCCTAACATTGTCTTATATAACAACTGTACTACATCAAAATCGATTTAAATTAAACATTTAATACAAGATGAACTGGGTATGGGAAATCCATTATCTGCTATATTAAGCGAAGTTTTCAATAAACATTTTATACAAGATGAACTGGGTATGGGAAATCCATTATCTGCTATATTAAGGGAAGTTTTCATTAAACATTTTATACAAGATGAACTGGGCATGGGAAATCTATTATCTGCTATATTAAGGGAAGTTTTCATTAAACATTTAGAAGGAAAAAAAAATATATATATATATACAAAACATTTTGTGGAAGCACGATTGTTTGGAATATATCCGATATGACGTCCTAATAATAATAAAGGGCAGTCTGAATAATAATAAAAAAAAAATATTAGAAGAAAAAAACCAAATCCAAGAAAATACCAAAATTTACAATGGCAAAAGAAGAAATCAGAACAACAAATTTCTTAAATTTAAAAATAACAAGAAATAGCAAACGACTTGAATTTGAAATTTTCAGGAAAAAAATATACACCAATAATGTAATAATTATCATGTATATGTAATGCAAATTCAAACAACTCAATGGAACACAAAATGGTTTCTATTCGATACATGATTAATAATTTACCTCTAAAAAAGACAATACACAAGGAAGAACTAAACACAATATTTGAGAGAGCTAAGCTGACCATGACCACGACTACAAACTGCACGACGATGGACTGACTGCATATGGAAAATCAATTTTTTCCTGAGGCCGTGAAACTTGAAAATCAGTTAAAAATTGCTGGCGATTTTTTTCTTTCTATTACCGAACGTATAAAATAATAAGAAGCTATTAAAAGAAAAGCATGTATCAAATCTTGTACATAAAACCTGACAATAATTTTGTAAAATTAACGTCTTTCGATCTAAAAAGATTAATCACGCTATTTCCCAACAATATGACTCAAAAGATTTGATTTAAGATCTCTATTATACCTTTATTTACTTTATTGCCTTGTCCAATTGTATATGATTACCGTAAATTTAAAGAAAGTATTGCTATAAAAAGTAGTAAAACTTGTTATGAACAATGAACGCAACGCGCATGCCTCTTCATGAATATTAGTTTAATTAGATTGGCACTATTGTTACAGATTTAGATTTACATTTTATAGTCATGATGTGTTTTTAGTTTTTACGCGTTTCTTAAACACAATACTAGAATTTGCTCCGGACGTGTTGGAAACAAAGATTGTGTAAATCCATTTTAAACTCTAAGGTACATTTCTTATCTACTATAATGGAGCTGGAAATGGTTTTAGGCTTGATTACTAAAGTTTCATGGTATTTCTCAGTACGTAGTATTGGAATTCGAAACTATAGTATGTTCCAGGTTTAGTCTGGTAGTAATATGGGGAGGCTGCGAATAAAAATCATTGAGCTATTGGTAAGAGAACAAAGTGTGTGTAGAACATTTTGTGATTGATACGTACAAAGCCTAAATTAATGTTATATATTAGGATTCAGATAAACAAGAAAATAGACAATAATAGTTAATTACGTCCATAGATTAGTATGAGCTTCATTATAACTTGAGTGTTGTGTGACAGGAAAACTATAATGGTGCAATAGCACTCTAACGGTGTACACTGTTTTATCTAACCCAACAATATATAAATTAAAATTGTTTTAATTCAAGAAAACATTGATTTTACATTTAAATTTAAGCAATTATACACAATTAATCACACAATTTTCGCACTTCAAAGTGTATTACTGAAGTTGAAGTCTCATTTTCTGAAAGAAATATTGGATATGAATTTTTGGGCTGCTGGATGTCCATTTCTGTTTTGAGGACTATTTTCAAAGTTCAAAGTAGGCCTAGGTTTCAATTCCATGTTGTTATTTTAAACTAGATGCCTCCTTCTTCATTTTGATTCGCTATGCACCTTCTTGCTACCGTGTTTGATTTCCACCCACTATGGCGTTTTATTGTTAAGGTTTCAGCTCCGGTATCGGCTAAAAACTTGTTAATGACATTCTGAAATAGTGCCCAGTGTAGATTTTTTTGTTTTGATTTTTCAGTGTTAAGAACAACGCAGTTGGTAATACTACAACTCGTTTTCATCTTTTACATTATTACACTTTTGAGCTCACTTTGACGCACTTAGAATTTAATATCAAACACCCAATACCACAATTTATTAAAACAAGATTTATTCTAAATGTACATTATTTCCTTATGTACATTTCAGTAACATAGTATAACAGAGTATGAGTACTGAACAAACACTCAACAACAAACAGTTCGTTCAGTACTCATACTCTGAAGATGGTAACTATGTTACTGAAATGCACATAACGAAATAAATTTTGTTTAATTAAATTGTGGTATTGGGTGTTTGATGTTGACACTTAATGTTACCAATTTTTGCTTCCTACAAGATCCTGCCAATCCAACAATCAAATCTACTTTCAATAAAAAATATTTTTATACCCAGTTTGAAACGTCAAATTAAGATCGTATTTTGTACTTTTTAGGCGGTTAATATTTTTATTTACGTTTTTCAAATACAGTTAAATTAATGTACTTCATATCAACATAGATTTTTACAGTAAATTATTGATCTTATCATCGAGTAAAACGTCCAAAGGCTTATAATCGTTTGACCAACATTATTTTCTGTGATCTATCAAAGGCTTTTGATTGTGTAGATGTGTAGATCATTCTTTTTTAACTGAGAAGTTGGGATATTACGGTATAGATGGAAAGTGTTTCTTATTGAAAAAGTCATATTTTCAAAATCGAAGACAGAGATCCATTATTTTTTTAGAGAAAACAAAAAATTCATATCCAAGTGGGTCGGATATTATATTATGGTGTACCACAGGGTTCCATATTAGGCCCACCGTTTTTTCTAATTAATGATATTTCACAGAAAACAAATTTGAATTTAATATTATTTGCAGATGATACGACTGCAGTGATTAAACAATGCTGTGTTGCAAATATGACTGTTGAAACAGCACGGTCTTTAGAACAAATGGTGATGTGGAACAAATGGCCTTAAATAACAAAAAATAATATATTAAAAACAAAATAGTACAATAATTATCGATCAAGTACCAAACTGCGTTAATAATCATAAATTTTTAGGTATTTATATTGATGACAACTTAAACTGGAATAGCAATTTCGATTTTATTCATACAAATAAAAGATCGTATACGCTTTCTTCATTTTGAGAAAATATGTAACGATGAAAACATGTAAAATGGTGTATCGTGCAGATAAAGAATCGATAATAAGATGATAAATTGTTTATTGGGGAAATGCAGCCGCTATTTTGAAAATATTGTTTTTGCAACAGAAAATTATAAGAGCAATGACCAATTTGAGTAGTATGAATAGTTGTAGACCTGTTTTTAGGCAATTAAAATTATATTCTTTGTCGTCTCTCTCTCTCTCTCTCTCTCTCTCTCTCTCTCTCTCTCTCTCTCTCTCTCTCTCTCTCTCTCTCTCTCTCTCTCTCTCTCTCTCTCTCTCTCTCTCTCTCTCTCTCTCTCTCTCTCTCTCTCTCTCTCTCTCTCTCTCTCTCTCTCTCTCTCTCTCTCTCTCTCTCTTTCTCTCTGTATATATATATATATATATATATATATATATATATATATATATAGAGAGAGAGAGAGAGAGAGAGAGTTTTAGTATGGTTTCATATTATGAATAAATAGAAAATAACTCTATTACCTTTAATCACAACTACAATACAAGACATAAGAATAATAATTACAGATTTCTCTCTCATCATATAAAATTTATATGAAAGTACTCCACTCTAAATGGCGTTAAAATCGTTACAATAACTGCCACAGGAGTTCAAAATATTAGGCAATGTTTGGTTTAGGATAAAATAAAATTGCAAGTTGTAAATAAAGTTTTTTACAAGTTCTAGTGAGTATATTGAAAATCCAATAACAAACTGTGATTGATGTTATGAAATGAATGTTTATACTTAGTAAATAAATAATGACCATTATGTATTAGTTATAACTTTAACATTGCACCTGTTTTCTTTGTCAGAATATGTATTAATTTATGCAATAAGAAAAAAGAAAAAAAAAACCCGTTACTAAAATAGGCTTCTCATTACAAATATTTTCAATTGCCTTACTTTGTCACCAGGTCTCATATTTATAATATATTTCTTCATATTGTTTTTCAAGCAACACACTGTTAACACTTTTAGAAAATAATCCTTCAATATGAAGGTAATATTTCATCGGAATCGCTTCTTATTAAAAATGAAACTACACCGTAGAAAAACAAAATTTCTAAAAATAGGTTATGAGCAACAAACAAAATAACATTCAACTGCTGTTTTAATAAAAAAACATTCTAATAGAAGAACCATGGACAGCTGTTGCTAAATATTTAAGAGGTAACGCTATTACGTCCCAAGAGACATAATGCATGTTCAATGTACCTCGTTAGATAGGGAAATTTAACACGTGGGGGTAGATAAATATAATTAAATCTTATAAATTACAATTTCTGCTATTAACGCCAATGAATCAAGTCTATTGTCTGTGCAGTGCTCTACATACTAGTGAATCGATGAATATATGTGGACATATTTTGGTCAAACTAATTTGAAAATTTCATCGATAACTCAAAATTTTGTTTTAAACATGTGTTGAAAATTTGGTCAAATAACACTAAAAATTAAGATTTTTTTTTTTCAAAATCGGCTCTAACTGTTTCCGTTAAACTTGGCTAAAAAACTCTAAACAAAAAATATCGGTCGTCATATCCCCAAAGATCGAGAGTTAACAGTTTAAAAACGAAACTTGTTCACGGAGCATTTTTGAAAAAAAACTAACTTTCCAAAATTAGCTCTACCGATGTACAAGAATACTTATAACTTCGTATGCATTAAGAGTTTAAGATATAAAAATACTGTGTACGTAAAAACTGTTTCTATCCCCTCCTCCCTCATCCTCTTTGCTAATTCTGTATGTACAGTAGAATAACTTTAGCTATGCGAGTGGGATGTCAGTGCTGAGAACAACCCTCACTCTAGTCTCGAAGTGTACAGAATCAAAACCTTTACCTTATCTGGAAATATCACTGGATAACATGATTGATACTTTCCTTCTTGAAATAATACAACATTCAAGAATTTTACAGACAATAATATTTAAGTATTGTGTACGTTGTAGAAATCTCTACCTAAGTGATGCAGATGTAAGAAGTATGTTTTTTAGAAAGGTTACAATTTTGGCCAGTTAAAATAAAATCTCATCAAATCAGCGGAAACAAAAGTTCGCCCAGTCGTGCATTATAGCAGCTCTACTGTATAATATTTTTGTTGCTAGAGTTGTGACACCGGTTAAACAAAAATACATGTGAGGGTGTGATAAGTGAGTTTGTGCTGTATTTTGTCACACTCTGTTGTAAACAGATTCTCATGGATTTAGAAAAAGACCTCTTTTAAAACTTACACGTGCTTTAGAGCCCAAAACAATGTAAGAAGACTTGGGACTTTAAAGTACTGTGTAAATGAAAACAGGTGTTATCACACAGTCCCCCTCAGTCTGTGTGTAAAACACTCTAACACAAGAGTTCGATTCATTTATATGGCTATCGCATTGTAGTGGAAGTCTGACAGCCTCAAAAGTTTTGACATATAGGGTTTATTATAAATATTTATGGAATACCACAAGCCTAGAGGAGGTGGAGTACCGGGTCCCGAAATAGTCAAAATATAGTTTGTAACATTTTAGGACCATTTTTTGTTTGAACGAATTAAATTTAACTCTTTAAATGTATTGTAAATCGAAATATTAAAATAAAAGCACACACAGGGCGTTTCCAAACTAGTTTCAACTCTGAGATATTTTTCCTTAAGTTAAAATAAGTCAAAAAGTTCCTATGAAGATATGTCCTAAAACGTTTTCCGTCTGTCCGCTATTTGTGTTTTCACAAAAATATTATATTTTTGGAAATAAATTAGATATCGTGTTTAAATTTGGTGCATATTCTTAATATAATCGTTTATCAACATAACGAAAACCTGGGACCTTATTATGTATGTTTTAGAAATCGTGGTAGTTTAAAATTTTTAACGTTGAATGTATAAAAACCATTAACTTTACAAAAAATATACAAGAAACAAAAAAAATCTTTTTTAATGACAAAAAAAAAAATGAGTTTTGCAATTTTACTGTAGCCTAAAGGATAACCGAGTTACTGTCAAAAATATAAAAACATAATTCCTTGATAATTGTCTACTACACCAAAAATTATCTTAAACCAAAATAATTTTGAATTATGAGGTTTTTTATAGTAATAATATTTAAACAAATTTTGTTTCATATAGATTGAACGTAGAATTAGGATTTATTTTTTGATCCATCTATTTGAAACAAAAATTGTTAAATTGAATTTTTAAATAATTTTTTGCGTGTTCAGAAGTTTTAATGCTATTGAATTTAGAAAAGTTTAAATTTTCACCATTTTGAAATGGATGAACAAATCAAGTTGGTTAATTTTAAATAATTAGACCCTCATATTACTAACTACTGTACTATGCCGAATTTCATTTCATCACAATAAACCGTTTTTAAAATATTAATTTTTCTATAAAAAATACAAAATGGTGGCTAGCCGAAAAATTAAGCAATGATCGTTTAAAATATATGATAATGTAAAAATATTTTGATTTTAGGGTAATTTTGGGTTTTGTAGATAATTACCAAGGTATTGTTTTCAGTTTTTTAATTTAAGCTACTGGAAAATTTTAAACTCATTATGTTTTTCATTATACAGTAAAAGAAAAATTGTTGGTCTCTTGTAAAGTTAAAGGTTTTAACATATCGACATTAAATTTATAAACGGCCGCCACTTTGAAAACATAAAAAACAATGTCCTGGTTTTCGGTAAGTTGATAAAAGACCATCTAGCCTACATAATATGTATACCAATTATGGATTCGATATCTAATTTATTTCCGAAAATATAATGTTTTTTGTAAAAAAACACTAAATAGCGGACAGACGGAAAACTAAGTATTTACGAAATTATGTTCACAGGAACATTTGTATTTATTTTGACCCATGGAACTATAGCCTGAAGTATTGGAACGCAGTTTGGAAATATAATCTATATATAATAACACAATTTATAAATTTCAAAGAAGTTATTTTTACATTGTGAAAATCAGCCTTAGCTTGTAAAATCTGCATATTTAGGGGAAAAGAATGAGAATTTAGGAAGTTTTCAAATCCATTCTGCATATTATTCAAAATGTGTAACTTTAAAAACAATCTAATAATCATTAGTTTTACAGATTTCATAAAATTTAACGATATTTATAGAATAGAAACTCAAATCAATGTGTCACATTGAAAATAATAAAGTTAGACAGTCCTATGTTACCGTGACGTCTTGAGTTCAAAGTTTCAGTTTTTAAATAAGGACTAACGAGTAACGATACAATATATGTTATCA